>VDFB02000007.1:157278799-157298405 GCA_007258455.2 Sequoia sempervirens | reverse complement strand
AAACTAAGACATAGAAAATAACCCACAAACAAGAGAATAATTTTATTATTCAGAGAATGGATCTTCTTACATGCAGAGGATCTCAAATCCCCAAGTTCTACAACACATGCAAGCTATAGAAAGCTACAGAATAACCCTTTTTCAATATGCGAGCTTGTCCCCAAAAGTTACCAAAAAGAAACCCGCCCATAAATAGAGCTCCTCTTTAGTTTGGAGCCAAAACAACATTAAAATTTGAGTTTAGGCGGTTTGGCACTGAAAATTACAACTTGAAGTTCAAATTTCAAAAGAACATTTGCAATGGTATCTTCTAGAAAGTGCGCCAACTTCCCAGGGCCATAACTTTTGATCCAAGGCTCCGATTCACGAACCGTTTGAACCGTTGGAAAGGCCTTGAAGTCAAGAACGTGTTTGAAATTTGCCACGCCGATTTCGTCAAGTTTCGGGGCCATTCTGGAAGCTCTAAGTGCCTCAAATCCAACTCAGAAGATTTTCAAGTGCAAATCTAGGAAACTAAAACTGTAATATCTTTCAACCCATGAATAGAAAATAAAAACCATAAATTGGGAATTTCATTATGACGAAAAGGGTATCCAAAAATATAAAAACATCTAAAAACTGAAAAACATGAAATTTAACTATTTTTGGGTGGTTCAAGATTGCCCTTACACCACTAGATGCTCCTGCATCAAGGGAGATCCTTCTAACCATGTTCACGCCTACGCTACCTTATGTTGTGACTTTTTCCTTGATGATAAGTTATTGGAAAAACTCTTTCCTAGGTTCTTAAAAGATACTGCTTTGGAATGGTTTTCCTTTTTATTGAACAAGGGTGAAGCCACAATAGTGGTTTACAATTGAAGTGAGGACGAAAAACTCACAAAAAATAAATGCATGGAAAAAAAATTGATTTTAGGGGTTCGTACGAACCTATTGGTTTGACCGAACCCATTAGGGGTTCATGTGAACCCTTTTAATTATTTCCCGCCAAAGAAGCCAACAAAACCCTTTATAGAAGGGGCGTTCGAATCAACCCTGGTTCAATCGAACCCCTAGGGGTTCGCTCGAACCCCTCTTATTCCTCATCCCCACCTAAGACACAAAAAAACCCAAATTTTGACACTTTGGAGCTCAGGTTGAGGATGAAAATGGAGGAATCTTCATAAACCCAACTATAATCAGGTAGTCCTCAGAACAAGCTATCCAACGAATATAATTTTAATATTTTTTGGTTTTATTATGTATTTGTTTTTTTAGTTTTATTAAACATAGGTTTTTCATCGAAAATGAAGGTCTTTGTTCTGCACATGTGGAAAAATAGCATATTATCAAAAAAAAATTGAAAAATATGAGTGCACCAGATATTGAAGTCCTCGATCCAACAAAATAAAAAAAAGAATTTCGATATATACAAAAAAAAAGTTGTGTTATACGGTCGCGCTATGTCTGAAATGTAATTGGTTTGACTTCGAAACTTGATTAAAGAAAAAAAATTCAATAAAAATTTCCTAACCAAGTGGAAGCACTAGATATTGGAGTTACAAATCTAAATTCGAAAGAATTAGAATTTTATCCTTCATGGAAAAAAAGTTATGCATTATACAGTGTGTGTCACTTTTAAAAATGTTTAAAAAAAAAAAAACTAGTTTTCGTGGGAGATGGAAAAGGAAGTGTAATTTGATTCCAAAAATTTTGAAAAAAATATTTTTAAAATATACAAACAAAATATGATGAGACTCTAGTTTGCATCATCTTCAAATTCTTCATGGTTTATCCACTATAGGTGCCCAAATGTGAAGATTTAGTTAAAAATAATAATTTCAATGTCCAATTTGGCCAAAAATTGTAAACCACTATTGTGGGATCACCCACAATTCAATTTGTTCATTCAATGAACTTTTTGATGCATTTGTGAATCATTTCCAAGTGCATATGACTCGCAAGAAAAATTTGAATGATATGATGAGATGCAAGCAAAATGAGGAAGAAAAGGTAACTGATTTTATCTCACACTATCAATCGCTTTATTCCCAAATAGATCTCAAGATCCCTAATCTACAGCTTCAAAAGATGATTATAGAAAAGTTGCAAACTAATCTTCAAGACAAGCTAACTATGATAAAGTTACTATCCTTCATGCACTTGTGTACTGCCCTTTGTGATTATCAAAATTCGGTAAGTAGTCAAGATACAAGGTCCACTTCTAGCTGAATTGAGAAATCTGAGCCCACCAACCAAAACAATTCTCAACCATTTAGAAAGCAAAATAAAGGGTTCCTTCAATTTAATCCTCCTCAGACAACAACTTAAAATGCAAATAACCAAATATCAGCTGTTAAAACCTCGGTGCCCTTTAGTTATGGAGATCTGAAAAGATAATTCACACCCTTACCTGACACCCTTCATAACATAATGTCCCAACTTTTACAACAAATGATTACCTTGCCTCCCGTCAAAACAACTGACCCTACTAAGCCTTTGCCCTTGAGCTTAAATCCAATGCGTATTGCCACTATCATCAATAAAATGGACATGACACGAAACATTGAAAGTGTCTTAAACAACTTGTACAAGACCTCATTGATTCTAGTCATCTATCTATTGCAGGTGGTAGTGACCAAGAAAATAAGTTTGTTGCCCCTTCAAACCAAAACTTATAATTTTTCACTAATCCAATGCCTAAGCATAATATTTCATTTTTCAAAGCTAGTGAAACTACATAGACTGATGTGATGAATGTTGATACATATGATGAACATAATAAATCTATCATAAATGATATCAATGTTAATCCTATGGATGGAATGGTTGGGGTGATAGATGTTATCCCTCGTAAGGGTTGACCTAAGACTCCTCTTGATATTGCTTTCTCCTCTAAGGATATAATTAAAAATGCACCTGATGGTCCTCTCTACATAGCTGGTCGTATCTATGACAAGCCCACTATTGGGATACTAGTAGATCCCACCTATGGAGAGAATGTGATCACCGAGGAATTTCTACTGTATTGCATGAACTTTATCAAGATGACTATTATAAACCAAAAGCATGGATCAAGATGCACAATGGTTTTGCTCGCCCTACGATAAGATCAATCATGCTTTCATTACAAATAGGACCAAAAAAATTAGATGTCACATTCTCCATCATTCCGTGGTTGGACCAATTTCGTTTGAGGCTAGGCCATCCATAGGTTTGCTCAATGAAATTCGTCCCATCAATTGTACAGAAATGCTTAAAGTTTTCATTTGACAATGAAATATTCACTGTTCACCATAGTGGCTTTAATCCCTTGTCTTCCAAAGGAAAATTTTCCTTAAAAGCCTTTTGGCCTGAGCCCATGGAACCTATAACGCCACGACAAGACTTACTTTTCATATCTTACCAAAAATTCAAAGCAAAGAAAATAGTCGAATTATCCCTAAGAAACATGTCCCCTTCCATTTCTGCACCTCCCATACTTGATGAAACCATGATTGAACCTAAACAAGAACCAAACAACCAAGACCAACCAACAACAGAAACTTCACCTACATCATCCAAAAGACCAATAGACAATGAAAGCAACTCCATCATGCCTCTTCGAATAAAACAAATTTACAAAAAAAAAGAGAAAGTGGATGACCAACCTCCTATGATTTCTTCTGTTCCTCCCCTTAGGGAAGAAAAGCATGGTTGATCAACCTACTCCTTCACCAGCGCCTCAAATTGGCACACAAAGTATTGACATGTCTGAATAAAAAAAATTGATATATAAAAAATTGCAAGATGAGTTTGATAGCGCTTATAAAATATAGGGGACAAAAATACATTCTAGCATGTTTTAACTCATAAAGTTCACAAAGTAAACTTGTGCTTTGGTAGGCTGAAAGAGTCCTTCCATGGTCTGATTAGGCCTTTTGTAAATCTAGGAACTGGACATATTTGCACCGCCATTATAATTCCCATCAAATGGCCACCCACTTTCAGCAATAACAATGGGAATATCTGAATGGCCCAACACTTCCATGGCGTAAATGAGGGCATCTACAAAATTTTGCACAAGAAGTATTGACAGGTCTGAGTAAAAACAAATCAATATATAAAAATTTTCTCCATCGAATCCTCCACCACTTGCACCAGAAATGGTTGTTCCATTCGAATTCATCGAATCTCTACCAAATCGACCCCAAATTTGTCTGAACTTTCGCCAAATTGTTTGAGATGGGTTTTCTCTATGTTGCAAATTGTTCTAGATGGATTCTCCCTTTTTGCAAGGTTCAACCCACGACTTAGAAGACTCCTTGGCCCCCCACGCGGCCATGCCTGCTCTTGCGTTGCCTCTCCAGTCTTTTATGCCTGTTCTTTCGCCTCCACGACAGCATACAAAAAATGTAGAATAGGAGATGAAGAGTATATGCTATGGCTGATACGTGTCACTGACATGTCTGGTGAACGCCTTTCGGCGTAATTAACAGTATGAAATTTTGTTTTTGTTTTTGAGATAATAATGTTTATAAGAAAACAATTATCATAATTTTATTATTTATTAAAGAAAGGAACTTAAAATATAGATTTTTCAAATGTACTATATAACTTTAAAATGTAATTTATAAACAATAATGTTAGAATTGGAAATTTATGAATATGTCAATGAATTTGATTAATGGTAAGAGATTAATATAAGACATTTATAATTTTGTAATATATTCTTATAATAAACATTTAATGATAAAGTTTCATTTTGTATTTTTTCGAACATTTTTTTAATCTTATTTTTTCGAACATCATCTTCACATCTTGTTATATCATCTCTATATCTTGAAACATCTTATTAGGTTGATTCTACTCATCTATGCATTTCATTTGATTAGTCTAGACTACAATTAAAAATTAATAATTTTCTTTTATTTGTTTAATAGTGAAAATTTGTAAGTTAGTATAACGTCATGTAAGTGTCACCTACATCAACAACAAGATTGTGAAGAATCAAACACTTTTTTATCATTGTCAAACACTTCCTCTTCTTCTCAACTTTAAACAACTAAAATGACTTGTATTAATATATAAAACATTAAACTTGAACAAAATAAATAAATAATATTGCATCATAATGTTAAGCTTTTTTCCTTGTTAAATTATCTCCAACAATATCAATTTAAAAAATGATTAAAAATATGTTAATAATGTAGACACACTCTAATACCCATCATAACTAGTGCCTTATAACAAATGAAAAAAAATGCTTGTTGAATTATTGAACAATTTTCTAATAGAAAAATGTATATTTTGGCTAAGTGTTCCCACAATAATAATCTTATATGCTAATAAAAGTATTGTTTTTGTGTTTAGTATTCAAGGTCAAATTTTGATGGTTGAATTTCTCCTTCAAATATTAACATATACCTTATTATATACAAGAACTAATTAATAGAAAATTAATAGTTTATCTAAAAAAAATATGATACAATATTTTTTAATTGTTATGTTGAGAGACATTATACAGTTATATTAGGGGCATGTGAAGAAGCTATGTACATAACCCACCCTCCCCCTTCTGCCCACTCCACCCCCTCACCTTGCTGCCCTACCCCGCCCCTCTCCCCTTAAATCACATTATCAATGATAAATCATAACCATTATTGTTTTGAGTTTTAAATTTTTGGATACATAAGTGAAGATAAAATATTTTTTGAAAAAATTAATTATAAAGTAAAATAAAAAGTGTTTTTTAAAGATTTATAATAAAAAGATGTTAGAATAGTTGCTAAAAAAAATTAAGTTTTTATTTTGTTTTATTGTTTTGAATTTTATATTTATAAATAATAATACATAATTTCATATAAAAAATGAAAACTCGTTTTTTTTTTTTTTTTGCCATCATTTATACCAATCATTCTATAATTATTTTTAAATATTTCATTCTATCCTCACAATTAAATTGTAATAGACACTGAGAAAGATATATTTTATATAGATTTATATATATATATATTAGTTTAGTTGCCAATGTTTCTAGGATGTTCTTCTTAACTATTGATTTCTATTGTTTTCTTGCCTTCCATTCTTTTTTAAGATCTAATTTTATAATATTTCACATAGTTTAATTATTTTTAAAAAAATAGATTTTAAAATATGATATAAATATTATTAAAAATAAATTTATAAAAGAATATTTAAATATACATAATGATAGTAATAATAGAGCATTTTATTTGGTTACAGTGAAAATTCTCGTTTAAAAGAGTGTGGTGGTGTATTAGTCGACTTTATCCATCCACCAAAAACGTGAAGCTTCGAAGCATGCTTCAATATCGTTTGGCTATGATGGCAAACGAAGGTTTGGTGGTTTCGCCTATTGCCTGGAAAGCATCTTTCTTTTTTTCTCTTTTTTTGTGTTTTAAAATTTACATACAAATTTTTTTAACTCTTCTATTTCATCCAATATTAAATCCACACAAAAATGCGTAATTAGTGCGCATTTTGTGTGTAAGAAAATGCGTATGGGAATAACCAACTTTAGCAACCCTGCAGGGTTTCAGACTTCAGGACACAAGTACTTTCATAAAACAAGGCTATAGATAATTTCAGGCATGGGGTTTTTCACGGACGCTTACGATCTATTCTGTATAACGACGGTCACGAAGTTCGTGGGCAGGCTCTATTATTATGATCCGTCCACGGAAAGCGTGGGTGTTTGCCAGCGAACGTGTCCGCTGCAGTGAACGGCGGGACTCTTGCGGGCCAACTGTTTTTCGGCTGGCTTGGGGACAAGCTTGGGCGAGAGAAGGTGTCCGGCATGACGCTTCTGATGATGGTCGTGAGTGCCATATAGCTAGCGGTTTGTCCTTCGGCCACACTGCGAAGTCCGTGATGACCACGCTCTGTTTCTTCAGATTTTGGCTCGGGGTTGGAATCGGAGGTGACTACCCGTTGTTCGCCACGATCATGTTGGAGTACGCCAATAAACGAACGCGTGGTGCGTTCATAGCTGCGGTCTTCGCCATGCAGGGCTTTGGTATCCTTGCTGGAGGTGCCGTGTCCATCATCGTGGCGGCGGCGTTCAACAAATCCTATCACTGTCCGTCCTTCGAGGAAAACCCCGCGCTGTCCACAGCCCCGCAGGCGGACGACGTGGGGCGAATTATTCTTATGTTCGGAGCAGTGCCCGCCATTCTGACCTACTACTGGCGCCTCAAAATGCCCGAGATTGCCCGCTACACAGCTCTGGTGGCGCGCGACACGAAGCAGGCGGCCGCTGACATGTCCAAAGTTCTTCAGGTGGACTTCCTTTCGCCAGGCAACGAGTTGCAGCCAGTGACGACAACAACGATACGTGCGGAGCAATACGGGCTTTTTTCCAAACAGTTCCTGAAGCGCCACGGAGTGCATCTGTTAGGCACAACCAGTTGCTGGTTTCTCCTCGACATAGCCTTCTACAGCTCCAATCTTTTCCAAACGGATATCTACACCGCCGTCGGATGGTTGCCAGCAGCCAAGACAATTAACGCCGTGGAGGCAGTGTACCGCGTGGCGAGGGCTCATCGCGCTCTGCGCAACGGTGCCCGACTACTGGTTCACCGTCGCCCTAATTGACCGCATCGGGCGCTTCGCAATCCAGCTGATGGGATTCTTCTTTATGACAGTCTTTATGTTTGCATTGGCAATCCCTTACTACCACTGGCGCGGACACAAGTGTTGCAGTGGCTACTGCGGCGGTGACCACGCGTTTGCGGTCATGTATTCATTTACATTCTTTTTCGCCAATTTTGGGCCGTACACCACCTGTCGCCCAAACTTGTCCCCAATCCAACCGAAAAACAGTTGGCCCGCAAGAGTCCCGCAGAAGGCCACGCCGTTCACTGCAGCGGACACGTTCGCTGGCAAAAACCCAGGCTTTCCCGTGGACGGATCATAATAATAGAGCCTGCGCAGGAGCTTCGTGACCGTCGTTATAGAGAACAGATCTAAGTGTCTGTGAGAAACCCATGCCTGAAATTATAATTGCCGTAAAATGGTACCATTGCGTCTTGGCCTTGTCAAGAGCGTTCAGAACTTCGAGATCCTTGTTAGCCGTTTTTAATACCCTAAAATCAACAAGGAAAGAAAAGCGTATTGGGAAACTGTAACACACTAAAACAACAATGGAAACTCATCTTACAACAATGGAAATTCATCATAGAGAAGCATGATGGGATCAACGAGTCTGCAAGAACTAGCAAAAGCTACACATAGATATATTGAATCGGAACTAGTACAGAAATTTCTAAATTCTAACTTTCTAAAAAATTGCGACTGGGAAAAACGAAAAAAAACTAAACAAATCTTCCCTGATTTGGCCTAGAAGGCATTAAAATCTTTTCTGGTCTCTTCAATTCCAAAGAAAAATGCAGGAGTTACAGTTTATCTAAAACAGAAAAGAAATAGTCACAAATAATATGGCTTTCATGCTTACCAATGTATTCGCTGAGTTGGGCGGGGATGTGAATAGACTACGCTTGCCTCTAATTTAGTGGTGACAGCCCGCGATCATCTTATAATGGCGTGCAACGTAATTATAAAGGAATGGTCGAAGGGTTACGGTTTCTCCTGACTCAGGAGTTTCACAACTTAAGCACAATGGCAGAGCATATTCTTCCTGAAGTAGCAAAAGGCACAGGACAAGAAACAACCTTCACTTTCTCCATTCCAGAAAAAGCAACCAATAGGAAGGTCATGGTAGGGATTGTGTTACACACTTTATTGGTAAGCAACATTGAAATTTGTTGCAGCTCTCAGTTAAGGTTGCGTGAGTTTGAATTCGGCCATGAGCCAAAGATAAGGGTTGTACTATACTGATAAGAACTTATTGCACATGAAAATGGTGAATTATCTAGTCTTTTTTTGTGGAAGTACTTGTGTCCTGAAGTCTGAAGTCTGAAGTCTGAAACCCCTGCAGGGTTGGTAAAGTTGGTTCTTCCTATACGCATTTTGGTTCCCGGCTACTAGTTCGCCGACCTTTTCATAGAGCGTATCGGACGGTTTGATATGGTTTACTATTCAGCCCACGGGATTCTTCTTCATGACGGTCTTCATGTTGGCCATATCAGTACCGTACGATCACTGAGAGGCCATAAATGTGGCGACGCGTACTGCAGGGGCAACAAATGTGGCCTTTGTGGTGCTCTATTCTTCTACTTTATTCTTCTCCAACTTTGGGCCGAACAGCACCACCTTCATCGTTCCGGCAGAGATTTTCCCCGCGCGGTTGCGGTCTACGTGCCACGCGATTTCGGTGGCCGCCGGGAAAGCGGGGGCAATCGTCGGAGCATTTGGGTTTCTGAACGCTGCGCAGAGTACCCTAGAGGAATTGGTATAGGGCTGCCTTGTTTGTGCTGGCAATAATAAATGCACTAGGGTTTGTGTGTACCCTTTCTGGGGCCGGAGACAAACGGGAAATTGGAAATTGCTCGAAGAATTATCAGGCGAGAATGATGAATAATGATGAATGATTTTCTGTTGTCCAACTGCTTCTTTATCATTCTCGCCTGATAATTAATCGAGCGATCAGGGAAAAAGCGAGTTGTGTTTCTGATGTTTGATTCCATTTACTGACAGATTGTCTATTACCCATGATTTTATCCCAGAATATTCTAAACTTTATTACTTGATCATCAAGCTATTGTTATGGCGTTGTTGATGTCGGTCAATACAGCTATTAAAATAAATGGAAAACTCCAGCGATAGGTCGAGTAACGTGTATCTGGCCTTATATGATCGATGTACTTTTTATAAAACTAATCATAAGTATATTTCACAATGTTTTTCAATTTTAAGTACTTATCATATTTAAAAAGATCTAGTTTATTTGAAGAGAACCAAAAAAAATAGCAACAATCTTATAGTTTATAATTATTTTTTTCTACTTAATAATTTTTAAATTATCATTTAATTATTTTTTATTGATTCATTTTGGAAATGACATTATTATTTAAATTTTATTACATTTTCAAGTGATACAATTGTAACTATATTAATAATGTAAATCTTATTGAAATATTATTGGGAGGCTCAAATTTCAACTTTGTTAATGTTTTCTTGTTACTTAAATGATATTGAACAATGATTATTTTCTATTGTGAAGATGCAAAGTAAATTAAGATGAAAATTAATTATACTTTCAATAAAATTCTCTTTTATAAAAATGCACTATTGACTTTTAAAGTATTGGATTTTTGGAAAAAAAATAAAAATAAAACTATAATTATGTACTTAAATATACTTAATTATATCTTTGCAAAAAATAATTCTCACTTATTGAAATTAATATTTTATTATCTAATATCCCATTATTATTTTTATATCAAAATGACTAGCAAGAATTTAAGTTGCCTATGATTAATGAAATAATTACTATAATCATGTACTATTAATGCAATCTAATAGCTACCAACATTCACTACAACTAAAATTTTAATATTCAATCACCTATATGAACCAAATACAATATTGCCAAATACATCGTTGATCCAAATATCATCCTATCATAACTTTGATTTGAAGATATTTTAGTTAATAACTAGACATATTCTAATGACTATTGTTCTCTACAAAAGTAAATATTATTTCTCAATATTCATCTCCACTAAATATAAAAAACTAATTAAAGATATAAGGTTGATGGAATAGGGGAGATGACCCATATGTTGAGCATGTTCTAATAGTTGTGGTAGTATTTATTGATTTAATGCCTAATGTACACACTAAAAATTATCATAGGCTTGTGATTTCTAAATAATTTTAATTATTTAATAAAGTCATAATTCTTCTTTAATTAAATAATTTTAATTACTTAATGAATTCATCTTTTTATCTTTATTCCTCCTTGCTTAATTAAATAAAGAAAATTTATTTAATTACATCAAAAATTAAGACCCCTTTTTCCTAAAATTAAATAAATTCTAATTTATTTAATTTTATCCACTTTCCACTATAATTAAATAATTATTTTTAATTATTTAATTATTCATCAACCTTTTCTCTCCTAAATTAAATAAATTTTTATTTATTTAATTAGATCCACTCTCTTGAATTTTGAATTAAATCATTATTTAATTCAAAATGATTCATTTTGTCACATTCCTCTATAGTTAAATAATTATTTTAATTATTTAATTATTCATTGGCCACCTAGATTAAATATTTTTTATTATTTAATTTCTCCTATCACCTCTTTATCTGTGCCAATCTTATCTTCCTCATCAACTTATCTCTTGACATCTCATTTAATCCTATCCCTTGATTGAATTATCTCATAATTCAATCCCAACCCTTAATCCTTATCATTTCCCTAATTTATCCCTAACCCTATTTCATACCTCAACTTTCAATCTTGGCCATTGATTAAGTCATCTTATTGGCATCCAATCTCAACCATTCATTCAAATTTGTCTTTTCTATAAAAGACCTTACCCTTGTCATTTTCATTATCTACACATATTATGCAAGTATATGTTGCTAGTGTGAGACAACAATCTTCAATATTTTGCTAGTCACTTGTCATAGGCTTATTATTGCACACTCAAATTTGAGGGAAATTATCATATTCAAGCAAAATGGAGAAGTGCAATGGAGGTGAATCAATGGTGGCATGAAGATTAGGTAAAATATTGTTTTATGCTTTATGTATTTATGCTCATTTGTGCTTCATTGTTGATTAGGGTTGACAAATTTTGAGGAATTTTTGAGTTAGATACTTTTTGTTGTAGGTTTTGCATCATTTTGGGACAAAACCCTAGTTTTCAAATATTTGACCATATCTCTCAAACGAATGTAGATATTTTCACAAAAAAATTCTATAGGTTGGGGACAATATCAAAAGCTTTCAATCCAAAAATCAGATTTTTTGGAGTTGTTTTTTATTTTTTATAAGTTTTTTGTTATTTTTCATGAAAAATCAATTTTGAGAGAAAATTAGATAATTTTTTGAATTTATTTATATTTCTGGAAAGATCTCTAAATTACAATAGGGATCTATTCTTTATATTTTTAATTTGGATGAAAAATAATTAGACAAAAAGTAGATCTTTGAAAATTAGGGTTTTACAAAGATTTGCTTATATCTCACAAATAGTTGTAGATATTTTCACAGAACTTTATATGCAGATTTGGGATGATGTCAGCGCCTTCAGTCAAAAAATCAAAAATTTTGGATCTGTTTTGAAATTTTTAATGATTTTTCATGAAAAATTAATTTTAGATGCAAAACAACAAATTTTTCAGATTTCTTTACATTTTTGGAAAGCTTTGGAAATTTTAATAAGGGTATATTCTCTATTTTTTATTTTTGATATAAAAAATATTTCCAAAAATCATATTTCTCTTGACTAGCTAACCCTTTAATATTTGTGATCAATTATCTTGTTAGGGTTTTGGCTTTGTTGTTTGTATTGTGAATGTGCAGAAAAATAAACACTTCAAAAGAAAAATTGGATCAAGTGGACAAAAATTTGGTGCTAAAGAAAGTCTAGGTGCACACATTTCATCTTTCATCTCTTAATCATTGCTTATCAACACACTTTAATTTGGGGCTTAAAACAAACATCTTGTTTGCAATCACACTTTGAAATTGGGCTTAAAAAGAACCATTGTCTTCCATCACACATTTTGGTTTTGGGTTAAAAAGAACAAGTGCTTCCATTGTTTGCTTACACACATTTCATTTCTAAATGGAAATTAACAACTGTGAGTGTGAATCAAGTGTTTTTTTCCTCCAAAACACCTCACTTGGTTCACTTTTGTCATACCCTTCTTAGGAGGCTTGCTTGGAGCACACACCCCTCTAAGGGACAACCTCAATCCAAGTGTGAGTTCAAAGACATGCATATTTGGGAGTTAAAATCTTGTCACTCTTGGCTAAGCCCCATAGAACTTTATACCTTTGGGAAGTGAAGGTGAAGGGTGAGTAACCCCTTTCTCCCGGTTGTGTGGCAGGATTTTTCTTTCAAATCATCCCTAGTCAACTTCGTGCATCCTAGCTTAAGGCTATTGGCTAATCTCCCCACTTGAATAATTGTTAGGATTGTTCTTATCCTTGGAAGTGTCTTCTTATCATAATAATTTGTATTAAATCTTGCATCAAATCTTGTCTTGCGTGTGTGAATGTGTATTCAAGATTGAAATCTTAATCAAGCGAGATAAATCAAAAATCAAAAATCAAAATAAAAAGTAAAAATATATATATATAAAAAAAATTCCAAAAATATTAGAAACATTTCTAAAACAAACAAATATAGGTGTCCTCCAAGTCAAGTTATCCACATTATCTCCAAGTCAAACTTCTAATCCTCCTTTTCATCCTAGCCTTTGCATTGTCATTAAGACCTCACAACCATATTTACAATTTACCTTGATATGCTTGCTAGTCAAGTTGAATACCAATTACTCCTTAATGGTAAATACCAACAAACCATAGACTTCAAAAGATAATTCATCCAATCCAAATACCAATCAACCTCAACCCATGGTCAACTACTCGCATACCCTTCCTACCAACAATCCATAAGCCCTAGTCATTCATCCATCTACCCTCATTATCAAGAGTCACTTAACACAAGCCATACCATTAATCCACAATAAGTGTCCACTTATCACCCTTATCCTAACCTTGAAAAAGGAAACCAACCTTCCACTAATCCATTCCAATCCTTCTCATCCTATCCTATTCCATCATCCACTAATTCATTCCAATTCATTCCATCTCAATCTACATCTAGTCATGGTCTCCAAAATCACATCCCAATGCCTAAACTTGAGGATACATGTCAAAAGGAAATTCCAAAGCATGACATCATAACTTCACCTCCATTTCAAGATCAAAGTAGTCCATCCCATGACCCCATCCTTAAATCCATTCAAGAAGTCCTAGATGATCCTAGCATCCAAAATACACGTATCCATCATCAAGATCCCATTCCCAATCATGTCAACCAAGACAAACCTATCTTTGACCAAGATCCTACCATTGAACAAGACACCCAAAGTGATTTGCTTATCAACCTTTATACCATCCATGATCAAACATTTGAAGTCAATCCTATCCAAACTTCAAACACCTCTATTTACCAAAATGAGACACTTGCCTCCTTGGGACACATAAATAATCAAACAAATGACATGGACAACATTCAAGAAGAACATAAAAAGGCTACTATGGATCAAGAAGAACACAAGGAAGCTATCATTGACCAAGTCAAATACGAAGGAACAAAAGATATCATTGATCAAATTGATGTCTTAAAGAACCAGGAAGACACAAGCATGACAAATGATAAGTCCAAAATATCCAACCAACTAGGATCATCCACCTTTGTCAAAGTAGGATTTCTTGTAGATGAAAAAATTCCAAGCATTAGTTTCCACATACATAATGATGGGTTCACATCTTGTTTTCAAAACAACAAATACACCATTGCAAAGAGAATATGTCAAAACATGCAGTATCAAGGAAGAGGACTAGGCATACATGAGCAAGGCATTTGAGGGCCAATACAATTTTATGAAAATCCTAGACATCAAGTTCTTGGCTATTCTTCAATCAAGAAATCAAATGGTGTTAGTGATACTTCCATGATATTAGGGGACACTTTATCCAATACAAACATCAAAATGGGGGCCATGAGTAGTCCTTGTCATAAGGTTGCTTCCAACACTCCTTCCATCCACACCATAAAAAAATCATTCCCTCAATTGGAACCAACAACAAAAAAATCCTTACAAGTATAAAGTCCAAAATCAAATGTCAAAGGCCATTGAGTACAAAAATCCAAGTGGAAAAATGAAATTAGAATGGATCCCAAAGAAAAATGGATAAAGAAATGAAAATATTCTAAATCCAAAAGTCAATCAAAATGTGGAGCCACAAGAAAAGAGGTCTCCCACATATAATAAATGTCCACCTCCTTCAAAATGGTCATCATACAAGGCATATAAAATTCATTGTTCCAAACACTATCCCAATCAAAATTCCAAACTCCATCATTGACCACCCCAAGTTTTGAAAATAAAATTCCTATATCCAAAATGTCAAATAGTCCATCCACACCTACCGTCATCTATCATAATCCTACATCTCACCAAAAGTCTAAAAATTCCACGTCACAAACTCATCGCATCTTGGTAGCAACTCTTTATCATAAGGACTCTCATTGAACTCTATCACGATGGGCATATTTCGATAAGGCTAACCAGAATATCAGAAAGGATCACAATAACATCGATCAGTTGTATACAAGTGCTATGATCCTGACAAGAAAATTACTCCATAAAAGTTACTATTGGCATATCATGACAACAACATCTACATCAACACCATCAAAGTGATCATCTAGAAAAATTATATATATATATATGTAAGTAGAGAAAAAAAATTCATCCAATGGTGAAAACCTGGTAAACAGGCACCCTAGATAAGTACCATGATGAAAACCTTGCAAACAGACATCATGTGTAAGAGAAATTATCTATGTAGACTATTACACTTGGGAGCAAGTTGTCTCATCTCCCATTCCCTTCACATGGCATTTCCTATGACATTTTCATCTATCCATCTAAGCCTTATCATTCCCATCCATTTTCCCACCTACTTTGATCTTGATAAGGACTAAGGTAAAAACATAAGTCATGCTTTGGAATTTTTTTTGAGATGTCTATCCTTTGGTTATACACTATTCATGAAATATCATAGCCTTCATAACATTATCCATACCCATACCTTGGAAAAAAAAATTATTCCTATGTGACATAGTCCTTGGAGATCATATGTCAATAATCCTCATGTCTCCCATCCTTTACCAAAATCAATCCATTATCGTTCCATGCCTATTTTTGGGTTTTGTTTTCCCTTGTCACTGGTTTAAGGATTTTTATCCGCTTATCCAAGTTCCCTCGGTAATACCATCCATTCATTCCAAATGCAATGAGCCTAAACCATACAATCTTGTTGTGCATCCTAACGCATCATCCAAAACATTCCTTGGCTTTGTTTCAGCCTAGTTGCAAACCTTGATCCTTTAGTCACATTATCGTCATCCTCACATTGTTTTGGGATGTGTCCTTCCCACATCAAACAACGTCGTCATCATCCTCATCACTTTTCAATTGGTTTTTAGCTTGACTAGGAGCAAGATCATGGTTGTCCTTGGATTCTTGTGTGTGCTTGTTCGCTTGCTTGTAGGCATCATTCATATGCATTTGGAATGGTCCTTATAGTGTATCATCCATATTAGAATACACACTTCCCCATATCATCCATAATAAAAGATAAAAAGAAAGAACAAAAATCATAAAACATTCGAAAAAGAAAAAAAAATCAAATATTCTCAAAAAGAAAAAAAATCATAAAACCTCAAAATCCAAAAAAATCAAAACATGTCAAAAACACAAAAACATCCAAATAACCTTCAAAATCCCAAAAAATAGAGTCAAAGTCGGGCATGTTAGTTAGTCCATTTCATTGTTGAACTACGTTGCATCTGTGACTAAACATAGGGAGGGCCATTTGTTGATGTGCCCTCGAGGCCAACTAGGTTAGTCCTTTAGGGTTCGTCATGTTAGTCAAATAAATAAGGCATTGTCAACATAGACACAAACAATCATCAAAATATCAAACAAGTCACATATCAACAAGACAATAGGTCAACAAGATCATTCAATCAAACCAAACAAATTGTCAAAATAGTCAAACAGTCAAACCGTCAAAATAGTCAACTTATGTCTTATATAGGATGTGTCCTTCCTAAAACCAAACATGGTCATTTGGTCAAACATCATCATTTTACTTATATAGGTGGTCACATGGTCGAAACCAAACTCGGTGTCTTATATGACATGTTTCCTCTCCCGAAACTAGGCTTGTCAAGCAATCAACCTATTAATCAATTAGTCAAATACCTATCAAACAAATCAAATTTTGGCAAACATTCTAACTAGTCGTTGACATTGTGACTTGTCTTGTCTTATCTTTCTTTTCAATTTGTCTTTGAGTATGGTTACTAGTTCCTCGAGGATGTCCCATGAAGGATTTAGAGGAGTGATGATGTCTCTTGACTCTTTTCCTTGATTGTTGTTTGTGGATTATCTTGGCAAAAAGACTGGGGCAATTTGGTCCTTAGTATGAGTTAGGACATTCCTTGTCTACAACTGTCTGTTTTTCACGTGGATGACCTTGCACAACTTAGTCTATGTCATACCATGGTGTTTGTTGTCCATTTGTGTCATTTTACCACCCAATAATGATTATTGTAGAGTCTTGTCTAGCAAAATATGCATCTTGAAAGTTGTCTCCACTAACATCCATATCCTCCAAGCTAACATTTCTTCTATGCCACTTATCTATTTTCCTCTTATCCATTTCGAGAGCACACTCATGTTCTTTGAACCTATGTGTCCTCTTGAGGGGGCATACCACAACCCTCCTCATCATCCTTCCTCATCCTCTTTACACTGGAGCATGTTTTGACTAAATTTCTTTGACTCAACACAATAAACTGCATTGTATCAAAGAGGGGAAAAATGTAGACACTAAAAATTGTCCCAAACTTGTAATTTCTAAATTCTCTATCATTTCCCCTTTTGCCTTTGATAATTAAATAATTTTAATATTTAATTATTTTCTAATGTCATAATTTTTCTATTAATTAAATAATTTTAATTATTTAATTAATTCATTTTTTATCTTTATTCCTCCTTGATTAATTAAATAAATTTTATTTATTTATTTATGTCACTAATTAAGTCCCCTTCTTTCTAAAATTAAATAAATTCTAATTTATTTAATTTTATCCACTTTCCACTATAATTAAATAATTATTTTAATTATTTAATTATTCATTAGCCTTTTCTCTCCTAAATTAAATAAATTTTATTTATTTAATTTGGTCCACTCTCTTGAATTTTGAATTAAATCATTATTTAATTCAAAATGATTCCTTTGTCACATTCCTCTATAATTAAATAATTATTTTAATTATTTAATTATTCATTGACCACCTAGATTAAATATTTTTTATTATTTCATTTCTCCTATCACCTCTTTATCCATGCCAATCTTATCTTCCACATCAAATCTTATCTCTTGACATCTCATTTAATCCTAGCCCTTCATCAAATTATCTCATAATTCAATCTCAACCCTTAATCCTTAGCATTTCCCTAATTTAGCCCTAGCCCTATTTCATACCTCAACTTTCAATCTTGGTCATTGATTAAGACATCTTATTGGCATCCAATCTCAACCATTCATTCAAATTTGTCTTTTCTATAAAAGACCTTACCCTTGTCATTTTCATTATCTACACATATTATGCAAGTACATGCTACTAGTGTGAGACAACAATCTTCAATATTTTGCTAGTCACTTGTCATAGGCTTATTATTGCACACTCAAATCTGAGGGAAATTATCATATTCAAGCAAAATGAAGAAGTGCAATGGAGGTGAATCAATGGTGGCATGAAGATTTGGTAATATTGTTTTATGCTTTATGTCTTTATGCTCATTTGTACATTATTGATTAGGGTTTGATTTATATGCTTTATTGTATTCACCTCAATATTTCATCCCTGATTACACCTGATATTTTGAACAGTATAACACTAGTAGTTGTGACTTTAAAGCTTTTAGTATTGATCATGAGTACTCATAATTACATGAAATGCAGTCTTTAGAACCAAAAAACAATAAATCATGTGATGCCAGATCAACACTTATAAAACATGACTTAATACACAATTATTATATAACATAATGCACAACTATTTTCCTAACATTATTTTTGAGTCTTTTGGACACCTCAACAAAAAATATGTTGATGTGGACCTGAAACCTTAGTTATAAGTAGGGGGCTTGCCAAGCAAGCTATTGTACCTTGAAATAAAATGATATGAAATTTTCATGTATGATTTTAAGAGGTGCATAATTAAGTTACTCAACTACTATGTCCTCTCCCCTATATCCTTCATTTGCATGTTACACATCTTAGACTTGAGAGCTCCTTATTGATGGTTGGTAGTGTGATACCAACATGAAAACACCATATTGGGAAATGACATGTAGATGGTTGCAGTGTAGGAAAATTGATTAGATTACAAAGGAATAAAATTCCTTGAGAATCAATCTTACAGTAGCACTCAAATGAATCAAAGGTTCTCTACCTATTTAATTAATCCTTTTTATGAAATGTTTATTAAAGAAAGAAAATTAAACATTCAAATTGCAATACAATGTGAATATGCTTAGTTATAACACATTGGTGAAAATATTAAATTGTGTAACAATAATGATAGACTTCTATCAATACAATTGAAATGTGTGGGATTCAAGGATGATTATGTACCTTTTTTTAGAGCCTCAACCATGGACATAAGTGTACAACATAAATATCCTCACATTGTGTTGTTGTCCATCACGTATGTAAAAATGAAAGTTTAGAATATCTTGTAATAGGGTATGTGCAGGATCATGGTATGCCAAACAAGCCCTTAAGTGGCAATGAAAATTCAGAACAATTAGAGTTAGGCAACTTGATGTAAAAATTTGAATAAGTTATCTATATTATTTCAAAAATATGTAAGAATAGTAAGAATAGATT
>VDFB02000007.1:157258589-157278699 GCA_007258455.2 Sequoia sempervirens | reverse complement strand
GGTTGACCGATTGAGTTTTCCTCAACCATCTGAGGCATGATGGGGTCACTTCTCCAATTACCATGGGTGTCTGATGCAGGACCATCCAGTGGTGTAAGGGCAATCTTGCATCACCCAAAAATAGTTAAATTTCAAGTTTCTCGGTTTCTAGATGTTTTTACATTTTTGGATACCCTTTTTGTCATAATGAAATTCTCAATTTACAGTTTTTATTTTCTATTCCTAGGTTGAAAGATATTGCAGTTTTAGTTTCCCAGATTTGCACCTAAAAATCTTCTAAGTTGGATTTGAGACACTTAGAACTTCCAGAATGGCCCCGAAATTTGCCAAAATCAGCATAGCAAATTTTGAGTGCGTTCTTGACTTCGAGACCTTTCCAACGGTTCAAACGGTTCGTGAATCGGAGCCCCGGATCAAAAGTTATGGCCCCGGGAAGTTGGCACACTTTCTAGAAGATACCATTCCAAATGTTCTTTTGAAATTTGAACTTCAAGTTGTAATTTTCAGCGCCAAACCGCCTAAACTCAAATTTTAATGTTGTTTTGGCTCCAAACTAAAGAGGAGCTCTATTTATGGGTGGGTTTCTAATTTTTTTTTTTGGTAACATTTTGGGGACAAGCTCGCATATTGCGAAAGGGTTATTCTGTAGCTTTCTGTAACTTGCATGTGTTGTAGAACTTGGGGATTTGAGATCCTCTACATGTAAGAAGCTCCATTTTTTGAATAATAAAATTATTCTCTTGTTTGTGGGTTATTTTCTGTGTCTCAGGCTGTGCCCTCATCATCCCTTCCCTCCATATTTCTCAAATGTAGGAACCTCTACTCCTTATGGCATTAGTGTTCACAATATTTCCAAAGACAATGGGATGCTTCTAACATAATATGTGGGTGGGTCATTTTGATTTTGGTTTATGGTGGAGATTTATTTTTGCATGGATGAAACAGTTTGGAAAAGTTGTGTTATGGGGGGATCGTTAGAAGTGGTATGAGGTGGAAGTGAAAGCGGTGATGGAGTGTATGTAGAAGTAGGAAAAGTGAATGGAATTCTTATAGGTGGTAATGTGGTTGAAGATAGAACATGTGATGCCACATAGGAACTAGAGATGCTAGTAGGAATACTCAAGGAAGGAATCAAATTACTAACTTGTTGCATTGTTGTTGTTACTTGAGGAGTGGTATAGGTAGGTATTGAGGCTATTGTTGAGGGAGGAGGAATTTGAGTTCCTCCTTGGTTGGAAACAATGTTTGCTGGTATAGGAGCACTAGAGGTTGAAGGAAGATGTTTTCCAAAGATTTAAACTATGCTTTTCACAAGGTCAAGGACTTTGTCACTTTCAAGCATGCGGTGAATGTTTTCTATGGTAAGAATTCTAGTGGAAAAAATGTTTTCAAGGCTAACTTGGTGTTGTAGGTTGACTAAGTCCTCAAGAATTTGAATGATTTTCTCTTGCAGGATATCATCAATCCTTGGTTCAACATGCATGTTGTCGAAAGGCAAAGAGATGGTAAGGGTATTATCCATGCCTAGTGTACTAGTGTCAATACTAGGAGTGGAAGCTCTAGATAACCCAAGATCCACAACGAATGTGTTATCATAGGATGCCATGAGTCTCAAACTTCTTCTCACTATGGGGTGATCTCACAATAGTGGTTTACAATTTTTTGCCAAACTGGACACTAAAATAATTTTTTAAAACTAAATCTTCACTTTTGGGCACCTATAGCGGCTAAACCATGAGGAATTTGAAAATGATGCAAACTAGAGTTTCATGAAATTTTGTCTATAGATTCTAAATATATTTTTTTCAAAATTTTTGGAATTAGATTGCACTTCTTTTTCCATCTCCCTCAAAAACTAGTTTTTTTTCAAAACAATATTTTTAAAAAGTGATGCTCACCGTATAACACAACTTTTTTTTCCATGAAAGATAAAATTCTAATTCTTTCAAATTTAGATTTGTAACTCCGATATCTAGTGCTTCCACTTGGTTAGATAGTTTTTTATTGAATATTTTTTCTTTAATCAAGTTTCAAAGTCAAACCAATTACAATTTAGACATAGCGCGACCGTATATGCGTAACTTTTTTTGTATGTATCGAAATTCTTTTTTTTGTTGGATCAAGGACTCCAATATTTGGTGCACTCATATTTTTCAAATTTTCTTTTTGATAATATTCTATTTTTCAACATGTGTAGAACAGAGAGCTTGATTTTTAGTGAAAAACCTACATTCACAAGAAATAAAAAATAAATATAATAATCAAATTTAATTTAATTAAAATTATACATTTTTGGAAGCTTATAATAAGGACTACATACTTACAAAAAAAAAAAATTAAATGAATTCATTTGATCCCACAAAATGTAAATCAAAAGTGGTTTTTTATCAACATTTTGATAGGTGTAAAGGAGACTCCATTATAGGCATGGTTTAAAACTAGCGAGGTTCTATCCAAGGGGGCTTGGTCTAAGGTGGTTTGATCAAACCCTATTCAATTGAAATCCTTTAAATAGAACTTTTCAAGGCTTAAATCATTATATTTTCTAAAAATATGTGATTTCAAGATCTCTCAGAAAGTGTAAATCACTATTGTGGTAGCACCCTATGGTATTAGCAATAGGACACCAAACACTCATGCAAAGGCTAGTAAATGCAACATGGATGCAAATGCTATGTAAGCTAACAAGAATGAATTGCTCAAAACTAAAATTCTGGAAAGTAAAAATGAAATGTAGAAACAACAAACATAAACCCAGGAATCAAATTGTAAATGACAGAAAATGCAATGCAAAATGTGCAAAGGGACTGATTCTCCCTAAGTGGCGAATGAGTCCTGGTACTGATTTTTTTGAAAATTTTTAAAAAATTTAAATTGAATTTTATGCCTTTTATATTTTCTAATGCAAATATGATATGAAAATGCAGAATTTTAGTGATGTTTAATGAGATGAAATGCAATAATTCAAGCTATATGAACTTTTTACTAATGCAAATTTTCAAACCCTAAAATGCAAATTAAACAATGCAAAATGCAATGTAATGTTAATGTAAGCTAAATATAGGATGTAAATGCACTCCAAATTAGAAATATGATGCTATAAATGTAGGTTCACCAAAATGAAATGAATATTTTTGTTTGTGGGCCTCTCTTACACTTCTAGGGTCTTGAACCTAAAAGGAGAGAGATACAAAAACCTTAGCGCTTCACTTAAGAAAAAACGCTTGAGATTTCAATTCAAAGGAGATTGAAATATGTCAAAGAGGATTTTCCTAAAGGATGAAAATTGATAAAGGGGTTCACCACTAATGCAAAACTTGGAAAATGCAAGATGTTTGAAAACACACTATGGTATGCAAAAAGACTTAGAAATGCAAATAGATTGTAACAAAAAACTATGAGATTTAAAGTGTGCACCTGAAAACTAGAGAAAGATGGAATGGAGCTATGAAATCCTAAAATTGTTGCTTTTTAGGCCAACATGAACTCATACGCCAAGCTAGTCAAATTAGTCCTACTTTGGGTGAATAATGCTGGAACAGGTTTCAGACAAATGGGTACTCAAATCTACAAAAATCTCTGTCAGACTCCTACAGTGGGACTCATTCACCACTAATGGCAAATCAATCCACTTCTGGATTTCTAGAAATTCAAAAGTGGAATTTGTAGCTCTCGTTCTACTCTTCTACTCTTGATTCAAATTTGGGCTGAAACTACAGAATTCAATCTGTAGGTGTTTTCCAAGTTTCTCTTAGGACATTGAAAACTTTGAATGGCTTTGACATTTTGATGAAAAATTTTCCAATATTTTTCTTTGACAAATCTACAACCTAAACCTACAAATCACATGCAAAGAGAGGGAAAAATTGTTGTAGGGTTAGTGAATAGGGGTTTTCCTTGGTCAAACCCTAGGTTGGTAATTAAACCCTTGAAATGAAATGAAATATGGAAAGAGAATGATGAATGAATAAAAGCAATGCTACAACTCACCAAACCCTAGAAGTAGAATGTTGCAAACATGCAAGTAATGGCTCCAATGGATGTAGACTTGAATTTTTTTATAATGCTTATAATGCTTGATAGATTGATTGGGGGGAAATGAGTAGAAAAACCTTGTATTTATACTTGATTATGCAATAATTCTCAAAAATACATCATCATAGGGCAACCTTAGATCTTAGAAAATAAAAACCCGCCAGAAATTTGAATTGAATTTGAATTTTGAGCCAAAGGGGACTCATTCATCACTCTGGGTGAATGGGTCCCACCTAAGGGGACTCATTCACCCAAAATGGTGAATGGGTCCAACCTTAGGCATCTGAAGTGGGTTTCAGGATTTAAATGTTTTAAATAATTTTTATTAGGTTTATTCTCAAAAATACTCATAAGGGTTGTAGATGAAAAATGGGGCCAATTAAAACATAAGAAAGCCCAATTATTAATGACAAGCCTAGAAAAGTGTGAAATTTTGTTAAAAAACTTTAAAAACTTTGAAAGAAGGCTTGGTAAATGATAAAAATAGGTTATTTAGGTGAAATACGCTAAATATTAATAAGACCCTAGAAAAGTGTGAAAGTGTGTTACAACACTTTACAACACTTAGGTAAGGTACCATTTGAATCCTTAATAGTTCACAAGGGCCCAAGACCTAATGTGAATGTGCTATCCACATTACAACACTAAATCAAGGAAAAGCTAAGCCAACATCCACAAGAAGGACCCAAATGAGCATGAAAATGTCCAAAGATCCATTTTTCTATGCTACACTAGGTATTTAGTGTTTTCTCTGGGTTTTGATCCAAGATTTTCTCCTATAATTGTGTGGTTCCGATATGTTAATCATGGTTATTGAAGGTTGCTATATCCAAATTTAGTGGTTCTGGATTGTTGTATAGTATGAGATATGTTCACTAGCTGTGAACTATATTTTTCAGTATGTCTAGAAAAGGTTCGAGAGAAATATAGTTTCTCCAGATTTCTTCTTGTTCAAGCTTCATGACTTGTGGTTCTAGAGATAAACTGATATTGATTGTATTGAAGATAATTTTGTTTTCAATGAGGATTAGATCATGTGTGTGCTTAATTGTTCTATGTGTTTTACATTGGTTTGGCTGACCATGTGATAAACACTACTTGCAAAAGTTTATGAAGCATGTTAGGACTTATTTAGGTCCTCATTAAGTGTGTGTTTTGGTTTTCCTCATTCTAATTCCACCTTAGAATGTTTTGGCATTGACCTAATTTGAATTTGTAATACAAATGGCATGTATGGCAAAATTTGGATATGTTTCAAAGTTGAAGATGGTATAAGTATAGATTGAGATGTTTGTGGAAATAGAGATCATGAATGCAAGAAAGATAGATGTGAGATGTGAAACATTGTGTGTGTGATGCAAGGTTGAGTAGATCAGTGTGAAATCTAACTATGAGGTTTCAAAACTAGTGAACTAAAGGTGTACTCTATCATTCAAGAAATTATGCAAGTATGTGAGTGATTTATGATGGAAATCTCTATTGCATTGATATTGTCTTCTCTTTGTAACAAATCTCTTCTATCTTCTTTGTATTTGTGTGGTAGTGAGTCCTCTGAGTGGTTAAACCTTGTTGGACAATGAGTCCTAATCCAAACAATGAGTCATGTTTTGGCAGTGAGCCTTTGTATTTGGTTTTTATATTCTCTATATATTGCAAGCTAATCCTCACTATGCTTTTTCCCTTATAAGTTTTTCCATGTAAATCTGGTGTTGTTGTGTGTAAATTATTTTTTTCTTCTTTCATTTTCTACATTTGCACTTAATGATTAATCATATTAGTAGAGTAAATTTTTTATGAATGGTAATTGAATTAATCATTGATGATTGATATAGAGGAAAGATTTTCTACAACTAATTCACCCCCCCTCTCAGTTGTCTTTCTCAACACACTTTTGGAGGGGGAGAAAGCATATCAACTATCCTAACACAACTAAGAAATGAAAACCTTTACCAGCCTATTGCCTTGTTTAGTGAATGACTGAAATATTATGAATTCAAGTATAGTTACATAGAAAATAAAGTCTTTACTATTTTTATGCCATTAAATAGGTTCAAAAAAATGTTTTCTAACAATAGGATTCATTTTATGGTTTCCCATACTAGCATCAAAGAAATATTTTTGAGGAGAGATATCAATGAGAAAAGTGTTGGCTATCCTACAACACCAAGATAACCTTAAAAGGAGTCTCATATGTCAAGACAAGATGAACTCAGAAATTCCTTTACCACTTACCAAATTGGTGATTTTGATATGCATCCCTCATGTGCTAGTGGATGACATAGTTTTCAAAAAAGATCTCAATGGAGTGCTATTAAGATGAATTAGGAAAAATAAAATTGACAAATTGTTAGAATAATTTCATGATGGCTCTTTAGGTGGCCATTTTTTGTCAGGACCATTGCTTCTAAAATAATGAGATGAATATTATTGGCCAGCCATATTTAATTATTCTCACAAACGGGTGAAGAATTAAAAGAAAAATGTTTTCTTTTCTAGAAAGTAAAGGTTAGTTATTCTCCCTTTTTACACCATTTAGGTAGACTTGTCATTCACCTAATGGAGTTTAGAATTTATTTTTCTAATAAACCCACTATCTATAACTAGTCATAAGTGGATTTTAAAAGCAAAAAACTATTTGAACAAGTGGATAGAGGCAGTTGCACTACAAGAGGCTACTAAAGGTTCAATCTTGAAATTTAATGATGGAATTATAAATAGGTTCAAATGGTGCCCCTTCCGCCATCATATCTAATAATGGAAAAGTGTTTGTAGGTGCCCAAATCAATGTATTAGCAGGTAGGCATAATATATACTTGAAAATATCATCCAATTATTACCCTCATGGTAATGGATTAGTTGAGCCTACCAACAAGAGTTTGATCAAAATCATCAAAAGAACCATTGAGTATAATCAAAGGTCTTGGTATACAAAATTGAAGACAACCCTTTGGGTTGACAAGATCACTTCTAATAGAGTCATTGGCAATTCCTCTTTCATGTTTGTTTATGGAAAAGAAGCAATACTTCCATTCTTTCTAGAACTACCTTCTCTTATTTTAGAACAGTGGTAGGAATTAATGGAAAATTGTGCTATGATAGTAAGGTTGGTTGAACTAATGGAGTTAGAAGAAATCAGAGATAATTCCATGCATACACTTGAATATAATCAAGAATAAGTCAAGAGGACCTTTGATAAAAAAGCTAACAATAAAGTTTTTCATGAAGGAGATTTGGTGTTAAAGTGGGATGAAAAAAAGACAAAGGCTAGAAGGTATTCAAAGTGTGATGTCATTTAGAGTGGCCCAATATTATCACTAGCTACAAAGAGGCTAATGCATTCCATCTTGCTAAAATAAATGGTAAAAATGATCCTGTCTTAGTTAATGGGATACACCTCAAGTCCTACCTTTGAGGTGATGTTCAGTCTTGTATCATATTAATTAGGTTTTTATTCTTTCCAAAAATTGTTGTTACACACTCTATATTCTCCTTAAGGGTATTCATGTTTTAGTTTGTGTCTTCTACCAGGTGCATTTTGCACATGTTTCCCTATTTTTTTGTGTATGAGGCTACCATGTTGAAAATATTATAAGTTTTTATGACTCTATTACCCAAAGGAAGCTTAAGTCCATTATTTCTCCAATGATTAGTAGGCAATCATGCCATAGAGGTTACCAAAATGTTAACATTTCATAGCCCCCTTCATGGCCCAACAATAATAACCAATCTGAGAGATATTATTTGGGTCATCTTGCATTGATGTTACTCCTATGAACCTTCCATTGATCCTCTTTGCTTATTCCTTAGAAAAAATCCAAATTTAAAAATCTAAAAATGACAAGTGTTGAACTTCTTGAGGTTTTAGGATTTTACTTACCCTCTTACCTATATTGCATCTATTTTGGCCCCAACATCACCTCCTTCACTTTGAAAAATCCTCTAGGTATAAAAATTATTGGTATTTTAGGTTGTTAGTGACCTCCCTAATCTTTTGCATACTTTGGTGTTTCCCCAGCCCCAAAGTTTGAGTCCTTATGAAATTTCTTGAAGTGTTAGTGTTGGTATTTTGGGTTGTAGGTTGTTGGAATTTATCTTCCTAAATTTGTAAAGTTATGTGTTAAGTGTCATTCTCGACATGTGATACCCAACAAAGGAATTATTAAATGGATAAGGAATTTTCCCTTCCTATCCCTCAAGCTTTCAATCTTGTCCTTGGTTTCTCACCACTTTTAATCCATTTTTTTGTGTTAAGCCCAAACACTCCTATCACAAATTCACCCAAGTCCCAGGTTCTAACTGCTTTTTTCCTTCAAGTTTTTTCCTTAAGATATTCCCTTTTTGATAATGTGTTAAGATTAATTGTCAAAGTCCAACACCTAAAATATCTCTTTCCCCTACATTCTTCAAAATATTTCCACAAATCTTTGGAATTTTGGCATCCTCCTTCCTCTCCTTTAACAAGTGGTAGGATTGATTTTTGATGCCTGATGAAAGAAATCTCTCGAGGGTCAAGGTTTCAGTGTTCTTCATTTCATCTTATTCAACATGTAGTAGGTGAAAATGTTGGATGTTGTGGTTGTGTTGCTAGTGTTTGGTTTTCATTGATTTCAGCACTATTAGCATTAATGCATTAGAAGTTGTATATGTCGAGGATATTGAGAAAATTGTACTAAAAAGAGTTACAGGTTGTTAGTGGTGAAGTGAAGTTCAGTCCGTCGGTGAGTTCAGTACATTGTTGTTCAAAGGTTGTGGACTAAAAGGTTTCTTTTTGAGTATATCTAGATTATCCACGTCAAGTTTCAGAGATCCACATGAAGATTTGACCAGGTTATGAAGATTTGTATTGTGAAGGTATTTTTGTTACTTCAATTTGTATTCCTGAATGAAGATTATGTGATTTCAGTAAGTTCAGTTGTTGCGGATGCGTCTCTAGTGATTCATGATGTTTGTGGATGTTTCTAGATCATGTTCTATTTGTGTTGCACGTCCACATTGATCATTGTGCTTGGGATCCGATATTTTCTCTTGCGTGTTCATGTTTTTCATCTTCTTGGCAGATAAGGTGTTTGTAGCGTGTTGTGGATCATCAAGGAGTAATTAATTGAAGTGGTTAGTGTTTGAGGATTTTATTTCTGGGTATTCACTATGTTATGGCCAACCTTGGTTGATTCGCATGAATAATCCTTATTGTTTTGGGCCGACTGTTTATATTCTTTTTATTCTTTTGTTGAAGTCGACTTGTAGTGATGTAATTTCTTGTTGCAGATATATATAAGCGATTGATTATACCATTTGAGGCATGGTGTGCATGAATAATGTTCTAAACCATTCAAAGGCAGAGCAAAGTGTGAAGAAGAGTGAAGAAGAGTGAAGAAGTGTTCATGAACTTAACTGAAATTGTAATCAGGCATTAGAAGATGTTATTTTTCTCAGTTCAAATCTAATAGATGTAATCAGAATCCTTTTGTAAGACAATGTGTCTACCTTTTTTATTTGAGCAGTGAGCTCTAGGAAGTGTGTCTGAATGCATGTGCATTCCCCATTCATATTTCTTTATAATTTTAACAGAGTATAATCTTGTGGACTGACCTCCATAGTGGTTTTTCCCCTAATAGGGTTTCCATGTAAAAAAATCTTGGTGTTATGTGTGTTGTTCATTTATACTTTCATATTTATTGACCAAATCTTAGAATAAGGTTAATAAGTTGAATAAGTTTGAAATTCTATGACAACTGATTCACCCCCCCTCTCAGTTGTCTGCCCTTGAGTTACCAAGAATTGGTATCAAAGAAAATTCCTTGGAAGAATTTTAATAGCTTAAGGTGATCCAGGATGGCAACTTATAAGAAGGATAGTCCTAGATTTTATGGAAAAAATTATTCCTTGTGGAAGACTCGAATGGAGTGGCATCTGAGATGCATTGGTGAAGCTTACTGGAATATTACAAGTAATAGGTATAATATGAATTCCATAGAATGGTCATACTACTAATGCTGAGATTAGGGATGTTGAGTATAATATAAGCGCTAAGGAGGCATTGTTCAGTTCTTTGACTAAGACTAAGATGAAAAATGTGATGGATCTGAAGAGTGCTTATGAGATCTGGAAAAAGTTGGAAACTTTGTATGAGGGTGATGCTAATGTGAAGATTTCTAAGCTACATAGTTTGAAAGGGAAATATGGAAAGTTAAGAATGGGTGATGATGAGAACATTACTAATTTCATGCAAAGAGTGAATGCACTTGTGTGTGGTATCAGATGTGTTGGTGGATAGTTGGAAAAATTAGAGATTGTTGCTAAAGTTCTTAGATCCTTGCCTACTTCCTACAAAGTCAAAGCTAGTTCTATTGAAGAGCTCCAGACTATGACAAATGTTACTAGAGGTATGCTGATCAGTAAGCTTACTACTTTTGAGTTGAGTGAATTTGGTGATGCCATTCCTAGGGTAGAATCTACATTCAAGGCCACTACTTATGGAAGAGATAAAAAAAGATATGATTTGGGTGAAAGTTCATCAAGAAAGACATTCAAGTATGAGGATGAAATGAAATAGATGGAAGAAGAAGAAAGAGCTCTTGAAGAGCTGGAAGAACTAATTATGGAAAGAAAACCCAGAGGAAAAGGTAAGTATAAAAGAAAGTTTCCTATTAAATATTTTTTTTGCAATAAGATAGGCCATTTTACATCAAGGTGTCCTAGAAGAGTTTCTAAACCAAGACATAACAAGCCTAAATTTCAAAAGAAGTGTTATTATGCTGCTGATGAAGGTGTGAAAAATGATGAATCTAATAAAGGAAATGGAAGTGAGGATGAATTTGTATTTATTGCTATCAAGGAAAATAATCATGTGTCCACTAAATCTGCTAATTGTACAAATGTGGAGAAATCCCTAGGTGGTTGAGTTGAAGAGAAAGATGAATGGGTAATTGATAGTGGTTGCTCCCATCATATGACAGGAGATAAAAGAGAGTTTGTGATTTTGGAAAAGTATGATGGTGGTGTTGTGAGATTTGGTGATGATAAAGTTGGAGTGATTCGTGGCAGAGGTTGCATTTCTCTTGATGGTAAGCATAATACTGATGATGTCTTGTATGTAGAAGGTTTGAAGCATAATATTTTAAGTGTTGGATAGATGGTTGATAAGGGATACAAAATTTAGTTCAAAGATGGAAAGTGAAAAAAATTGGGAAATTATGTAAATGCGATTGCATCAAGTACAAAAATAAAAGGTAATAACTTTCACCTGAGTGCTGCTAGTAAAAGTTGCTTGATTTCTCAAGTTGATGAAAGCTAGTTGTGGTATAGGAGAATGTGTCATGTTAAATTTGATATTATTGTCAAGATAAGTTCTACTAAGGTAGTGAGACATCTTCCTAAGTTGATGAAACCTACTAATACCATATGCAAGGAATGCCAGTTAGGAAAGCAAACTAGAATTTCATTTTGGAGCAAACAACAAAATTCAAATAGATTGTTGGATCTTGTGCATATTGATTTGTGTGGTCCTGCTAGAGCTAGAAGTTTACAAGGATACAAGTACTTCATGTTGCTTATTGATGATCATTCAAGAATGATGTGGGTTACCTTCTTAAGGGATAAATCTGAACTTCTGGAGAAGTTCAAGATCTTTAAGGCTATGGTTGAGATAGAGACAGGTCTGAAGATTAAATTTTTGAGATCAGATAGAGGTGGTGAATTCACTTCTGGTGAGTTTGATTCTTTTTGTGAAGAACATGGAATAAAGAGACAATTATTTGCACCGTGGACCCCTCAACAAAATGGAGTTGTGGAAAGGAAGAACAAAATAGTTCAAGATGCTGCTAGAACTATGATGTTGGAAGGAAATGTACCTCATATCTACTGGAGAGAAGATGAGTACTGTTGTGCACACTTAACCGGGTACAAATCAGAGGTGATACTGGTAAGACCCCCTTTGAGCTATGGATTGGTCATAAGCTTATTGTTAAATATTTCAAGATCTTTGGAGGGCGGGTGCATGAAGTTGGGTTACACTTTTGTGGAAAACTTCAAAAAAATATTGGAAATAACATAACATGAGTGCGTTATAATGCACTCGTGTTATTTCATTTTAAAAGAAAAAAAAAGTGAAAGCTATTCATTTTCTCTTTTCTATTTTTTTGCTCTACTCACAACTAAAAACCCTCATTTTCACGCTTGCATTCTAGGAGGAGGCATTCTTCAAAATTCATCAACAATAGTTTCTTCTTGTTTGCAAAGATGGTGCCACGATGACGAAGAGGTGTAGGAGGTAAGTATTGTTTTCTATTTGTTTTGAATTTCTTAGTTTCAAGTTGATTTTGTTTGTTTTAGGTTAGATTTGATTTTATTTTTTAAAATTGTAGGAGATGCAAATAATCCTGAAAATCCTCAACAAGAAGAATAGAAAAATCGTCTTCACAACAAAATCAACCTCCCCCACCAATCACTCAACACCCTCCTGGCACTCAAAAAAATTTGAGGAGTGAAATTGAAAACAACAAAAAACAAATTGAGGATCTTATCAGTAGGTTGAGTGATCCAAATACTTCAACCGCAGAAAGAATGACACTAGAAAATTCAATGAAAGAGATGTTAAAAAATGTAGATTCAATAACCCAACAAATAACGGGATGGCAAGATAGGAGGCATGCAACTAGGGCATATTATGTAGATAAACTATCATATAAACAAGTAAAAGATTTAAAAATTACTAAAGGTGATTTGTGCTCTCTATTTACTGACCCTAGAACAAAACAAAATCTTAGCCTCAATGCGAAGAGGTTTCCTATTCATTGGTGCCACCACCAAGAGATTAGGAACCATTTTTATGATAGGTGGTACTTGGTCTTTGATTACCCACCGTGCAATAATTGTGAAGTACCCCAATATTTTCTTAGGAAACTATATAGTGAGTTCCTATTGAACCAAATCTAAACTTATTTTGATATGAGGGAGTTCTAGGGGAGAGGTGGTGGGTCATCTCAGGATAGGCCCGATGCACAGCCGGATCCTACGCGGCAAGGGAGATGACCTCTCACTAGGCCGCCTCGTGAGCACATTGTTATGCCTGTCGTTGTGAAGGAGAGTACTGATGTAGAGACATTGCAAGCGGTCAACACTTTGACCCAGAGTGTCATCCATCATACTAACCATATTGTACAATGCCATCTAGGGGAGTCTTCGGGTGGTGGCCTTCAAACCCATGTGTGTCAATCTTGCGGGGTGACTTGTTCATATGACCCCACCGACACTCAAGAGGCTGCTACATAGGATATGTATGCTGCTACGCAAGATCCGTATGCTACTACACAGGATCCATATGCTACTATGGGGATGGAGAGGACAACTGAAATTTTGCATTGTGCATATGGCATTGATAGTCGGGTAAAATTTAGCATGTTTATTGAATTTAATTTATTAAATTTTGATTCTAAAATGCATGATTAACTAATTTAGTTTTATTATTTTAATAAAATTGTAGGGTCACAATGTTGAGATTGGATACACTGGTCCTCCACCTACTTATTTCTGTAGTACACCTATGAGTGGGGTGTGATCCCATAATAGTGGTTTACAATTTTTGGCCAAACTAAACACTGAAATTATTATTTTTAACTAAATCTTCACATTCGGGCACCTATAGCAGCTAAACCATGAGGAATTTGAAGATGGTGCAAACTAGAGCCTCATCAAATTTTGTTTGTAGATTCTAAAAATATTTTTTTCAAAATTTTTGGAATCAAATTGCACTTTTTTTCCATCTCCCGAAAATTGATTTTTGAAAACAACATTTTTTAAAGGAGGCGCTGCTTGTATAAATGTAACTTTTTCCATGAAGGACCGAAGTTATAATTCTTTCAAATTAGATTTGTAACTCTAATATCTAGTGCTTCCACTTGGTTAGAGAAGTTTTTTATTGATTTTTTTCATGTCAAGTTTCCAGAGTCAAAATGAGTTACCAATTTAAACACAGCAGGCATAGCGTGTAACTTTTTTGTATATGTCAAAATTTAATTTCATTTTTTTGTTGGATCAAGGACTTCAATATCTAGTGCACTCATATTTTTCAATTTTTTGATAATCTTCTATTTTCCACATGTGAAGAACAAAGAAATTCATTTTTGATAAAAGAAAAACCTATCTTTAAAACTTAAAAACAAACATATTGAAACCAAAACATATTAAAATTATATTCATTGGATAGCTTGTTAGGAATACCATAATAATTTAAAATAAATTTTAAATGAATTCATTTGATCCCCCAAAAGCTAAATCAAAAGTGATTTTTATCAGCATTTTGATAGGTGTAAAGGAGACGCATTTATAGGTATGGTTTAAAACTAGCGAGGTTCTATCCAAGGGGGTTTGATCTAAAGTGATTTGATTAAACCCTCTTCAATTGGAATCCATAAAATGGAACTTTTTAAGGCTTAAATCATTATATTTTCAAAAAATATGTGATTTCACCTAAAATCCGTTCCTCTCAGGAATTGTAAACCACTATTGTGACAGGTGCATGCAACTAGTAAAAAATTATAAATTTATTATATGTTAATAGCATTGTTTTATGAATCCATGGTATTTTAATACATGTAATTTTGGATGTTGAATAGGCTAATATTGGCGGTTTCAAGCAAACACCTCCTAGTGCTAGTGGATTCACTCAAATGTACACAAAGGTAATAGAATAAAGAGAAATTAACTAATGAATTATACTTAATATATTTGTGTAGTTTATATTCATATTGTTGGTTACGTTGCATTACACATTATTCAAACTCAAAGCATTACTTCAAATTCCATAACTAATAACTAGATGTTGATAGATGAAAAAATTTCAACTGTACAATATAGTTGTTTATAAAGTCAACATAAGCAACACAATGCAATTACTTCACATGGAGGCATGTTCTTGCAAAGGTGCACCACCACGAAAAAATATGGATGCTTGTAAAAAATATATGAAACCATAATAGTAAGTAATAACATAAAGAAGCCAGTTAGTGATGCAGAGCATCATATCAAAACACTCAATCATCAGAGTACATCTAATGTAGAGCATCCAACAAACAACATCAACATCATTTCTTCAAGGGATTTCAATCCCAAATAGAATCAGGAGAAGATCAAATATAATTTCATCAAAAATATAATTTTCATTCAACCAAAATCCACTCAAATTCTCTTAGCCATTCCATAGGCCATCATTCATCATTCCACTAATCAGTATTCCAATTGACTCATTCAAAGAAAAAACCATATTAAAGATAACTTTGACTTAATCAATTAGATTCACATCATTCTCAACCACCATAAAAACAACATAAACCTGATTATTGACACTTGAACAATTCATCCTTTCATTTATTCACCAAGGCAACAAATCAACTAAACCATACCTCACTATTATCAGTCCATTATCAATCACTGTACTCACCATATTTTGACTGCAACAGTCTATTTACAGGTTACAAACTCCTACTACAATAGAATCTTGATTATCATCTTGTGGTTAATCACCAATTTTCTCAAAAGGCTTCATAATAGTAACCCATCCAACCATCAAAGTCACCAAACCTATCTTATACACCTTAACCAAATTTAGTAACATCAATCATATCATTAGTTTGATAGTAACCAAGCTCTCAATCATATCACAAAAGCTTTGAAAGGATACAAGTCACAAATGTTGAAGATAGGAGAGATTGCAACCCTAGGAGGTAGCTCTATTTCATAAGCATTTTGGCCAAACTTGTAGATCATCTTGCAAGGTCCTATCTTCTTCATCATGAGTTTGGTATACTTTCCTTTTGGAAGTCTCTCATTCTTCAACTGTGCCATCACCGAGTCTCTAACCTTGAATTGGACATTCCTCTTCTTTAAATCTTTCTTTTCCTTATACTTCTTAACATTCTTTTGAAGGGTTTCCTTCACTTGTTGATAAATATCCCTGATTGTAACATCAAAGTCCTCACCTTAAGCACTTCTCCTTGCAACTCCTTGTAGATCTCTTAGTTCATAAACCCCTCTAGGGTCCATTCCATAGACTACCTCAAAAAGGCTTCTACCAATGCTCCTATTCATGGAGTCATTATATGCAAATTCAACCTGACGTAAAATCAAATCCCAAGCTTGTCCATGCTCCTTGGTAAGGCATCTTAAGAGGTTTCCCAATGATCTATTCACCACTTTAGTTTGTTGTTGGTATGTGGTGACTGATTATGCTATACTATATAGCCCATGGTATACTATACACCTCAACATGTATCCTTGCTGGGGTTCGGGGCCAGTAGCCCCCGAGAAAAAATTTCCTCCTACTTTTTTGCGTCATCACTAAAAAAGGAAACAATCAACGAAAAAAGAAAAATCCGACTTTGTAGAACCCAAAATCTAGAAGCTTCTAAGCTTGTTAGAAAGGGGTACAGATAGGTGTTACAGTATGATGAAAAATGCGATTATTCGCAAGATTGTAATAGGTTTTTGCACTGGATAATAAAATCATTAGATGGCTGCGGTTTAGTGGATGTAGCCCAGATTGGGTGAACCACACTAAATTCTTTGTGTTATAATCTATTCTATGTATGTTTTAGTTTCTCTATTTATTACTTAAATCTATATTTAATTGTTAGATATTTTCCTTTCTAACCCTAACAAGTGTTATCAGAGCAGGTTGTCTTTCGATTATTGTCTATAGGAAGGTCTCACGGTTGAGTGGGAGTAATGGCAGATAAGGGTAAGAAGGTTGAGAATTTTAATGGGTAGAACTATCAGTTATGGAAGATGCAGATGGAGGACTATCTCTATCAGAAGGATTTATGGCGGCCATTGGAAGGGAAAACCAAGAAATCCTAAGCAATGTCTGATGAGGACTGGGAGATTTTGGATAGAAAGGCTCTTGGCAATATTTGTTTATGCCTAACACAATCGGTGGCATTGAATATTACAAAAGCAAAGACAACTCAAGAATTGATGGAAACCCTAGCGAAGTTATATGAAAAGCCTTCCGTTTCAAATAAGGTATTTTTTATGAAGCATTTATTTAATATGAAAATGGTAGAAGGTGGGTCAGTTACTAATCATTTAAATGAGTTTAATACAGTCACTAGTTAATTAACTTCTGTAAAAGTAAACTTTGACATGAAGAAGTTAGGGCTCTTTTGATTCTATGTCTTTTGCCTAAAAGTTTGAATAGCTTGGTAATGGCTGTTAGCAATTCTATTTCTGGTTTGAATACATTGAAATTTGATGATGTTGGTGTTATTTTGAGTGAGGAAATTCGTAGGAAAAGCTCAAGTGGAACATCCACATCAGGTAGTGTTTTGAATGTAGAAAGTAGGGGTAGAACAAAGGAGAGAGGAAATAATTCTGGAAATCATGGGAAGTCACGAGGAAAATCTAAGGAAAAAATGTCCCAATCTAGAGACAAGAGGGATTGCTGGTACTATGGTAAGCCGGGTCATTTAAAGAAAGATTGCTAGTCTCAGAAAAATAAAGGAGACAAAAAGGAAGGAAGTAAAGAGGAAAATGTGGTAAGTAATAAATCTGATGAGGATGTTTTGATTCTTTTCCTTGATAATGCTGATGATTCTTGGGTGTTAGATTCAGGGGCTTCATTTCATGCTACCCCCCATGGAAGTTATTTTCTTGATTATGTCCAAGGGGAATTTGGGCTGGTTTATTTAGGAGATAACAAACCCTGTAAGATTGTTGGAAAGGGAAGAATCAAGATTAAGTTGCAGAATGGGAATCATTGGCTACTACATGAGGTAAGGCATGTTCCAAAGTTAAGCATAAATTTAATTTCAGCAGGGTAACTAGATGATGAAGGTTGTGTTGTTACGTTTAGTGATAAAAATTGGAAGGTCACAAAGGATGCATTAGTGGTAGCAAAAGGTGTGAAATTAGGCACCTTATATCTTTCTACAGGTCATACTATTCCTTCTACTTTAATTGTTATGGAAAAAGGTCAATGTTCAAGAATAGTTGTTGTAGTTTAGCAGGTAGAAGATCATACAGTTGTTGTGGACTTTGAATCAACACTGTGGCATAATATGAGTGCAAAAGGTATGAAAGTACTTCATTCAAATAATGTTTTACTAGGTCTAAAATGTGTTAATATGGATTTTTGTGAAAGTTGTGTGTATGGAAAATAAAAGAGAGTAAGTTTTCTCAAGGATGGGAAGCAAAGAAAGATGAGAAATTGGAGCTTGTGCATGCAGGATGTATGAGACCATCTCATGTATCTTCTCTTGGTAGCTCTTTGTATTATGTTACATTCATTGATGATGCAACTAGGAAGGTATGGTTGTTCCTTAGGCAGAAATCTGATGTATTTGAAACTTTTAAAAAATGGAGAAGCTTGGTTGAGAATGAGACGAGTAAAAAGATAAAATGTCTCAGATCTGATAATGGTGGTGAGTATTGCAGAAAAGAGTTTGAAGATTATTGTTCCTTTAATGGTATTCGTAAGCAGAAAACGGTTCCAAGGACTCCACAGGAAAATGGAGTGGTTGAGCACATGAATAGAACAATAATGGAGCGTGCATGGACTATGAGATTGCATGCTAGGTTGCCTTCAAAAATGTGGGAAGAGACTATAAACACTATTTTTTATTTAATTAATAGAGGTCCTTCTAATCCTTTGGGTTGTGGTATTCCAGAGGAAGCATGGAAAGGTAATAAGGTGAGTTATTCTTTTCTCAAAACCTTCGGTTGTGAAGCATTTGCACATGTAGATTCTAAAAATAGAACCAATCTTGATGAAAAATAAAAGAAATGTGTATTTGTTGGATATGGCATTGATGAATTTGGTTATAGGCTTTGGGATTTTAAAAATCAAAAAATTGTGAGAAGCAAGGATGTCATATTCAATGAGAAAGTGTTGTACAAAGATTTGTTGTTGCAGCATGAGAAGAAAGAAAATGATTATGTAGTGTTGGATGATATTCCAAACAATGATGTTTCAGTGGTTCGTCATGTTGGGCAATAACAACAACAAATACCACAAACTCTTGTTAGACGATCTTCAAGGATAAGTAGACCTCCAGAAAGATACTCTCCCTCTTTGTATACTATTTTTTTAACTGATGCACTGGTGAACCAAAATATTATGATGAAGCTATGCAGGTGGATACCAAGGTTCAGTGGGAGCATGGAATAGAAGAAGAAATGGACTCCTTGCTGAAAATTTAGACTTGGGAATTATGCAAGTTGCTTGCAGGTAAAAAGGCTTTACCAAAAAAATGGGTTTATAGGCTAAAAGAGGAGGGTGGAGGTAAGAAGAGATTTAAAGCCAGATTAGTTGTAAAGGGATTTGCACAGAAAAAGGGTATTGATTTTGATGAGATTTTTCCTCCAGTTGTTAAAATGACTTCTATTCATATTGTTTTAAGTATTGTGGCTATTGAAGATTTGCATTTAGAACAGCTTGATGTTAAAACAACCTTTCTCCATGGTGATTTGGAAGAGAAAATATATATGGAGTAGCCACAAGGATTTGAGGTCAAAGGTAAGGAGAAACTAGTGTGCAGATTGAAGAAAAGTTTATATGGCTTAAAGCAAGCACCTCAACAATGGTACTTGAAATTTGATAGTTTAATGGATAAGCAAGGCTACAACCGCTGTAATTTTGACCATTGTGTTTATTTTAAGAGGCTGGATAATGACAACTACATTATTTTATGTTTATATGTTGATGACATGCTTGTAGCAGGGTCTAACATGGATCACATAAGTGAGCTAAAATAGCAGTTACAAAAATATTTTGCTATGAAGGATTTGGGGGAAGAAAAGCAAATCCTTGGTATGAAAATTTGTAGAGATAGGAAAAGTAGACAATTATTTTTATCTCAGGCTAATTATGTTGAAAAGGTGTTGTAGAGATTTCATATGGAGAATACAAAAGTTGTCAGCACACCTTTGCCTAGTCATGTTAAATTGACTAAGGATATGTGTCCAAAGACACAAGAGGAGGAAGAAAAAATGTCCAAGGTACCATATGCTTCAGTTGTAGGCAGTTTAATGTATGCCATGGTATGTATGAGACCGGATATTACACATGTCGTAGTAGTTGTTA
>VDFB02000007.1:157207211-157258489 GCA_007258455.2 Sequoia sempervirens | reverse complement strand
AAGTTATGGCCTCGGGAAATTGGTGCACTTTCTAGCAGATACCATTGCAAATGTTCTTTTGAAATTTGAACTTCAAGTTGTAATTTTTCGGCGCCAAACTGCCTAAACTCAAATTTGAATGTTGTTTGGCTCCAAACTAAAGAGGAGCTCTATTTATGGGTGGGTTTCTATTTTTTTTTTTGGTAACTTTTTGGGGACAAGCTCGCATATTGCGAAAGGGTTATTCTGTAGCTTTCTGTAACTTGCATGTGTTGTAGAACTTGAGGATTTGAGATCCTCTGCATGTAAGAAGCTCCATTTTTTGAATAATAAAATTATTCTCTTGTTTGTGGGTTATTTTCTTGTGTCTCAGGCTGTGCCCTCATCATCCCTTCCCTCCATATTTCTCAAATGTAGGAACCTCTACTCCTTATGGCATTAGTGTTCACAATATTTCCAAGGACAATGGGATGCTTCTAACATAATATGTGGGTGGGTCATTTTGATTTTGGTTTATGGTGGAGATTTTTTTTTGCATGGATGAAATAGTTTGGAAAATTTGTGTTATGAGGGGATCGTTAGAAGTGGTATGAGGTGGAAGTGAAAGCGGTGATGGAGTGTATGTAGAAGTAGGAAAAGTGAATGGAATTCTTATAGGTGGTAATGTGGTTGAAGATAGAACATGTGATGCCACATAGGAACTAGAGATGCTAGTAGGAATACTCAAGGAAGGAATCAAATTACTAACTTGTTGTATTGTTGTTGTTACTTGAGGAGTGGTATAGGTAGGTATTGAGGCTATTGTTGAGGGAGGAGGAATTTGAGTTCCTCCTTGGTTGGCAACAATGTTTGCTGGTATAGGAGCACTAGAGGTTGAAGGAAGATGTTTTCCAAAGATTTAAACTATGTTTTTCACAAGGTCAAGGACTCCGTCACTTTCAAGCATGCGGTGAATGTTTTCTATGGTAAGAATTGTAGTGGAAAAAATGTTTTCAAGGCTAACTTGGTGTTGTAGGTTGACTAAGTCCTCAAAAATTTGAATGATTTTCTCTTGGAGGATATCATCAATCCTTGGTTCAACATGCATGTTGTCGAAAGGAAAAGAGATGGTAAGGGTATTATCCATGCCTAGTGTACTAGTGTCAATACTAGGAGTGGAAGCTCTAGATAACCCAAGATCCACAACGAATGTGTTATCATAGGATGCCATGAGTCTCAAACTTCTTCTCACTATGGGGTGATCTCACAATAGTGGTTTACAATTTTTTTCCAAACTAGACACTAAAATAATTTTTTTAAACTAAATCTTCACTTTTGGGCACCTATAGCGGCTAAACCATGAGGAATTTGAAGATGATGCAAACTAGAGTTTCATGAAATTTTTCTGTAGATTCCAAATATATTTTTTTCAAAATTTTTGGAATTAGATTGCACTTCTTTTTCCATCTCCCTCAAAAACTAGTTTTTTTTCATAAAACAATATTTTTAAAAAGTGATGCTCACCGTATAACACATAACTTTTTTCCATGAAGATAAAATTTTAATTCTTTCAAATTTAGATTTAACTCGATATCTAGTGCTTCCACTTGGTTAGATAGTTTTTTATTGAATATTTTTTTCTTTAATAAAATTTCAAAGTCAAACCAATTACAATTTAGACATAGCGCGACCGTATAATCGTAACTTTTTTATATGTCAAAATTCTTTCTTTTTGTTGGATCAAGGACTCCAATATTTGGTGCACTCATATTTTTCAAATTTTCTTTTTGATAATATTCTATTTTTCAACAATGTGAACAGAGCTTGATTTTGATAGTGAAAAACACATTCACAAGAAATAAAAAATAAATATAATAATCAAATTTAATTTAATTAAAATTATACATTTTTGGAAGCTTATAATAAGGACTACATACTTATAATTTTTTTTTTTTAAATGAATTCATTTGATCCCACAAAATGTAAATCAAAAGTGATTTTTTATCAACATTTTGATAGGTGTAAAGGAGACTCCATTATAGGTATGGTTTAAGACTAGCGAGGTTCTATCCAAGGGGGCTTGGTCTAAGGTGGTTTGATCAAACCCTATTCAATTGAAATCCTTTAAATGGAACTTTTTAAGGCTTAAATCATTATATTTTCTAAAAATATGTGATTTCAGGATCTCTCAAAAAGTGTAAATCACTATTGTGGTAGCACCCTATGGTATTAGCAATAGGACACCAAACACTCATGCAAAGGCTAGTAAATGTAGCATGGATGCAAATGCAATGTAAGCTAACAAGAATGAATTGCTCAAAACTAAAATTCTGGAAAGTAAAAATGAAATGTAGAAACAACAAACATAAACCTAGGAATCAAATTGTAAATGACAGAAAATGCAATGCAAAATGTGCAAAGGGACTGATTCTCCCTAAGTGGCGAATGAGTCCTGGTACTAATTTTTTTGAAAATTTTCAGAATTTTTAAATTGAATTTTATGCCTTTTATATTTTCTAATGCAAATATGATATGAAAATGCAGAATTTTAGTGATGTTTAATGAGATGAAATGCAATAATTCAAGCTATATGAACTTTTTACTAATGCAAATTTTTAAACCCTAAAATGCAAATTAAACAATGCAAAATGCAACGTAATGTTAATGTAAGCTAAATATAGGATGTAAATGCACTCCAAATTAGAAATATGATGCTATAAATGTAGGTTCACCAAAATGAAATGAATATTTTTGTTTGTGGGCCTCTCTTACACTTCTAGGGTCTTGAACCTAAAAGGAGAGAGATACAAAAACCTTAGCGCTTCACTTAAGAAAAAACGCTTAAGATTTCAATTCAAAGGAGATTGAAATATGTCAAAGAGGATTTTCCTAAAAAATGAAAATTGATAAAGGGGTTCACCACTAATGCAAAACTTGGAAAATGCAAGATGTTTGAAAACACACTATGGTATGCAAAAAGACTTAGAAATGCAAATAGATTGTAACAAAAAACTATGAGATTTAAAGTGTGCACCTAAAAACTAGAGAAAGATGGAATGGAGCTATGAAATCCTAAAATTGTTACTTTTTAGGCCAACACAGACTCATACGCCAAGCTAGTCAAATTAGTCCTACTTTGGGTGAACAATGCTAGAACAGGTTTCAGACAAATGGGTACTCAAATCTACAAAAATCTCTGTCAGACTCCTACAGTGGGACTCATTCACCACTAATGGCAAATCAGTCCACTTCTGGATTTCTAGAAATTCAAAAGTGGAATCTGTAGCTCTCGTTCTACTCTTCTACTCTTGATTCAAATTTGGGTCTGAAACTACAGAATTCAATATGTAGGTGTTTTCCAAGTTTCTCTTAGGACATTGAAAACTTTGAATGGCTTTGACATTTTGATGAAAACTTTTCCAATATTTTTCTTTGACAAATCTACAACCTAAACCTGCAAATCACATGCAAAGAGAGGGAAAAATTGTTGTAGGGTTAGTGAATAGGGGTTTTCCTTGGTCAAACCATAGGTTGGTAATTAAACCCTTGAAATGAAATGAAATATGGAAAGAGAATGATGAATGAATAAATGCAATGCTACAACTCACCAAACCCTAGAAGTAGAATGTTGCAAACATGCAAGTAATGGCTCCAATGGATGTAGACTTGAAAATTTTTATAATGCTTATAATGCTTGATAGATTGATTGGGGGGAAATGAGTAGAAAAACCTTGTATTTATACTTGATTATGCAATAATTCTCAAAAATACATCATCATAGGGAAACCTTAGATCTTAGAAAATAAAAACCCGCCAGAAATTTGAATTGAATTTGAATTTTGAGCCAAAGGGGACTCATTCGTCACTTTGGGCGAATGGGTCCCACCTAATGGGACTCATTCACCCAAAATGGTGAATGGGTCCAACCTTAGGCATCTGAGGTGGGTTTCAGGATTTAAATGTTTTAAATAATTTTTATTAGGTTTATTCTCAAAAATACTCATAAGGGTTGTAGATGAAAAATGGGGCCAATTAAAACATAAGAAATCCCAATTATTAATGACAAGTCTAGAAAAGTGTGAAATTTTGTTAAAAAACTTTAAAAACTTTGAAAGAAGGCTTGGTAAATGATAAAAATAGGTTATTTAGGTGAAATACGCTAAATATTAATAAGACCCTAGAAAAGTGTGAAAGTGTGTTACAACACTTTACAACACTTAGGTAAGGTACCATTTGAATCCTTAATAGTTCACAAGGGCCCAAGACCTAATGTGAATGTGCTATCCACATTACAACACTAAATCAAGGAAAAGCTAAGCCAACATCCACAAGAAGGACCCAAATGAGCATGAAAATGTCCAAAGATCCATTCTTCTATGCTACACCAGGTATTTAGTGTTTTCTCTAGGTTTTGATCCAAGATTTTCTCCTATAATTGTGTGGTTTCAATATGTTAATCATGGTTATTGAAGGTTGCTATATCCAAATTTAGTGGTTCTGGATTGTTGTATAGTATGAGATATGTTCACTAGCTGTGAACTATATTTTTCAGTATGTCTAGAAAAGGTTCGAGAGAAATATAGTTTCTCCAGATTTATTCTTGTTCAAGCTTCATGACTTGTGGTTCTAGAGATAAACTGATATTGATTGTATTGAAGATAATTTTGTTTTCAATGAGGATTAGATCATGTGTGTGCTTAATTGTTCTATGTGTTTTACATTGGTTTGGTTGACCATGTGATAAACACTACTTGCAAAAGTTTATGAAGCATGTTGGGACTTATTTAGGTCCTCATTAAGTGTGTGTTTGGGTTTTCCTCATTCTAATTCCACCTTAGAATGTTTTGGCACTGACCTAATTTGAATTTGTAATACAAATGGCATGTATGGCAAAATTTGGATATGTTTCAAAGTTGAAGATGGTATAAGTATAGATTGAGATGTTTGTGGAAATAGAGATCATGAATGCAAGAAAGATAGATGTGAGATGTGAAACATTGTGTATGTGATGTGAGGTTGAGTAGATCAGTGTGAAATCTAACTATGAGGTTTCAAAACTAGTGAACTAAAAGTGTACTCTATCATTCAAGAAATTATGCAAGTATGTGAGTGATTTATGATGGAAATCTCTATTGCATTGATATTGTCTTCTCTTTGTAACAAATCTCTTCTATCTTCTTTGTATTTGTGTGGTAGTGAGTCCTCTGAGTGGTTAAACCTTGTTGGACAATGAGTCCTAATCCAAACAATGAGTCGTGTTTTGGCAGTGAGCCTTTGTATTTGGTTTTGATATTCTCTATATATTGATATAAAGGAAATATTTTCTACAACTGATTCACCCCCCCTCTTAGTTGTCTTTCTCAACACACTTTTGGAGGGGGAGAAAGCATATCAACTATCCTAACACAACTAAGAAATGAAAACCTTTACCAGCCTATTGCCTTGTTTAGTGAATGACTGAAATATTATGAATTCAAGTATAGTTACATAGAAAATAAAGTCTTTACTATTTTTATGCCATTAAATAGGTTCAAAAAAATGTTTTCTAACAATAGGATTCATTTTATGGTTTCCCATACTAGCATCAAAGAAATATTTTTGAGGAGAGATATCAATGAGAAAAGTGTTGGCTATCCTACAACACCAAGATAACCTTAAAAGGAGTCTCATATGTCAAGACAAGATGAACTCAGAAATTCCTTTACCACTTACCAAATTGGTGATTTTGATATGTATCCCTCATGTGCTAGTAGATGACATAGTTTTCAAAAAATATCTCAATGGAGTGCTATTAAGATGAATTAGGAAAAATAAAATTGACAAATTGTTAGAATAATTTCATGATGGCTCTTTAGGTGGCCATTTTTTGTCAGGACCATTGCTTCTAAAATAATGAGATGAATATTATTGGCCAACCATATTTAATTATTCTCACAAACGGGTGAAGAATTAAAAGAAAAATGCTTTCTTTTCTAGAAAGTAAAGGTTAGTTATTCTCCCTTTTTATGCCACTTAGGTAGACTTGTCATTCACCTAATGGAGTTTAGAATTTATTTCTCTAATAAACCCACTATCTAGAACTAGTCATAAGTGGATTTTAAAAGCGAAAAACTATTTCAACAAGTGGATAGAGGCAGTTGCACTACAAGAGGCTACTAAAGGTTCAATCTTGAAATTTAATGATGGAATTATAAATAGGTTCAAATGGTGCCCCTTCCGCCATCATATCTAATAATGGAAAAGTGTTTGTAGGTGCCCAAATCAATGTATTAGTAGGTAGGCATAATATATACTTGAAAATATCATCCAATTATTACCCTCATGGTAATGGATTAGTTGAGCCTACCAACAAGAGTTTGATCAAAATCATCAAAAGAACCATTGAGTATAATCAAAGGTCTTGGTATACAAAATTGAAGACAACCCTTTGGGTTGACAAGATCACTTCTAATAGAGTCATTGGCAATTCCTCTTTCATGTTTGTTTATGGAAAAGAAGCAATACTTCCATTCTTTCTAGAACTACCTTCTCTTATTTTAGAACAGTGGTAGGAATTGATGGAAAATTGTGCTATGATAGTAAGGTTGGTTGAACTAATGGAGTTAGAAGAAATCAGAGATAATTCCATGCATACGCTTGAATATAATCAAGAATAAGTCAAGAGGACCTTTGATAAAAAAGATAACAATAAAGTTTTTCATGAAGGAGATTTGGTGTTAAAGTGGGATGAAAAAAAGACAAAGGCTAGAAGGTATTCAAAGTGTGATGTCATTTAGAGTGGCCCAATATTATCACTAGCTACAAAGAGGCTAATGCATTCCATCTTGCTAAAATAAATGGTAAAAATGGTCCTGTCTTAGTTAATGGGATACACCTCAAGTCCTACCTTTGAGGTGATGTTCAGTCTTGTATCATATTAATTAGGTTTTTATTCTTTCCAAAAATTGTTGTTACACACTCTATATTCTCCTTAAGGGTATTCATGTTTTAGTTTGTGTCTTCTACCAAGTGCATTTTGCACATGTTTCCCTATTTTTTGTGTATGAGGCTACCATGTTGAGAATATTATAAGTTTTTATGACTCTATTACCCAAAGGAAGCTTAAGTCCATTAGTTCTCCAATGATTAGTAGGCAATCATGCCATAGAGGTTACCAAAATGTTAACATTTCATAGCCCCCTTCATGGCCCAACAATAATAACCAATCTGAGAGATATTATTTGGGTCATCTTGCATTGATGTTACTCCTATGAACCTTCCATTGATCCTCTTTGCTTATTCCTTAGAAAAAATCCAAATTTAAAAATCTAAAAATGACAAGTGTTGAACTTCTTGAGGTTTTAGGATTTTACCTACCCTCTTACCTATATTGCATCTATTTTGGCCCCAACATCACCTCCTTCACTTTGAAAAATCCTCTAGGTGTAAAAATTATTGGTATTTTAGGTTGTTAGTGACCTCCCTAATCTTTTGCATACTTTGGTGTTTCCCCAGCCCCAAAGTTTGAGTCCTTATGAAATTTCCCGAAGTGTTAGTGTTGGTATTTTGGGTTGTAGGTTGTTGGAATTTATCTTCCTAAATTTGTAAAGTTATGTGTTAAGTGTCATTCTCGACATGTGATACCCAACAAAGGAATTATTAAATGGATAAGGAATTTTCCCTTCCTGTCCCTCAAGCTTTCAATCTTGTCCTTGGTTCCTCACCACTTTTAATCCATTTTTTTGTGTTAGGCCCAAACACTCACACTCAAAATTTTCCTATCACAAATTCACCCAAGTCCCAGGTTCTAACTGCTTTTTTCCTTCAAGTTTTTTCCTTAAGATATTCCCTTTTTGATAATGTGTTAAGATTAATTGTCAAAGTCCAACACCTAAAATATCTCTTTCCCCTACATTCTTCAAAATATTTCCACAAATCTTTGGAATTTTGGCATCCTCCTTCCTCTCCTTTAACAAGTGGTAGGATTGATTTTTGATGCCTGATGAAAGAAATCTCTTGAGGGTCAAGGTTTCAGTGTTCTTCATTTCATCTTATTCAACATGTAGTAGGTGATAATGTTGGATGTTGTGGTTGTGTTGCTAGTGTGTGGTTTTCATTGATTTCAACACTATTAGCATTAATGCATTAGAAGTTGTATATGTCGAGGATATTGAGAAAATTGTAATAAAAAGAGTTACAGGTTGTTAGTGGTGAAGTGAAGTTCAGTCTGTCAGTGAGTTCAGTACATTGTTGTTCAAAGGTTGTGGACTAAAAGGTTTCTTTTTGAGTATATCTAGATTATCCACGTCAAGTTTTAGAGATCCACGTGAAGATTTGACCAGGTTATGAAGATTTGTATTGTGAAGGTATTTTTGTTACTTCAATTTGTATTCCTGAATGAAGATTATGTGATTTCAATAAGTTCAGTTGTTGCGGATGCATCTCTAGTGATTCATGATATTTGTGGATGTTTCTAGATCATGTTCTATTTGTGTTACACGTCCACATTGATCATTGTGCTTGGGATCCGATATTTTCTCTTGCGTGTTCATGTTTTTCATGTTCTTGGCCGATAAGGTGTTTGTAGTGTGTTGTGGATCATCAAGGAGTAATTAATTGAAGTGGTTAGTGTTTGAGGATTTTATTTTGGGTATTCACTATGTTATGGCCAACCTTGGTTGATTCGCATGAATAATCCTTATTGTTTTGGGCCGACTGTTTATATTTTTTTTATTCTTTTGTTGAAGCCGACTTGTAGTGATGTAATTTCTTGTTGCAGATATATATAAGCGATTGATTATACCATTTGAGGCATGGTGTGCATGAATAATGTTCTAAACCATTCAAAGGCAGAGCAAAGTGTGAAGAAGAGTGAAGAAGAGTGAAGAAGTGTTCATGAACTTAACCGAAATTGTAATCAGGCATTAGAAGATGTTATTTTTCTCAGTTCAAATCTAATAGATGTAATCATAATCCTTTTGTAAGACAATGTGTCTACCTTTTTTATTTGAGTAGTGAGCTCTAGGAAGTGTGTCTGAATGCATGTGCATTCCCCATTCATATTTCTTTATACTTTTAACAGAGTATAATCTTGTGGACTGACCTCCACAGAGGTTTTTCCCCTAATAGGGTTTCCATGTAAAAAAATCTTTGTGTTATGTGTGTTGTTCATTTATACTTTCATATTTATTGACCAAATCTTAGAATAAGGTTAATAAGTTGAATAAGTTTGAAATTCTATGACAACTGATTCACCCCCCCTCTCAGTTGTCTGCCCTTGAGTTACCAACAATTGGTATCAAAGCAAATTCCTTGGAAGAATTTTAATAGCTTAAGGTGATCCAGGATGGCAACTTATCAGAAGGATAGTCCTAGATTTTATGGAAAAAATTATTCCTTGTGGAAGACTCGAATGGAGTGCCATCTGAGATGCATTGGTGAAGCTTACTGGAATATTACAAGCAATAGGTATAATATGAATTCCATAGAATGGTCATACTACTAATGCTGAGATTAGGGATGTTGAGTATAATATAAGCGCTAAGGAGGCATTGTTCAGTTCTTTGACTAAGACTAAGATGAAAAATGTGATGGATCTGAAGACTGCTTATGAGATCTGGAAAAAGTTGGAAACTTTGTATGAGGGTGATGCTAATGTGAAGATTTCTAAGCTACAAAGTTTGAAAGGGAAATATGAAAAGTTAAGAATGGGTGATGATGAGAACATTACTAATTTCATGCAAAGAGTGAATGCACTTGTGTGTGGTATTAGATGTGTTGGTGGATAGTTGGAAAAATTAGAGATTGTTGCTAAAGTTCTTAGATCCTTGCCTACTTCCTACAAAGTCAAAGCTAGTTCTATTGAAGAGCTCCAGACTATGACAAATGTTACTAGAGGTATGTTGATCAGTAAGCTTACTACTTTTGAGTTGAGTGAATTTGGTGATGCCATTCCTAGGGTAGAATCTACATTCAAGGCCACTACTTATGGAAGAGATAAAAAAAGATATGATTTGGGTGAAAGTTCATCAAGAAAGACATTCAAGTATGAGGATGAAATGAAATAGATGGAAGAAGAAGAAAGAGCTCTAGAAGAGTCGGAAGCACTAATTATGGAAAGAAAACCCAGAGGAAAAGGTAAGTATAAAAGAAAGTTTCCTATTAAATGTTTTTTTTGCAATAAGATAGGCCATTTTACATCAAGGTGTCCTAGAAGAGTTTCTAAACCAAGACATAACAAGCCTAAATTTCAAAAGAAGTGTTATTATGCTGCTGATGAAGGTGTGAAAAATGATGAATCTAATAAAGGAAATGGAAGTGAGGATGAATATGTATTTATTTCTATCAAGGAAAATAATCCTGTGTCCACTAAATCTGCTAATTGTACAAATGTGGAGAAATCCCTAGGTGGTTGAGTTGAAGAGAAAGATGAATGGGTAATTGACAGTGGTTGCTCCCATCATATGACAGGAGATAAAAGAGAGTTTGTGAGTTTGGAAAAGTATGATGGTGGTGTTGTGAGATTTGGTGATGATAAAGCTGGAGTGATTCGTGGCAGAGGTTGCATTTCTCTTGATGGTAAGCATAATACTGATGATGTCTTGTATGTAGAAGGTTTGAAGCATAATATTTTAAGTGTTGGATAGATGGTTGATAAGGGATACAAAATTTAGTTCAAAGATGGAAAGTGAAAAATATTGGGAAATTTTGTAAATGCGATTGCATCAAGTACAAAAATAAAAGGTAATATCATTCACCTGAGTGCTGCTAGTAAAAGTTGCTTGATTTCTCAAGTTGATGAAAGCTAGTTGTGGTATAGGAGAATGTGTCATGTTAAATTTGATATTATTGTCAAGATAAGTTCTACTAAGGTAGTGAGACATCTTCCTAAGTTGATGAAACCTACTAATACCATATGCAAGGAATGCCAGTTAGGAAAGCAAACTAGAATTTCATTTTGGAGCAAACAACAAAATTCAAATAGATTGTTGGATCTTGTGCATATTGATTTGTGTGGTCCTGCTAGAGCTAGAAGTTTATAAGGATACAAGTACTTCATGTTGCTTATTGATGATCATTCAAGAATGATGTGGGTTACCTTCTTAAGGGATAAATCTGAACTTCTGGAGAAGTTCAAGATCTTTAAGGCTATGGTTGAGATAGAGACAGGTCTGAAGATTAAATTTTTGAGATCAGATAGAGGTGGTGAATTCACTTCTGGTGAGTTTGATTTTTTTTGTGAAGAACATGAAATAAAGAGACAATTATTTGCACCGTGGAACCCTCAACAAAATGGAGTTATGGAAAGGAAGAACAAAATAGTTCAAGATGCTGCTAGAACTATGATGTTGGAAGGAAATGTACCTCATATCTACTGGAGAGAAGATGAGTACTGTTGTGCACACTTAACCGGGTACAAATCAAAGGTGATACTGGTAAGACCCCCTTTGAGCTATGGATTGGTCATAATCTTATTGTTAAATATTTCAAGATCTTTGGAGGGCGGGTGCATGAAGTTGGGTTACACTTTTGTGGAAAACTTCAAAAAAATATTGGAAATGACATAACATGAGTGCGTTATAATGCACTCGTGTTATTTAAAAAAAAATTGTAGGAGATGCAAATAATCCTGAAAATCCTCAACAAGAAGAATAGGAAAATCATCTTCAACAAAATCAACCTCCCCCACCAATCACTCAACACCCTCCTGGCACTCAACAAAATTTGAGGAGTGAAATTGAAAACAACAAAAAACAAATTGAGGATCTTATCAGTAGGTTGAGTGATCCAAATACTTCAACCGCAAAAAGAATGACACTAGAAAATTCAATGAAAGAGATGTTAAAAAATGTAGATTCAATAACCCAACAAATAACAGGATGGCAAGATAGGAGGCATGCAACTAGGGCATATTATGTAGATAAACTATCATATAAACAAGTAAAAGATTTAAAAATTACTAAAGGTGATTTGTGCTCTCTATTTACTGACCCTAGAACAAAACAAAATCTTAGCCTCAATGCGAAGAGGTTTCCTATTCATTGGTGCCACCACCAAGAGATTAGGAACCATTTTTATGATAGGTGGTACTTGGTATTTGATTACCCACCGTGCAATAATTGTGAAGTCCCCCAATATTTTCTTAGGAAACTATACAGTGAGTTCCTATTGAACCAAATCCAAAATTATTTTGATATGAGGGAGTTCTAGGGGAGAGGTGGTGGGTCAGCTCAGGATAGGCCCGATGCATAGTCGGATCCTACGCGGCAAGGGAGACGACCTCTCACTAGGCCGCCTCGTGAGCACATTGTTATGCCTGTCATTGTGAAGGAGAGTACTGATGTAGAGACATTGCAGGTGATCAACACTTTGACCCAGAGTATCATCCATCATACTAGCCATATTGTACAATGCCATCTAGGGGAGTCTTTGGGTGGTGGCCTTCAAACCCATGTGTGTCAATCTTGCGGGGTGACTTGTTCATATGACCCCACCGACACTCAAGAGGCTGCTACATAGGATCTATATGCTGCTACATAGGATCCATATGCTACTATGGGGATGGAGAGGACAACTAAAATTTTGCATTGTGCATATGGCATTGATAGTCGGGTAAAATTCAGCATGTTTATTGAATTTAATTTATTAAATTTTGATTCTAAAATGCATGATTAACTAATTTAGTTTTATTATTTTAATAAAATTGTAGGGTCACAATGTTGAGATTGGATATACCGGTCCTCCACCTACTTATTTCTGCAGTACACCTATTCAGAGTGTGATCCCATAATAGTGGTTTACAATTTTTGGCCAAACTGGACACTGAAATTATTATTTTTAACTAAATCTTCACATTCGGGCACCTATAGCAGCTAAACCGTGAGGAATTTGAAGATGGTGCAAACTAGAGTCTCATCAAATTTTGTTTGTAGATTCTAAAACTATTTTTTTCAAAATTTTTGGAATCAAATTGCACTTTTTTTCCATCTCCCACGAAAATTGATTTTTTTCAGAAAACAACATTTTTAAAAAGAGACGCACACCGTATAATGCATAACTTTTTTTTCATGAAGGATAAAGTTCTAATTCTTTCAAATTTAGATTTGTAACTCTAATATCTAGTGCTTCCACTTGGTTAGATAGTTTTTTATTGATATTTTTTTCCTTAATCAAGTTTCAAAGTCAGACGAATTACAATTTAGACACATCGCGACCGTATAATGCGTAACTTTTTTTGTATATGTCAAAACTTAATTTCATTTTTTTTGTTGGATCAAGGACTTCAATATCTAGTGCACTCATATTTTTCAAATTTTTTTTTATAATCTTCTATTTTTTCACATGTGAAGAACAAAGAAATTCATTTTCGATGAAAAATCTATGTTTAATAAAACTTAAAAAACAAATACATAACTAAACCAAAACATATTAAAATTATATTCATTGGATAGCTTGTTCTGAGGAATACCATAATAATTTGAAATAAATTTTAAATGAATTCATTTGATCCCCCAAAAGCTAAATCAAAAGGGATTTTTTATCAGCATTTTGATAGGTGTAAAGGAGATGCATTTATAGGTATGGTTTAAAACTAGCGAGGTTCTATCCAAGGGGGTTTGATCTAAGGTTATTTGATCAAACCCTCTTCAATTGGAATCCTTAAAATGAAACTTTTTAAGGTTTAAATCATTATAGTTTCTAAAAATATGTGATTTCAGCTAAAATCCGTTCGTCTCAGGAATTGTAAACCACTATTGTGACAGGTGCATGCAACTAGTAAAAAATTATAAATTTATTACATGTTAATAGCATTGTTTTATGAATCCATGGTATTTTAATACATGTGATTTTGGATGTTGAATAGGCTAATATTGGCGGTTTCAAGCAAACACCTCCTAGTGCTAGTGGATTCACTCAAACGTACACAGAGGTAATAGAATAAAGAGAATTTAACTAATGAATTATACTTAATATATTTTTGTAGTTTATATTCATATTGTTGGTTACGTTGCATTACACATCATTCAAACTCAAAGCATTACTTCAAATTCCATAACTAATAACTAGATGTTGATAGATGAAAAAATTTCAACTGTACAATATAGTTGTTTATAAAGTCAACATAAGCAACACAATGCAATTACTTCACATGGAGGCATGTTCTTGCAAAGGTGCACCACCACGAAAAAATATGGATGCTTGGAAAAAATCTATGAAACCATAATAGTAAGTAATAACATAGACAAGCCAGTTAGTGATGCAGAGCATCATATCAAAACACTCAATCATTAGAGTACATCTAATGTAGAGCATCCAACAAACCACATCAACATCATTTCTTCAAGGGATTTCAATCCCAAATAGAATCAGGAGAAGATCAAATATAATTTCATCAAAAATATAATTTTCATTCAACCAAAATCCACTCAAATTCTCTTAGCCATTCCATAGGCCATCATTCATCATTCCACTAATCAGTATTCCAATTGACTCATTCAAAGAAAAAACCATATTAAAGATAACTTTGACTTAATCAATTAGATTCACATCATTCTCAACCACCATAAAAACAACATAAACCTGATTATTAACACTTGAACAATTCATCCTTTCATTTATTCACCAAGGCAACAAATCAACTAAACCATACCTCACTGTTATCAGTCCATTATCAATCATTGTACTCACCATATTTTGACTGCAACAGTCTATTTAGAGGTTACAAACTCCTACTACAATAGAATCTTGATTATCATCTTGTGGTTAATCACCAATTTTCTCAAAAGGCTTCATAATAGTAACCCATCCAACCATCAAAGTCGCCAAACCTTTCTTATACACCTTAACCAAATTTACTAACATCAATCACATCATTAGTTTGATAGTAACCAAGCTCTCAATCATATCACAGAAGCTTTGAAAGGATACAAGTCACAAATGTTGAAGATAGGAGAGATTGCAACCCTAGGAGGTAGCTCTATTTCATAAGCATTTTGGCCAAACTTGTAGATCACCTTGCAAGGTCCTATCTTCTTCATCATGAGTTTGGTATACTTTTCTTTTGGATGCCTCTCATTCTTCAACTGTGCCATCACCAAGTCTCTAACCTTGAATTGGACATTCCTCTTCTTTAAATATTTCTTTTCCTTATACTTCTCAACATTCTTTTGAAGGGTTTCCTTCACTTGTTGATAAATATCCCTGATTGTAACATCAAAGTCCTCACCTTGAGCACTTCTCCTTGCAACTCCTTGTAGATCTCTTAGTTCATAGACCCCTCTAGGGTGCATTCCATAGACTACCTCAAAAAGGCTTCTACCAATGCTCCTATTCATGGAGTCATTATATGCAAATTCAACTTGAGGTAAAATCAAATCCCAAGCTTGTCCATGCTCCTTGGTAAGGCATCTTAATAGGTTTCCCAATGATCTATTAACCACTTTAGTTTGTTGTTGGTATGTGGTGACTGATTATGCTATACTGTATAGCCCATGGTATACTGTACACCTCAACATGTATCCTTGCTAGGGTTCGGGGTCAGTAGCCCTCGAGAAAAAAATTCCTCCTACTTTTTCGCGTCATCACTAAAAAAGGAAACAATCAACGAAAAAAGAAAAATCTGACTTTGTAGAACCCAAAATCTAGAAGCTTCTAAGCTTGTTAGAAAGGGGTACATATAGGTGTTACAGTATGATGAAAAACACGATTATTCGCAAGATTGTAATAGGTTTTTGCACTGGATAATAAAATCATTAGATGGCTGCGGTTTAGTGGATGTAGCCCAGATTGGGTGAACCACGCTAAATTCTCTGTGTTATAATCTATTCTATGTGTGTTTTAGTTTCTCTATTTATTACTTAAATCTACATTTAATTGTTAGATATTTTCCTTTCTAACCCTAACAAGTGGTATCAGAGCAGGTTGTCTTTCGATTATTGTCTGTAGGAAGGTCTCATGGTTGAGTGGGAGTAATGGCAGATAAGGGTAAGAAGGTTGAGAAGTTTAATGGGCAGAACTATCAGTTATGGAAGATGCAGATGGAGGACTATCTCTATCAGAAGGATTTATGGCGGCCATTGGAAGGGAAAACCAAGAAACACCAAGCAATGTCTAATGAGGACTGGGAGATTTTGGATAGAAAGGCTCTTGGCAATATTTGTTTATGCCTGGCACAATCGGTGGCATTGAATATTACAAAAGCAAAGACAACTCAAGAATTGATGGAAACCCTAGCGAAGTTATATGAAAAGCCTTCCGTTTCGAATAAGGTATTTCTTATGAAGCGTTTATTTAATATGAAAATGGTAGAAGGTGGGTCAGTTACTGATCATTTAAATGAGTTTAATACAGTCACTAGTTAATTAACTTCTGTAAAAGTAAACTTTGACATGAAGAAGTTAGGGCTCTTTTGATTCTATGTCTTTTGCCTAAAAGTTGGAATAGCTTGGTAATGGTTGTTAGCAATTCTATTTCTGGTTCGAATACATTGAAATTTGATGATGTTGGTGTTATTTTGAGTGAGGAAATTCATAGGAAAAGCTCAAGTGGAACATCCACATCAGGTAGTGTTTTGAATATAGAAAGTAGGGGTAGAACAAAGGAGAGAGGAAATAATTTTAGAAATTGTGGGAAGTCACGAGGAAAATCTAAGGAAAAAATGTCCCAATCTAGAGACAAGAGGGATTGCTGGTACTATGGTAAGCCGAGTCATTTAAAGAAAGATTGCTAGTCTCGGAAAAATAAAGGAGACAAAAAGGAAGGAAGTAAAGAGGAAAATGTGGTAAGTAATAAATCTGATGAGGATGTTTTGATTCTTTTCCTCGATAACGCTGATGATTCTTGGGTGTTAGATTCAGGGGCTTCATTTCATGCTACCCCCCATAGAAGTTATTTTCTTGATTATGTCCAAGGGGAATTTGGGCTGGTTTATTTAGGAGATAACAAACCCTGGAAGATTGTTGGAAAGGGAAGAATCAAGATTAAGTTGCAGAATGGGAATCATTGGCTACTACATGAGGTAAGGCATGTTCCAAAGTTAAGCATAAATTTAATTTCAGCAGGGCAACTAGATGATGAAGGTTGTGTTGTTACGTTTAGTGATAAAAATTGGAAGGTCACAAAGGATGCAGTAGTGGTAGCAAAAGGTGTGAAATTAGGCACCTTATATCTTTGTACAGGTCATACTATTCCTTCTACTCTAATTGTTATGGAAAAAGGTCAATGTTCAGGAATAGTTGTTGTAGTTTAGCAGGTAGAAGATCATACAGTTGTTGTGGACTCTGAATCAACACTGTGGCATAATATGAGTGCAAAAGGTATGAAAGTACTTCATTCAAATAATGTTTTACCAGGTCTAAAATGTGTTAATATGGATTTTTGTGAAAATTGTGTGTATGGAAAACAAAAGAGAGTAAGTTTTCTCAAGGATGGGAAGCAAAAGAAAGATGAGAAATTGGAGCTTGTGCATACGGATGTATGGAGACCATCTCATGTATCTTCTCTTGGTGGCTCTTTGTATTATGTTACATTCATTGATGATGCAACTAGGAAGGTATGGATTTATTTCCTTAGGCAGAAATTTGATGTATTTGAAACTTTTAAAAAATGGAGAAGCTTGGTTGAGAATGAGACGGGTAAAAAGATAAAATGTCTCAGATCTAATAATGGTGGTGAGTATTGCAGCAAAGAGTTTGAATATTATTGTTCCTCTAATGGTATTCGTAAGTAGAAAACGGTTCCAAGGACTCCACAGGAAAATGGAGTGGTTGAGCACATGAATAGAACAATAATGGAGCGTGCATGGACTATGAGATTGCATGCTAGATTGCCTTTAAAAATGTGGGAAGAGACTATAAACACTATTGTTTATTTAATTAATAGAGGTCCCTCTAATCCTTTGGGTTGTGGTATTCCAGAGGAAGCATGGAAAGGTAAGAAGGTGAGTTATTCTTTTCTCAAAACCTTCGGTTGTGAAGCATTTGCACATGTAGATTCTAAAAATAGAACCAAGCTTGATGAAAAATAAAAGAAATGTGTATTTGTTGGATATGGCATTGATGAATTTGGTTATAGGCTTTGGGATTTTGAAAATCAAAAAATTGTGAGAAGCAGGGATGTCATATTCAATGAGAAAGTGTTGTACAAAGATTTGTTGTTGTAGCATGAGAAGAAAGAAAATGATTATGTAGTGTTGGATGATATTCCAAACAATGATGTTTCAGTGGTTCCTCATGTTGGGCAATAACAACAAAAAATACCACAAAATCTTGTTAGACGATCTTCAAGGATAAGTAGACCTCCAAAAAGATACTCTCCCTCTTTGTATACTATTTTTTTAACTGATGCACTGGTGACCCAGAATATTATGATGAAGCTATGCAGGTGGATACTAAGGTTCAGTGGGAGCATGGAATGGAAGAAGAAATGGACTCCTTGCTGAAAATTTAGACTTGGGAATTATGCAAGTTGCTTGCAGGTAAAAAGGCTTTACCAAAAAAATTGGTTTATAGGCTAAAAGAGGAGGGTGGAGGTAAGAAGAGATTTAAAGCCAGATTAGTTGTAAAGGGATTTGCACAGAAAAAGGGTATTGATTTTGATGAGATTTTTCCTCTAGTTGTTAAAATGACTTCTATTCATACTGTTTTAAGTATCGTGGCTACTGAAGATTTGCATTTAGAATAGCTTGATGTTAAAACAACCTTTCTCCATGGTGATTTGGAAGAGGAAATATATATGGACTAGCCACAAGGATTTGAGGTCAAAGGTAAGGAGAAACTAGTGTGCAGATTGAAGAAAAGTTTATATGGCTTAAAACAAGCACCTCAACAATGGTACTTGAAATTTGATAGTTTAATGGCTAAGCAAGGCTAAAATCGATGTAATTTTGACCATTGTGTTTATTTTAAGAGGTTGGATAATGACAACTACATTATTTTATGTTTATATGTTGATGACATGCTTGTAGAAGGGTCTAACATGGATCACATAAGTGAGCTAAAATAGTAGTTACAAAAATATTTTGCTATGAAGGATTTGGGGGAAGCAAAGCAAATCCTTGGTATGAAAATTTGTAGAGATAGGAAAAGTAGACAATTGTTTTTATCTCAGGCTAATTATGTTGAAAAGGTGTTGTAGAGATTTCATATGGAGAATACAAAAGTTGTCAGCACACCTTTGCCTAGTCATGTTAAATTGACTAAGGATATGTGTCCAAAGACACAAGAGGAGGAAGAAAAAATGTCCAAGGTACCATATGCTTCAGTTGTAGGCAGTTTAATGTATGCCATGGTATGTATGAGACCGGATATTACACATGTCGTAGTAGTTGTTAGCAAATATTTGAGTCATCTTGGAGTTGAGCATTGGAATGCAATAAAATGGATTCTCAGGTACTTGAGAGGTACATCCAATAAATGTTTATGTTTTGGGGGCTCTAATACTGATTTAAAAGGCTATGTTGACTCAGATTTGGAAGGGGATATAGATACCAAGTAGAGTACCACAGGTTATGTTTTTATAGTTGGTGGGACAACAGTGAGTTGGATTTCTCGATTGCAAAAGGTGGTTGCTTTATCCACCATAGAGGTAGAGTATGTTGTTGCAATAGAGGCGACAAAGGAGATGATATGGTTGCAACTTTTCATGGATGAGTTGGGAAAACAACAGGCTAAAAATTACTTGTTTACAAACAGCCAAAGTGCTATACATCTTGCAAAGAATTATGCCTTGCATTTAAAAAAAAAACACATACAATTAAGATATCATTTCATTCAGTCAGTGTTGGAGGATGGACAGGTCAAGCTGGACAAGATACATACAGATGTCAATCCAGCGGATATGTTTACAAAGGCGGTGATAAGGGAGAAGCTGAGCTCCTCTTCAGCTTTATTTGGCCTTCAAGGTTGAATTCAAGTATAACAAAGCAGCAGGTTCCAAGGTACTTATTTCCAGTGGGAGTTGTAATTGTAGCAGTGTCATCTAGGATCAGTCTCCAAGTGGGAGATTGTGTTGGTGTGGAGCCTAATTAGTCTCCAAGTGGGAGATTGTTGGTATGTGGTGACTGGTCATGCTATACTGTACACCCCGGCATGTATCCTTCATGGGGTCCAGGGCCAGGCTGGGCCCTTGGCGAGGGTTCGGGGGCGGCAGCCCCCGAGAAAAATTTTCCTCCTACTTTTTCATGTCATCATCAAAAAAGGAAAAAATCAACGAACAAAGAAAAATCCGACTTTGTAGAACCCAAAATCTGGAAGCTTCTAAGCTTGTTAAAAAGAGGTTTGGATGCGTGTTACAGTATGATGAAAAATGCGATTATTTGGAAGATTGTAATAGGTTTTTGCACTGGATAATAAAATCATTGGATGGTTGCGATTTGGTGGATGTAGCCCGGATTGGGTGAACCACGTTAAATTCTCTGTGTTATAATTTATTCTATGTGTGTTTTAGTTTCTCTATTTATTACTTAAATTTGCATTTAACTATTAGATATCTGACTTTCTAACCCTAACATTTGTCCATCCATTTGTGGATGGTATGCTGAACTAAAGGAAAAAAAATTTCCTTGAGTTTCTTCCACAAGGTCCTCCAAAAGTGACCAATGAATTTAGAATCCCTGTCAGAAACAATGCTTAAAGGTATTCTATGTATCCTAACAACCTCCTTAAAGAAGAGACTTGCTATATGAGATGCATCATTGGTGTATTTGCAAGGAAGAAAATGTGCCATCTTTCTAAATCTATCAACTACCACAAAGATACTATCAAAACCTTTTTGGGTTCTAGGAAACCCCAAGACAAAGTCGATACTTGTAGACACTCCCAAGGCCTATTGGGAATGGGTAGTGGTTGATAGAGTCTTGCATTTGATGAAGTTCCCTTTGCCCTTTGACATATTGTGCAGTCTTCCACATACCTTCTCACATCCACCTGTAACTTTGGCCAATAGTAAAATCTCCTAACTTGTTCTAAGGTCTTGTCAAGGCCAAAGTGACCTCCAAGACTCCCACTGTGTTTCTCCTTTATGATATTCTCCCTGTAGACACGTAAAATATACTGATTGACATTGTGCATCTGATCCTGACTTACTAACATCGTTTCTTCCTGAATCATCCCTCGGTCTAACTATTTAATCAAATCTCCTTCTCTAATTAAATTCATCAACATTCCTCTCTTAATTGAATAAATCATTTTATCTAATTAAGTCAATCTCTTTTGTTAACTAAATCAATCCAGCTGATCTAATTATCCCTATTTAATTAAATAATCAATTTATTTGATTAAATCTCTAAATTCTATCCATTAAATTAATTAAATTAAAACCTTATTTGATTTAATCTAACACCATCTCTTTTAATTAAATAAATCAAAATCCTTATTTAATTAACCTCTTATCATATTCCTCTCTTATTTTATTTAAATAAATCCATAAATTTGAGTCAAATAGGTCACATCATCTAACCTCTCTCAATAAATTAATTAACCCTTAATTAATTTAATCTCATCTCATGTCCCATCCTCTAGATAATGCAAGTTGCACATGAAAACATATTTAATTCATTTATTAAATCTCTATTTTCCTCACAATGGCATCTTTTGGAATATTCTCTCAATTTGAATTCAAAAATTCCAAGTCAACATGTACATCCAACAAGGCAATAAATTCATTTTACATGTCCTTTGCCTTGAGCCACGTGGCATTTATTGCATTTTTTCTTCCCTCTTACATGTCATTTCAACAAATTTGAAATTCAAAATTATGCATTTATTGGCACAAACCCCAAATCTTCGACATCCTTCACCCATTCATGGCTTGACAAGTGGCATCATGCCATTGGATGAATGTTAGTCCCACATTGCTCAAATTTGGACATTCATCCATTTTGGAATTCTATAAATAAAGAGCTCATATCCTCATTTGATCATCCACAAATTATGCAAAGTTACCATGCTCAAATATCTCTCAAATTTCATCCATTATCATTGAGTTTTTAGCTAGGTTTTTTGCAGATTTTTTGCTTGGAGCTCTCATCCTTCACCAGCAAAGTGGATCAATCATCTTCAACACATCAAGTTTGCACCTTATGAATTGGGAAAGGGCCAATTTTCATATCAAATTGGCACCAATTCCCCCATGGGATCATGAGTTTGCACATTTAAATTAGGATTTAATGTATTTTTCCCTTTTTATCATGCTTTTCATTGTTTTCTTTCCTACTTTGAGTTTGTAAATGGACTTCATGAGGAATCCTTGTTTTGGCTTGCAATCTCTTGTCTAACTTGTTTATTCTTGTTGTTTTGCAGGTACCAAAGTTAGGGTTCGCACATTCCCTCATTAGGAATTTACGCACACACAATTGGTTTCCTTTGAAGAGCAAACCATTCTGCAATAAAAAGTCAGAGAATTCACCATGAAAAGAATTCAAATGCTGCTAAAAAACATTGTATACCTCAAAATCTGAATCTTCATGATACATATCCTTCAATGCTTCAACCCCCATGCTTTCAAATTGGATCTCTTGCACCAATTCCCCCATGGGATCATGAGTTTGCACATTTAAATTAGGATTTAATCTATTTTGCTCTTTTTATCATGCTTTTCATTGTTTTCTTTCCTACTTTGAGTTTGTAGATGGACTTCATGGGGAATCCTTGTTTTGGCTTGTAATCTCTTGTCTAACTTGTTTATTCTTGTTGTTTTATAGGTACTAAGGTTGGGGTTCACACATTTGGTGCTAGAAGGAGGGCTGGATATCATATTTTCTCATCTTTTCTCAAAATTTCCACATTTTTTCCTCACAGAAAATTCTAATGTTGGGAGCTCAACGTCATTATTTTGGTGCCGCTGTCTCTTCAGCATCACTATATAGGACTGCAGGAGACCCAAAGTGCGACGTTGGACTTGTCCCACCAAGAAAATTTGAATTTCTAACTCCACCACTAGGCTCGTTGACTCACAGAAATTTTCAAAAATAATCAAACTATGATGATGGAAGAAAAGTGTGACGCTTGGTGAAAAGTGCGACGCAGTTGAGCTCTCTATCCCGACACAGAGCGACATTGAATGGAAAGCAGCGTTGTGAGGGCACCACTGGGAAATCAAACTCTGACGCAGTCACGAGTTGCGACGCTGGAAGGGAGTAAAAAGGGAAAATTTAATTTTAACACATACTTATTGATTTATGATTAATTTGTCTTCTATTTTTTGTCATTTGATCTCTATATTTTCCAGAATCTGACTGGTTTTTCTTCCTTGTTGGTTGGAAATCAAAATCGAAGAAAGGGGAAGCATGAGGAGGATGTTCTCAAATCAAAGTGTTTTTAAACACTTCTTCATGAAATTGTTATCTTTTCTTTCTTAGGACACTAATTTTCGTTTGGGTTTAAAAAGAATCTTTACATTTCTTGCAAAAGGTTAAAATGAACATTAGGATCAAAACTTACTAGATTTTGTTTCTTGGATTAAAAATTGAACAAAATGTCTCTCACTTGTCTTTTGGTGCTTAAAAAGAACTCACATTTTGCTTTGTGGATTTAAAAAGAACAAGTGCAACTTTGTTTTTGTGAGGGCTTACTTGAACTAACCTCATTGAAAAAGGGCGTATGCTTCTCTCGTGATTTATAGCGATCTTGAGAATCAAAAGGCCTTTTTCATGATTTTAGGTTGAGACAAAACAATCACCTACACACTTCTATTTGGCTTTAAAATTGAACAATATCTTGTGCGAGTGTGAGTGGGGGGATTTTTGTGTATATTCTCTCTCTTTGTTGCCATCAAAGATTGATCGAGTTACGGATCTTGTTTTCACTTGCTTTTGTTTATCCTAGAGGGCCTGCCTTGGGGAACAAGTACTCACCCAAGGGAACGACTCAACCAGTAACACTCTAAAGCCAAGAGTATTTCCAACCGGTATATAAATGTGGGTATTGGAGTAAACGCCAATATCATGCGGTTGATTCTAACAAGATGGATCCGAAAGGGGACTCTTGCCGTATGAGTCAATCTCCACAAACAGAAAGTCCTTACTAAAACCCATGTGCTAGAATTTTCCAAAATCCTTTAATCTATTTGTTGGTGCAAGAATGGTCATTCTAAAGCCACCTCACATTTTTACTGTCTTTTAGTAGAAATGGAAAACATGCCATGGGAGTTTCATTGGTGTTGATGCTTGGCTGCCCCGTATAAGTGAGTGTCGTGGAGGGGAGCCAGTGGGGTCAAGCATCTAATCTTTCGCTAAAAGATAAGCGTGGTTGGACTTTTCCAAGTGGGAATCCAAAAAATATTGTCTTACACATCCCTAGGGTCGTACTTATTCTTGGGTTACAAAATGCATTGCTTGATCGAAAACGTCTCAAAAACAAACACTTAACATCATCCAGATTTCAAACCCTTTTGGAGACAGATGCCATTGACTCAATCCATATGTTATTGCTTTCCCTTGGGATTCACATCCTTAGAGGTTTCTAAACATTGGATTATATCTCAATTTTTATCCTTAAGTAAAAAATTAGGGAAACCCTTGCCTTGAGTTCATCGAATTTCCACATAACATATCTTGTGGGGTTTGAGGAAATTAAGAAATTGGACATCTTAGTTTGAAAATTTAATCAAAGAAAGTTTTTTTGGTAAAATAAAGCCATTAAGCAAAGCTAAGCAAAATGAACTTCCATGTGTGTTGAAGACTCACGATTTCTCAAAAAGTCTGAAATCCAAAGCGAAGATCATAGGTTCAAAATCCAAAAATGTGTGTTCAAATTAAATCATTCTTTGGTCACAAAGGTCTATAGGAAGCATTTGCATGTTCTTCAATACCTAGGTCTAGGAAAACAAAGTGTCTTTTTAGGTTCACCTTAGGATCAAAAGCAAATAAAAAAAATTTCATCCATCCTTCAAACATCATCTCACCATCACCTTTTGGAAAATCTTGAAATCATCCTTAAAATGATAGGCCTTGTGGAAAAATCAAACATCATCAATTCCTTGAGACTAAATCCTTGAAAACCTTTATCAAAATCACCTTTGGCTAGGTATGTGTAGATGCATCCTTTCGCATGTGCTTAGTCAAAGTCATCAAAATCATATTGTTTAGCTTGGTATGCGTAGATGCATCCTTCTTCGTATACTTAGCTAAATTATCATCTTATTTGAATAGGTATGGGTAGATGCATCCGTCTCCCTACACATATTCAAATCATCATCCTTTGAACAAAGCTATCCCTTAGATAAATCATCCAACATCTTAGGGTCTTTTTGTTCAAAATAAAAAAGAAATCAAAATCAAAATCAAGGACAAATCCCAAATCCAAAATCAAATCAAAATCAAAATCTACAACGTAGCTAAAAGTCCTAAAAGCCTAGTATCTCCTTCAAGATTTATCAAAAGACAAAAAAATCTGCATCATCCATCCCTTGCATCATCATCATATCACCTTTCGATCTTCAAATATCCTATAATTTTCTACTTTGAGGCATAAAATAAAGATCAATCCAAAGAAACAAGAGATTCATTTCTCCTATTCTTGAAAATTGATCCTTGTTTTATGGTTCAAACTAGATCTCAATACAAGAAGAGCATGGAAGCCAACAAAGAAACACCCGCTTCAAGTGTTCTTAGCCAAACAAATGTTGAAATAAATCCTGCTAAATCAAGCAATCCTTTGACCATATCATCATCACAAAATCCCCAAGAAGAAACCCAAGGAGAGGATCGTACCTTTGGGATGTCTCACGAAGAAATAACTGAAATGCTCCAAAATCTGGACAACCATAGAATCATCAACATCATGATGAGGCTTAACCCTTCATTATACATGCTTGATTAGCAAAAAATAGGGCCAAACTACCTTCAGATTTTGACATGAGTACCATAGTGGAGACATCATTTCCTCCCATCTCATCCACCATTCCCATCTCATCTACACCCCCATCCCAAAATATCACACAAAACATTCTACAGATCACGACATCGTTTTCTCCAACCCAACCCAATGTTAATAAGGGAAATGCATTTCTCAATGCTATTCAAACACACCCCTTGTTAATAATCAAAACTTGGATGCAAATACCATCTTGGAACAAAACATACTAAAAAATCCATTACATAAGAATGTTCCTCTCACATTCCATCATGATCCATCATCATCATTTTTTCACGTAATGCCTCAAAATCCTATCCTCACAAATTCACAAGAGGAAGGAGACATGTTCGAACCAGGGGGCATCTTTGACACCACAACATTTTCACAAGAACTAGCACCCATCACATTCCCACCTCTTCCACCATTTCCATTATTATCAACATCACTCCTTGGTTTAGGGCTTCTCTCTCTACCAAGTAACAATCAAACCACTATCCCAAATATCGATCAAAGCATTATGCCAAACACTCAAAATTTGCCGTTGATATCGCAACAACAGATGAAAAATACACAAGCAATTGTAACATCATCAAACACCCCCTTAACATTGCAAAGCATGGTCTCTCAAGCACCAACCACATCAACAACACCATCCATCACACAAAACACCAATACCACCTTCACAAACACCATTCCAAATCCACCACCACCAACTTCCACCACATCAAGCCAATACAACGCGGCATTGCAAGCTTCTTTTCAAAGAGGATTCCAACAAGTTGAAAAACAAAAAGCCTCACAACTAGCCACTTAGCAAGCTGCTCAAGCCCAAGTGTTATTACAACAACAACAAGCCGCCCAACCCACTCAAGCATTGCAAGCATTACAAGAACAAAAGGTTGCTCAAGCACAAGCTCTACTACAACAACAAGTGACATAAGCAAAAGCCCAAGCACAAGCAATGCAAGAACAAGCTCAATCTTAGGAAAACGCCCAATATCAAGCATAATAGGCACAAGCACAACTTCTTACACAAAGACAAGTAGCACAATTGCAAGCATATCAGCAAGCAATAAAGCAATATCAAGAGCAGCAAGAAGCAGCCCAATTGGCAGCCCAACAACAAGCATTGTTGGAACAACAACAAGTGCAACAACAAGCACAAATCTTAGCGCAGCAATAGCAAGATTAACAACAAGCATTGTTCATACAGAAATAGGTAGAAGCCTACCTAGCTCGGCAGAACATACAAATACCATCAAACAACACACCAACCAACCCACCCATCCAACCCACAATCAAAACACCCGAAAACACTTTCATCCCATCCCCTGATCTACAAAATGATGTGACAACACAAATCAGGTTGCTCTTGCAACAGGTGCTTGACCTTCAATCAGGGCAAACAACAAAGACACCAAGCAACTTGTGTCCCTATCCATTTGATAGGAGCCTAGTAATGAAACCATTCCCTAAGGGATTTGAGATCCGTAAATTTGACAAATATTGAGGGATGGGAAACCCTGAAGATCACATCAGGGAATTCTAGGTTCATTGCATGGAAGTCGCATACGACGATACTTATCTGATGTGGCTATTTCCTAGGAGTTTGGCTAGCCATGCTATGGAATGGTTCTCTTGTCTACCTTCAAGAACTAGAACATTTCAAGAAATTATAGACGCATTCATTAAGAAATACACATGTAACATTGCAATGGATGTTAGTCTAGAAGAACTACCAGCTCTGAAACAAGGAAAGGGTGAATCTTTCGCTTCATTCCTACAAATATGGTGATCCAAGGCCAATCAGAGCAAGTGGACTATGCAAGAAGAACAACAAGTTTGCACCATCATAGCCAACCTTGAAGGTCGCTTGGAATTTCATCTCAAGGTTCAAGGCATCACTACATATGATCAATTGATCCCCAAGGCATTCGACATTGAAAGAGCCCTCATGACTCAACCCACGGAATCAACATCATACCCCGAACAACAAAAAAGCTGCCCACCATCTAATTACAATGATAAACCTCGCACATGGGCAAGGAACAAAAACATTACTAATGATGGTGTCGTCAATGCCAAGGTGGTCATTAATGCTCCTCGCCAACATACACCCACACCACAAATCCAAATCCAACATCACAACAATCATCACACAACACAACAACCAAACCACAATCCAACAATCAATAATCTCAATGACCAAAGAGGACCACCCCAACTCAAGAGTTATCCCAAGTGAAAGTACACCACTTTGGGGGAACCACATGAGGACATAATGAAAAGGTTGATCGATGAAAAACTCATCAAAGCTCCTACATTTGAGAATTACCAAGAACCGGATGTGAAACCTCCTTGGTACAATGAAAATCAACTTTACGAGTTCCATAAAATCAAAGGCCATACCACAAACAGTTGCATGAGACTGAAAAACATCATCCAAGATCTCATCGATAAAAGAATCATAAACATGGAACAACCTATAGGAAATCAAGATCTTAAGATATATACGAATCTGATTCCAAATCATGGTAACAAAGGGAACAAAAATGATAAAGGGAAAGGAACTCACTCAAACGTAACTCATGTGTATGAAACAGTTGTCGCCTCCCTAGATGAAAACTGGATGGTCATCACCATCAAAGGCGCCCATGCCGATTATGGAGTCACCACAAGAGGCGGTAAAGTAACCATCATAGGATCATCCCAGCCAAGCAAAGTCCCCGCATCTAGATCTGTTCCTAATGGCTACAATTTTCTAGATCAACTCAAGAGAACGCCAACACAAATCTCCCATCATGGAGTTGCTAAAAATCTCATCAGCCCATAGGAAAATCCTTGAAGAAGCATTGGCCTCATCCACTATCCCTGTAAATCTTGATGCAGAGCAATTCGAAGCTATGGTCAGAAACATCATTATGCCTAATCTTCTTACATTCTCTAACCAGGATTTTCCCGCTCAACCATCTCACAATCGTGCACTTCACTTGGAAACCATAGTTCATAAGAGCAAAGTCAAAAGGGTCTTGGTAGATGGAGATGCAGGTTTGAATATATGTTCTCTCAGCCTCATCAAGCAATTGAAAATAGCAGAGGATTCCATCGACAAAGGGAAGGGTATCACAATAAGAGCATATGATGATCAAGAAAGAGTGTCCCAAGGCACAATTAAACTCCCTATTCAAGTAGGGCCAACTCTCATGGAAACCACTTGTTAGGTCTTAGACCTTGACTTGCCATATAATATCCTCCTAGGATGCCCATGGATTCATGCAATGAAGGCAATAGTGTTGACTTTACACCAATGTGTGAAATTTACACATAATGGACAAGAAGTGACCATCCATGGAGATCCTAAACCTTTCTCATACTGCAAAAATATTGAAGCAAATTATTACAAAATACCCCAAGTACCAAAAAATAATGAGGGCCCATCCACACCATACATCGACCCCACCACTCTCGCATCCACGTTTGTGATAGAGACACCCACCACTCCCACCATTCCCACCATCTCTGACATCAAGCTCATCATCGAGGATGATGGTTGTGGAAGCTACAAGCTCCCTAACAATGCTTTTGTGGTAGTAGAGTTACCACAATCTCCTAGATCACGGGGACGTCCACAAGAAAACCAAGGTTCCACATCACAAACGTCTCCTAAAGACTGTCCCAAATTCACAAGATGGGGAGACCTTGGCCAAGAGGTTATTGAGGCAGATCCATCACACATGCTATATCAAGATGAAATACTAGCATCTAATTTACCAATGGATGAAAGACGCAAGGGCCTACAAATGATGCTCGCAATGGGCTATGACAAAAATCAAAGACTGGGACAAAATGACAATGGGCTTATAATACCTATCATGCCAGAGATGCGACCCATAACAAATCTTGGCCTTGGATGTACCGCTTCGAGTATAACCATACATGGCCGATTGCCGAAGTCCTCCAGTTAGAGCAGCTAATAAACCTCATCAACCAGCCACAACAGAATTATGACTACCAGTATCCACAGGTCGTGTCCTAGACAACTATACCTTTGATATAATTGATTTCTGTAGTAGCATTTATGACGATGACCCCACATCCAATCTACCTAGGCTATTTGAGGATACCACTCTTTGCATGATTGGTACCCTATCCTTTGAACCAGACCAACAAGATCATGAGATTTGCTTAGTATATCCCTAACTCATCGACTATGACCAACGAGGACCACAAGTTCTTGATGCATTCGAAAACAATGAGGCGCTCTTAGAATTCATGGGATTGAGGGATAACATTCCAGACGGAGATCATAAAGTAGGGTTTATAATAGAGTTGGACACACATGCCTATTATGGGGAAACAATTGAGTCCTTCATTCGTAAAAGTGAGAAATTAAGAGGAATATCCAAGTCCTTGAGTGAAAACCACACTATGGCACTCTTTGACATGAAAAAGTAAAAAGAAAGGACGTATCCAATAGTGAAAACCTCTCTAAGGCATCCGAGGATGGGGGATTCAATCTTCCTTTAGGAGTTATTCATTAGGAGAAGTCAGCAGTCTTGGCCGAAAAATGCAATCCAGTCAACCTAGGAACAGAGGAGACCCCGCATATCACATTTTATATAGAATCACTACTATCAGAAGAGCAAGAGCTCCTAGTGGCATTCCTAAGGGAAAGACAAATAAACTTTGCATGGAGTTATGCTAACATGCCAGGGCTTGATCTAGAGATTGTGGTTCATCACTTAGCAGTGTATCCAAAAGCAAAGCCGGTCAAACAAAAGCTTCAAAAAATGCACCCTCAGATCACTCTATTAGTCAAAATGGAGCTAAAAAAGCTATTAGATGCAGGATTCATCTGACCAATTGATTATCCAGAATGGGTGTCAAATTTGGTACCTATTTCAAAACCCGACAGAAATATTAGAATCTCCACAGACTTCAAAGATTTGAACAAAGCATGTTTGAAAGATGACTTCCCACTTCCAAATATCGACATGATAGTAGATATGACAGTAGGGCATGAGATGTTATCACTAATGGACGGATTTTCAGGATATAATCAGATCATGAAAGCTAAAGAGGACCAGCATAAAACAACTTTCACTTGTCCATGGGGGACCTACTATTGGAACATGATGCCATTTGGCTTAAAGAATGTAGGAGCAACATATCAAAGAGATTTGACATTGATATTCCATGACATGATTCACAAAACAGTCGAAGACTATGTTGACGACATTCTAGCTAAGTCAAGAAAGAGAAAAGATCACATAGCAACCCTAAGTGCCATCTTTGATAGATTGGAGGAGTACAAGGTCAGACTAAACCCAAAGAAGTGCATCTTCAGAGTACAATTAGGTAAATTGCTAGGATATATAGTATTAATGAGGGGTATCGAGGTAGATCCAACAAAAGTAAAAGAAATCCTCGAGATGGAGGTGCTGAAAAAATTAAAGCAATTAAGAGGTCTACAAGGCAGACTCCAATCCATTAGAAGATTCATAACACAATTGGCGGACAAACAGAACCCATATTCTCACCTACTCCACAAGGGAGTAGCATACAAATGGGATACCAAGTGTGAAGAGGCATTCAACAAAATCAAGGAATACCTACTAAAACCACCAGTCTTAATGCCACCCATCCCAAAGAAGCGATTGATTCTATATGTGTTAGGAACAACAGCAACCCTTGGAGCTCTCCTAGCTCAGCATGATAAAAATGGAATGGAAAGGGATATCTACTATATCAGTAGAACAATGGTTGGGCATGAGCTAAACTATTCATTCATTAAGAAAGCATGTCTCGCAGTAGTGTTTGTATCTCAAAAATTCAGACATTACATGTTGGCACATAAAATAAAGCTCATCACCAAAATCGACCCCCTCAAATATTTACTATCAAAGGCAATGCTCACGGGAAGAATGGCCAAATGGGTGATGATATTGTCAAAGTACGACATTGAGTATGTCGAGCGGAAAGCAATCAAGGGCCAATTCATCGCAAAACAACTGGAAGGAGCACCAATCTATTATGAGAACCCTCTTGTCTCAGAGTTTCTAGATGAATCCATTTTCAATCTCAACGTAGCCAACCACTAGAAATTATACTTTGATGGCTCCTACACGCAACATGGATCAGGAGCTGGTGTCTTCTTCATCATCCGACAAGGGGATTGCATACCAAGGTCATACAAACTGGCATTTCCTTGCACCAATAACATCGTGGAATACAAGGATTTGACTATAGGTCTCAGGATAGCAGTGCAATGGAACATCATAGCTCTCAAAGTGTATGGAGACTCTCAATTGATCATAAATCAAGTGAATAATGAATATCAGACCAAGGATGACAAGCTCACTCCCTACAAGAAATTGGTGGAGACTCTCAAAGAATCCTTCATCAAAATAACATTTGAGAAAATTCCTAGAACCAACAACAGAGCAGCAAGCGCCATGGCAACAATTGGGTCCCTATTAGACATCCCTCACAATGTTCCAAAATATGAATTCCTGATTGAGCAGCTTCTCATTCCTGCATTTGAGGTACCAGAATCAGAATATGTGTGCAAAATCGTTGGTCCTGGCGATCCTTGGTATCATGACATTTACACATACCTTCGAATAGGAGTCATACCCGCCGACCTACCATCAAACCTAAAACGAACCTTTGTTAAAAAGGCATCCAGATTTGTCATCCTAGGTGATACCCTATACCATAGAAGCATAGAAGGAATCCTACTGCGCTTCCTAAATGCTGAGGAGGCATTGACTGTTCTAATTGAAGTACATAATGGTAGTTGTGGTTCACACTTGAGTGGAATGATCATAGCCAAGAAACTGTTGAGGATGGGGTATTATTGGCCCACAATGGAACAAGAAGCACATGATTATGCTAGAAGGTGTCTACAATGTCAGCAACATGGGGACCTCATCCATGCTTCAACTCAAGAGCTTCATTCTATTGTCACACCATGGCCCTTTTCGCAGTGGGGACTCGATATCATTGGGAAAATCACACCCACTTCATCTAACAGCCACAAATTCATCATAACTACAACATAGTACTTTACTATGTGGGTGGAAGCCATACCCATGACGTACATAACTGGGAAGCAAATCTCAAAGTTTATCTTGAACTATCTCATCTATCGTTATGGTGTCCCACAAGCCATTATCTCACATAATGGGACACCATTCAAGAATCAAGAGGTTCGTGATTTATGCAAGAAATTAAAAATCTAATATCGCTTCTCTACCCCATACTATCCCCAAGGCAATGGCCAAGCAGAAGCTACAAATAAGACCATTCTAAAAATCCTCAAGAAAATAGTCAATGATGCAGGTCGTGACCGGCATGTACAGCTTAATCGCACCCTTTGGGCCTATCGAACCAGCATCTGCACACCCACTGGCACCACTCCCTTCTCCTTGGTCTACGGATAAGAAGTCATACTCCCCATTGAGATCGAGCTCCCATCCCTTAGGATATCACTGCAAAACCTCATCACGGATGAAGAGTACCGGGTATCAAGACTAAATGAGCTAGAGCTACTGGATGAGCGACGTATAGATGCTTTGAATCATTTGCAAGTCTATCAGAATAAACTCAAAAGAAGCTACAATAAGAAAATCAAAAGCAGGACATTCCAAGTCAGAGAACTGGTGTTAAAAGAGAATCAGAAGAATGTCCCAAACCCAAGCAACAAAGAAAAATTCAAACCCAATTGGTTGGTACCATTCGTCATCACAGCAAGTTACAAATCAGGGGCATATCAGTTATCAACACTCGAAGGGGAGCCTCTGCAGAAGCCCATGAATAGCTCCCATCTCAAAAAGTTTTATGCCTAAATCTTTCAAGGTATAGAACCAAAAAATCCAAAAAAAATAGAAAATGTCCATAAAAAATGGTTACTTTGGTGAAAACTTGGCAAACAGTCATCTTGGTAACAACAAAAAAAAATTCAAAAAAGCAAAAAATCTAAAAGAATCAGAAAAATGATTGAAAATAGTAAAGAAAAAATCATCCTCTAGTGAAAACCACTTTGGTGGCACTTTGGGCAAGTACCTTCGTGAAAACCTAGCAAATAGGCGCCTTGCATAAATAAGCACTTTCCATCCACCAGAATCTTTACGGCTTGTTTTGCATCATCCATCCATTACGCTTCCATCATCCATCGCATTCAGGTCTCCATCCATCACTCATCCACTCACATCCGCACCATAGCTTGGTCCTATTTTCGTATCATGATCCCTCCTAGTACTACTCGGCCCATCCTCAAGCTCAGTTTGTCTTGCCTTTATCGAAGTATTCTATCGCATCACGCTGGGGGCATGTTCTCATCGGATCAGATTCATGTATATTATTAAAGTCCTAAAATTAGAAAATCCAAAAACATCAAAATATCAGTAAATCCAAAAACATTAGAAAATCACAAAATCCAAAAACATTCAAAACATATCAAAATCCCAAAAAAGGTCAAAAATTTAGAAAAACTCAAAAACAAAGTCGTCTTGTCGAACTACATCGTCTCTGAGCTTGAACGTAGGCAAGGTTGATCTTTGATCATCCCCCAAGACACTTAGGTCAGTCCTTTAGGAGTTTGTCATAATAAGCTGACAATTCATCATGTATATCATCATCTGTAAATTGGTCAAGTCGTCAGTCGAACTACATGGTCTTTGCGTGTATAAAGTAGGCAAGGCTAATCTGTTGATTAGCTCACGAGGCCCCTAGGATAGGTTTTTAGGTTAGTTTCTTGGTCAAAATCTCAGAAAACCCCAAAAACATTGGAAAATCAAAAATCAAAACATTTGAAAATCTCAAAAAATACCAAAAATAGCCTCAAAACATTGTAAAACTCCAAAAACAAACAAATATTTGAAAAAATCCATCCATCTCATCTCACTTGTACCCGCAATAAGCACCACTCATAATAAACTGATCGTCACCCTCAACCTTTGGTGAAATAGTTAGAAACAAGTCTAGCAGGTTAAAAGTGAAAACTCAAGAAACGTTAAGTCTCAAGTCTAAATCAGTACGTAAACAAGTTGGTCAATTCTTTGTGTTGATAGTCCATCATCCAAATAGTCCCATATCAATCATTTGATAACATCATGTCCTAGGATGAATCCTTCCTACAATGGGCATTATTTATCAGAAGAAATTCTTTGGATAAACGAAATGACATGCTTCCATCCACTAACATGTCCTAGGATGAATCCTTCCTGCAATGGGCATTATCTTTTGGGAATAAGTTTCGGCTCTTATCCTTAGAAAACACATCCTCCTTTGGTTAATGATATTGAAGAACATCAACTTGTTTGTTTATTTCATCTTTATCTTTGGACTTATCTTATTGCGCTCATTCCAAGGACCTCTCGATGATATCCAAATGGAGGATTTAGAGAGATAGGAATGGGGGGAAATGCTCATTATCTTTTATCTGCTGTGCTTGTTGGACGTTCTTGTAAAATAACCTTGGCGAGTACTTTCTTTGTTAGGTATGTATGGAGGAAGTCTAGGGAAACTTTTTGACTATTGCATGGATAGGTTTACCTTTCCGTGTTTTGATCCAAGATGTTTGAAACTTCTAAAGTGCATCCTAGCAAGGTTTTCATATGTCAGGTGTGAACAAGGATACTCCTATCTATCTGTCGAGTCAAAGTCCATCTCACTAGGTACAACACCATCCTGGTTTTTATACCTGGATGCATCGTATCGCATGTGTTATCAAACATAAGAAAATGTGGACCTTTGAAAATCCCAATTCCTCAGCAAATAATCATCATCATCATTTCCATTTGCATCATCTTGTGTCTTGTTGAAATGACTTCTTCTTTCCTAGCTAACCGCACTAACAAGGTACTATGACAGTTCATCATCATCATCATCATCGTCATTGATCCTACATCCACAAATCATTAGCATATTGTATAAACATATCATATAGGAAATATATGTGTTGCATTTCCATCATCATATAAACATATCATCATAAGCATTTTTCAAAAATAGATGCATCCATTTCATTGCATTTCATCCATTTCTTGCATCACATTACATGCAAATCATCACATAACATTTACAGAAGCATTTCATAAAATTTTTTGCATAATCATACATAATAGGTATATAAGCATTTAATTCATTCACATACATACTTGCATAACATTATGGCATCATCCCATCTCATTCATATTACATTACGCATCATCACATCACTTTGTATTAACATAACATCACATTCTATTAAATGCATCACATACATTACATCATCATAAAACCATTTCATTTGCATCATATCACGACCATCACATTCATATTACATCATCCATATCATTTCATAAATAACATCATAAATCATTCATTGCATAAATCATTCCACATAGGCATGAACATACAAAATTCATTATGAACAAAACATACATCCATTCATAAACATTTTATAAGCATAATTCACACATCATTTCGCATGTGCACCATAGATCATATCATTTTACATATTACAATCCATATCACATATTAGATCATCTCATTTGCCTTATCATAAATAGATCATCATATAGATAACATCATTGCACCATCACATAAATACATCTGCATATCATAGGTTAACATAATATAGATCTGTTAGTCATAATCATAATGCATACATCATTAGAAATAAATGCATCCACAACATATAGAAGTAGAACCATACATACATACATAAAGAGTACACATTGGATCACATCAAAATCATCGTTGGCTCATATATATATCATGAATATCATCAAATATCATAGTACAAAGAATAAATTGGATCACTGTACATCTATGTCAATCAGTAGAAAAGGCCCATCGGGCTATCAAAAATGAGCCCATAAGGCACAAAAAGTATCATAGCATCTCGATCAAGCTCGATCCCTATGAATGTTGCCCTCACCCCTATCACTATGACCCTCTGCTAGTTTGTGGCTGGCCTACTTTGAATACTCTAGTACCCACTCTGCTCTGGGTATGACCTCATGATAAAACTACAGATAGTATTCTGCCTCTCAAATGACATCCCTATATGATCGAACTAACACTGTACCCTGGGAGGAGGAGGCTGCCATGCTCTCTAGCTACTGTCTCCTGCCTAGCTCTGTGGCTGCCTGCAGCTCTGCAGCCTGTCTCTGGTAAATGGCCTGATCCCTCTCGGCCCTAAGCTGCTCCCTCTCAGCCCTCGCCTAATCTCTCTTAGCTATCATTGCCTGCACCTGGGCCTGCAGCTACGCAATCAAAGTGTCTTTTGCATCTGCCTGCCCTACTGATTGTACTTGCGGCTGCACCCGAGGAGGATCCTCAACCTGTGGTGGTGGGATTGGTGGCACTTGCTGCTAGTCCTACACATGCACATCTCCTTCATCTAGTTGGATTGGAGGCACTAACGGTGGATCCTGTCGAATCTCAGCTCTCTGTGCTCATCCTCCCCCTCTACCTCTGACTCTCCACACATCTGGAACTGCACCTAGTATCGTCAATTGAAGCGAAGGCTGGAACCAAACTCTGTAGGCCTGGGTGGTGCCTGGATCTGCTAGCCCTTGATCATAAGCCCATGGCTGGGCCACTAGCTATTAGAAGCTATCCACTACCTTTGAAGCAAGAATATACCACCCCCTTGAAACCTATGTCATGGTGTGGGAAAAGACAGCTACATAATCATCATTGGGACGATCCTGCGGGTCCCCAAATTGACACTGCATGCGCCCAGGTAGATACCTCTCGAGCATAGTGTGCTCCTGCCCCTGCATGAAATGATCCTGCGGTAGTAAAACATCTGGTCAGTATCATCGGCCCATCCAGGCTGACTAAGGTATGGGCACTAGGTGAAAACCTGCATCTCATCTAGAACCCTCCTCCAGTAGGGGATCCCATGCTCATCGATGTGTGTGAAGGACACACCACCTCTGTATCGACATATGAGGGGATCATTTGGCCCCATCGGAACTGAAACGACATGTGGACATAGCACAGAAATGTGCTCCCATGCCCAAACATGAAGAAGGGTCACCCCTACTCCCAGTGCTCTCCCATCCATGTAAACATACTCGTGGAGGTCTCTGTATAGTGAAGCTAGCAAGATAGGCCCCCAAGCAAAATGAACCTGCCTATCTCAGACCATCCGCTTCCAGCAGTATCCCTAGCTGGGACTAAAGTATCGCCCTCGCCTATCAGGGGAAACAAGGCCTAAGATGATAGCTGCAATCACCCAACGGTAGGGAGGTGCCAGGATCCTGTGGCACTCAAGCTCTCTCTGCCCCTCGTAGAAGACAATCTCATCTGTAGCAAGGACTCGAAAGTAGGCCTTGCGTCCCTCGTCCATATCAAAGATCGCTCGATGACCGTGGATAGGCAATCGTAAAATCTGCCAAACATCCTCTAAAGTGATGGTGGACTCACCGGTGGGAAGATGGAATGAAGATGTCTCGTTATGCCATCTCTTGACCAGCATTGACAACATCCCTAGGTGAGTGTGAATCGGTGCCGCATACGCAATGTGCCACAACCCCGCAATCCAGAGTCGATCCTGGTCCCTTTCGCTCAAGTGCCACAAGTAGCCAGCTAGGTCCCGCGACCTATGCTCTTAGGAGTAGAGCTCCCTCACCCTGTCCTGCATCAAGGAAGGTCATCATGTTAAATTTTTTGAAAAATTCTTCATCGAGCGTCCAACAAATGTCTCTAGAGGTGCAACCCATGAAGGCGTCGTAGTTTGATTTTAGTCAAACTCTGACGTTGGACCCTAAAAGAGAAAAATTGCACTTCCGCAGTGCAATTTATCATTCAGCGGTGCACTTTGAGCCAAATTAATGATGGTGCATCACACTTTTCAAATCCACCCGCCAGCCTCGAGCTTAGCGTCGGAGTTTCTAAACTCCAAACTGCACCGTGACGGTGCTATTCAACACCGAGCGGCCAGTTTGACTTTGGAGCGGCACTATATAGTGCCGCTAAAGGCAGATCGACTCTTTAAAGCATTAATTGAAGCAATAAATGAAGGACGAAGCTCGCGTAAGGACCACCTACCGATGCCCCGATGCTAGGTGGCCGCTGGTACGTCCGAAATCGATCTGAAATGTGCAGAGGGAACTGTCGTTGTGCCATATCGTCAGGAGGTTTGAGCTTAAATCTTGAGGTTACTATTGGAGGTGTTTGAAAATGACTTGAAAGTGACCCCTCAGGCCCCATTAAAGCATGAAAATTAGGATTTTTTCATCGTAATTGGCTATCTTGTTAGGGTTCTGGACCCACGAACCTATTTTTGTCAAGTCGAGGCTTGTTTTTCATCATTTTATTGCGTTTAGACACATTTTTAGCCTCCTCGAGCCTTTTTGGACCTGTCGGGTACTTTGTCATCTTTTTTAGCAAGATCACCCAAAAATTGGAATTTTCATCCAATCTCTCGAGGGGGCATTATATTGGCATATTCTCTCCTACCAAGCAGCAGTGGGGAGGGTTTTTTAAATAATGATTTTTTTTGGCTTCGACCAAGATCATTTATTCTCTAAACCAACGCAACAAGTGCATTGCTTCAAAGGGGGGCAAAATGTAGACACGTAAAATATACCAATTGACATTGTGCATTTGATCCTGACTTACTAACATCGTTTCTTCTTGAATCATCCCTCAGTCTAACTATTTAATCAAATCTCCTTATTTGATTAAATTCATCAATATTTCTCTCTTAATTGAATAAATCATTTTATCTAATTAAGTCAATCTCTTTTGTTAACTAAATGAATCCAGCTAATCTAATTATCCCTATTTAATTAAATAATCAATTTATTTGATTAAATCTCTAAAGTGTATCCATTAAATTAAATAAATTAAAACCTTATTTGATTTAATCTAACACCATCTCTTTTAATTAAATAAATCAAAATCCTTATTTAATTAACCTCTTATCATATTCCTCTCTTATTTGATTTAAATAAATCCATAAATTTGAGTCAAATAGGTCACATCATCTAACCTTTCTCATTAAATTAATTAACCTTTAATTAATTTAATCTCATCTCATGTCCCATCCTCTAGATAATGCAAGTTGCACATGAAAATAGATTTAATTCATTTATTAAATCTCTATTTTCCTCACAATGACATCTTTTGGAATATTCTCTCAATTTGAATTCAAAAATTCCAAGTCAACATGTACATCCAACAAGGCAATAAATTCATCTTACATGTCCTTTTCCTTGAGCCAAGTGGCATTTATTGCATTTTCCCTTCCCTCTTACATGTCATTTCAACAAATTTGAAATTCAAAATTATGCATTTATTGGCACAAACCCCAAATCTTGCACATCCTTCACCCATTCATGGCTTGACAAGTGGCATCATGCCATTAGATGAATGTTAGTCCCACATTGCTCAAATTTGGACATTCATCCATTTTTGAGTTCTATAAATAAAGAGCTCATATCCTCATTTGATCATCCACAAATTATGCAAAGTTACCATGCTCAAATATCTCTCAAATTTCATCCATTATCATTGAGTTCTTAGCTAGGTTTTTTGCAGATTTTTGGCTTGGAGATCTCATCCTTCACCATCAATCATCTTCAACACATCAAGTTTGCATCTTAGGAATTGGGAAATGGCCAATTTTCACATCAAATAGGCACCAATTCCCCATGGGATCATGAGTTTACACATTTAAATTAGGATTTAATCTAGTTTTCTCTTTTTATCATGATTTTCATTATTTTCTTTCCTACTTTGAGTTTGTAAATGGATTTCATGGGGAATCCTTGTTTTGTCTTGCAATCTCTTGTCTAAATTGTTTATTCTTGTTGTTTTGTAGGTACCAAGGTTGTGGTTCGCACACTCCCTCATTAAGAATTTACACACACACAATTGGATTCCTTTGAAGAGAAAACCATTATGCAATAAAAAGTAAGAGAATTCACCATGAAAAGAATTCAAATGCTGCTCAGAAACATTGTATACCTCCTTGAAATCTGAATCTTGATGATACATATCCTTCAATGCTTCAACCCCCATGCTTTGGAAATGGATCTCTTGCACTACAAGTGCCCTTATACTGAGAGCATTTTCCACCTTATTTGCTTGGCCCTTCTTATGCTTTATTGTGAAAGTATAGGCTTGCAAAGACTCTACCCACTTCATGTGCCTATGATTGAGTTTGTCTTGTGCATTCAAAAAAATCAAGGCATGATTATCAATATAAATAACAAATTCTTTAGGTAACAAGTAGTGCCTCCACTTTTTGAGGGCTTGGACCATAGTATACAATTCCAAATCATAGGAAGAATACTTCCTCTTTGCTTCATTCAACCTCTCACTATAAAATGCAACCGGTCTGCCTTCTTGGTTCAAAATAGCCCCTATTGCTTGATTTTAGCATCACACTCAATGGTAAAAACTTTATCAAAATCAGGGAGTACAAGTATAGGCTATTGTTCTACTCTCATTTTGAGATATTCAAACCCTTTACCAGCCCCATTGGTCCAAGAAAACTTACCTTTGTTACCTCCTTTGATGGTGTTCAAGATTGGTGCACAAATTTGGCTAAAGTTCTTGATGAACTTTATATAAAAGCTTGCAAGTCCATGGAAGCTTCTCACATCTCCCATGGATTTTGGGGTTGGCCAAGTAAGAATAGCATCCATCTTTGAAGGATCCATCTTCAAACTTCCCTTGGAGATGACAAAACCAAGGTAGACTAGTTCTTCCTTCATGAATTCACACTTTTCCATGTTGATCAACAACTTATCCTCTTGTAACATCCTTAGTACCATGTCAAGGTGCTTCAAATGTTCTTCTTTAGACTTTCCAAACACAGGGATGTCATCTAGATAAACTACAACAAACATTCCAATGAAAGGTCTTAATACCTCATTCATAAGGCGCATAAATGTACTAGGGGCATCACCAACCAATCATAGAGCCCTTCATTAGTCTTAAAAGTTGTCTTCCATTCATCCCCCTCTCTGATCCTTATCTGATGGTACTTGCTCTTTAGATCAATCTTGGAAAAGCAAGATGCTCCTAATAGACAATCCATGAGGTCCTCCATTCTTGGCATCAAGAACCTATATCTGATTGTGATCCTATTAATGGCTCTTGAATCAGTGCAAAGCATCCAATTCCCATCCTTCCTTGGTGCTAGGATAGTAGGAACAACACATGGGCTCAAATTCTTCCTCACTAGCCCTTTATCCATCAACTCTTGCACTTCTCTTGCAATCTCCTCATTTTGAGTAGTTGTCATCCTGTATGCAGCCTTATTGGGAAATGTAGCCCTTGGAATCAGATCAATATGGTGGCTTATATCCCTAATGGGAGGTAGGGAACTGGGTAATTCATTCACCGTTATGTCCTTGTACCTTTCCAACAACTCTTGGACTTCCTTTGGTGCATCTTCCTTCTTCTTTGTGGGTAGATCTGCTTCACTTTTTGGCTTCATAATCAAGAATAATCCTCTTCCTCCTCCTTCCTTCAAGGTCTTCATGAACTCCTTCTCACCCACCATCAAAACACTACGCCCTTCATGCTTTGCATTGTCTTCTTCTAGGAGAGGTGAAAGGTTGTAAGTCTTCCCATCCTTCACAATGGAATATGTGTTCTTCTCCCCATCATGCTTAGTCTTCCTCTCAAATTTCCAAGTCATACTAGAAATATATAGTTTAATACTTGTACTCAAAATTTTGTTCATTAGATCTCATACATTATAAGTCATGACGTGGATCTCGCTATTGTGACTTTTTTGTGATTGAATAATTTGTTGTTTTATTTTCATATGTTGGTTGTGGGAACAACCCCAAATGTTATGAGGGTAATGGATATCGGTGTTTCATCTACTATACAACCCTCCATGGCTCTGATAGAGGAGGTATGAGGAAAATTATTAAATTTAAATTTACATTTGTTGTTATAGATGTTAGTTCTAGTGAAAAATCAAACAATTATTGATTCACAGTTTAATTCCTATTTGGATTGTTTATACAGGGCTTGAGCATGCATGAGCATCAGCATGAAAATATTTCCATTATGGAGAGTGATCACGAGATGGTAGTAAGTGATTATTTTGTTAAATATATCATTTCTTATAATGTAATTTCTATATATTAATGGCTTTGCTTCTTATTGTAATAGTTAAAACTTCACCAGGAGCTTAATTGTAGAAGGAGCAGCAAGAGCACTCCTCGAGCATAGCAGAAATGAGTGACAAACTTATCACCATCAGATTACCAAACAAAGGGAAATAATTTATTTCCATAGCATGGAGAGAAATGAATTTTCATTCCATAGCCCTTTGTTGTATGCCTAGACATGGAAATTTTGTACATATCTTGTATTGGATATATTTGACATTGTATGCCTATATGGCAATCGAGCGTAAGCCTATATGGCTATTTTGTAACTATGTTTTATACTTATATCAAAATATATTGATGTATGTGTACATGGCTATTTGGTTAATACAAATTTTTTTTATCGATGGTGTCCATATTTTCTCTTTTTGACAATGTCAAAAGCATGGCTACATACAGATTAGGAAAAAGATTTTTCCTTTTAGATCAACAATGCATGGAAGTTTCAAAAAGTATCCTTGATATTACAAAAAGATATGTGTTTATACCATAGTAGCAAAAATATTTCATGGAAAAAATTGGTAAACCAAAAGTATAAGATTTTATGAAAAAATTAGGAAAAAGTCTAGAAAAAATTGGAATAAAATCATATTTTAAAAAAAGGATAAAAAAGTAGAACAAGAGATAAAAAAAATTAAAAAAAAATTAAAAGCATTTCCATAGCATAGAGATATAAAGAGAAAATAAAATAAAGAGTTCAACTAATAAATTGTAAAAAATAGATTTTTGTAGTTTATATTCATATCGTTGATTACATTGGATTGCACATATTTCAAACTCAAAGCATTGCTTCACATTGCATAACTAATAACTAGATGCTGATAGATGAAAAGAATTCAATTACAATATAGTTTTTACAAAGTCAACCTAAGCAGTTATTTCACATTGCATAACTAATAACTAGGAGCAGCTCCCAATTGCATTTTCTTGTCATGGCATTCTATGAGACCACATAAATAATAACTTACAGATAGGCATGGCAGTCTGTCAACTTACTCACTCCTACTCATACATCTTCACTACGAGTTCCAAGATACCTATTGCACACAACACCTCTCATGAATCTAGAATATCTTGAAATTTGAGATGCTCCAATAATGTCTACATCATAGGTGCTCACAATAAGGTTATCTTCAAATGAATAACTTGAAATTCCCTCACCAAGCTTCGCACACACTTTTGTAATGGCTGAAAATCATAATTGAGATTTGGATTCATAATCAAAATAGCGATGTTGCATTGCTTTTATGCCTAAGATTCTCTTGGATGGCTCATAAATCTGCATTTTATGCAAGGGGACACCATTCAATGTTTACCGGGTTACTTACAGATACGCAAAGTAAAATAAGACATGATAGCATTGGAATCAAAAAAATTAACATGGATACAAGTATAAATTAATAAGAACCATTTTGCATATACTTACAAATCAATCTAATGAACCATCTAGATTTTCTCCACTCTTTATTGTGTCAAGTATTGCCTCATGGTTAGACTCACAGACCTTCCACAAGGTCTTGTTCAAAGGTCTGCCCCCATATTTTCTCAAACAAACATTGGATGCCACAAGAAGGCTTGAGTAATGAAGAATCTTACGATGCATGTCAAAGACCTCAAACAACCAATGTTTAACACTCTTATGTGGGTACCTTCTAAGCCACGTTCCAATAACAACAATTGAGCCTGTAGGGTATTCGATGTTTTCTCCATCTATAACTAGGGCTTCCAATTTATTTTTAGCCTCAACACAATGACACAAGTAATAGTTTGTTCCCTCTTCATTTTCTTCATCTGCAATAACTGCATAAACATGCCCTGCATTGATATGTGCATAAAATCACTCGAAATTAGTCAACATTATGAATACAGTAAAAAGTAAGATAAAAATATGGAATTTGAAAAAATAAGCAAGTATATATATTACCTGGTTGAACTAGATATGATACGTGGTCAAAGTCAACCGATGATTCCATTTGTGTTAGTTCCAATGCTGTCGGAGAGCGATATGTGTGAAATGGGGTAAGATAACTTGTCAACAATTTTTCAACCCACTCCCCTGACTCACAATCATTCCAGGCTTGCATTGTACATGAAGAACAAAAGCATGCCATCTTATGTGTATTGATACTCCATGAACCTACATTTGAGCTAAGGACAGAGTGTAGCTCACTCAATCCTATTAGTGTACAACAGTCCTCATATGATGCAATGTTTGTATCATCCACCAACCAAAAAAAATTATGAACTGAAGATGTACCTTCATTACCTGGACCCATCGAAGCATTACACCACTCGACGATTGAACTTGCATCTATCAACTTTGCATTGTCTTTATACTTTAACTCTTCTCATGCTAATGCTCTTTGCACGCATGCTCCTGCACCATCATGCTCCCCTTTCCATTCCCGGCCACACAAAAGTTCCACATATGTTGAACACTTGTAGTGAGATGCATCCTGCACAACCAGTAGAACATGTGCGCATTCTTGAACTGTGCTACACAGTTATCCGACCATATTATATGCTGACCGTATGCTATGCTCCTCCGAGAAAAATCACTATAGAACATCTAGAAGCCACCTTGCATGAGCTCTGGAGAATGTGTGCGATCATCACTAATATAAAAGTGATACTTCCTCAATACCTTCCTTTGGTCCTCTATACTATCAACTACATGAATGAATGCTATGTGGACAAATATTGAAACTTGTGTGGAGTTGTAATACTATGACTGCACTTCACATTGTGACTGTAGAGTGTAGTTCTCTGCAAATTCAACCACTGAGACTATGCTGTGAACTAGAAAGGTGTCCTTGCATAGCTTGAATTGTCTGTCCAACCATCGGGCTCTATGGGTATGCCTTGCATAATCATACACTAGATTCTCACAAAACATGGACACAAACTGATACACTGGAATCTTCTCAATAACCAAATCACACCTTTTTGCTTGAGACCCATCTTTTGTAGTGTATGCCACTATTTTATACTTTTTGAAATCTACTAGTTTATGCCCCACCTCATATGTGCTTTCCATATGTTGACGTACTTGCATTCGTTGCAAGCCACCACAACGCTCGTATGAACCATCCAAGAATGTTCTCCTGTAGAATATTTGGCCATCCTCTATTTGACATAATTTTTTTTATAAGGACTCTCTTTAAGATTTTGGTGGGGCTTCTATGCCACAATCCTGCAAAACATCATTAGTATGCAAATATAAACATATAGAATGATAAACATCATAATGGTTAGCAAATTCAATATGTAGTCTACAACAACAAGTAGTGCGTGTGTGATTTATCTTGACATAAAAGGTTTAAGCATTTACAAAGAATCCTTGAGAAATACTAATTTCAGGATAAGCATTTTGAAATTTATGAAAAAATTAGGTTTGAGTTGTATCCAAAAAATGCTTTGGATGTGGCTCATAGTTCCGACTACCGATTCTCCTTCTTATGACATCCCTTTGATTTGGAGATGGCCTTGTATTATTCTTCCAATAATCTTCAATTAGTGTTATCAATGCTTCAACAACTTTTCTATCTTTATGTGGCATTCTTCCTGAGAATGCCCATAATTAATTTGAATCGGTGCCCTCAATTCTTTGTTGCCTTTGAACAGCTCTTGATAAAGCTTTTCTTCTAATTCCCATTTGTTCACTTGTCTTTTTAATGAGACGAGCTCTCTTTGTTTGATAGCTTACCAAAGTCAATGTAATGACATGTCGGGTGACATTACTATCCTTTGAGCATGAGGTATTACCCACACTCTCATAAGCATCCATTAGATTCTTCACAATAGTGTTTTCACTTGATGCATTCGATGTTCTCAACCCAAGAGTCTTCATGATGTTTCTGTACTTTAAACCCCGCATCATTTGAACAAATAGTTGACATCTTCCGGTCTCATTTATTGTTTCAAAGAAAATTTTCCAAATCTTATCAGCATATCTTCTACAAGTGCATTTTGGAATCTTACCTTCCATGTGCTGCAAAATATCCTCATCAATATTAATCAAAAACTTTGGCTTTCTATACAAAATTCTAGGTGGTGTTCTCTTAGGTACATACATCTCAAGATTAGCAATTTCATCAATATTTAATTGAGGTGGTCTAGATTGTGTACCTTCGACCAAGGGTGGAATAGAATACATACCTTGAGGTTCATGTGGGGATGATGGCATACCTTGTTCATCAAATCTAAGTGATGATGTAATCTCAACTTCAGATGTGGTGGATGGTGTCCAACCATACTCACTTGTGGTAGATGGTGTCCCTCCATATTCGCTGGTGCTTAATGGTGTCCCTTCGTATTCACTTGCGGTAGAGGATGTGTCTCCAACTACGATATCTACATCTCCCCTAGCATGACTCTTTCGCATTCGTGCCCTTTATGCTGCCAATTTCTTTCCTCTTTTTGATGGTTGAGGTTCCTCTTCAACTGGCTTGTTTTCATCAATCATTCTCAATTTTTGTTTTTCACGATATTCCCTCATCTATTTTTTCTCTTTATCTCTGAAGGCTTGGAGCTGATCATCTGTTAGTTTTTTCCTTTTAACAGTTCATTTCTTTGGCATGACGAATAATTTTACCTGTGCAAAAATTGCTAAGTCAAGTCAAATTAGCTAATAGTGAAGGGTTGTAAAATTCTATTAAAGAGGGAGACCAATGGTCACCTCTTTCAAATGTTAGTTTTCAAAGCTGAAGTGGTTTGTTTTCGAGTATGATATTGTGAAAGATGGAATCAAGTTCAAGATAACCCCATTGCAGGGAGATGATAGGGAACAAGACAAAATGGCAAGGATAGTGATGATGGGAAGGAAGAAGTTCCTCAAGCATGAGGAAGATAAACATGGTGAAGGTCCAGCTACTTACACAAAGAAAAGAGTTGAGGTAGCAAAAGTAGACAAAGGATTATTGTTAGAAAGGAAAAAGGATGGAGAAATAGTGATAAGAGAAAGAGAATCCTTTATATAGGATCTAGACATGTTTGCAAAGCAGGTTGGAGACAAGAAAAGGACTGATTTCAGTCAAGAAAAGGCAGTAACAGGTATAGGATAGTCTAATACTGTCAAAACAGAGGTATACAGACCTGATGAAAAGAAATGTGAAGTGAAGAACCTTGCGACAGAGACCCTAATGCAAGGAAAAGGAAAGATAAGTGGAGACAAGATGGAGAAGAGGAGAGAATGGCCTAGTAAGGTCATGGTGGAAGAGATGGATTGTCCAATGAAAGGGAAAGATGGAAAGCAACAGACTGATGAAAAAGAAGATGGAAGACCACATGATGAGAAGGTCTCAGAGGAAAATGGAAAGAAGATAGAGGTAAAAGAGTGTGGATGGATTGAGGAAAGCCATGAAGGGCTGTCAAGAATAAAGAAATTATGATAGGGGTAGTGTTGTGTCCCCTGCAAATAAAGAGAGACAAGGAGCAAAAAAGAATTGTAGAAGCATTGACATTTAAATCAGAAGATACAAAGGTAAAGGGAGATTTGATTCAAAGTCTAGATGCAAAGAACCCATGTAGGGGGCAAGAAAAAGAAGACAAGAAAAAAAGTTTGATGCAGGTCATAAAAATGGAAGTTGCAAAGAGCCTAGATAAAAGGTCAGTGGAAGAATGTATGATAGTTGAGGATAAAGATAAGTGCATGGAAAACATGGTAGATGCAGTACGTGGTCCAATAAAGGGACAAGAAGATAAAGAGCCTGAAAATATAGTGTTGGAAAAGAGTTCAATGGAGGATAAGAGATCAGAGGATGTGATGCATCAAGTGGGATGGAAAAAGCAAAGGAAAGGTTTGAGACAGAGTTTGTAGAAGGTGCAGTCACCATAAAAGGTGCAATTGAAAATACAAAGTGTTTGAATGACTCAAAGATGGAAGAGACTAAGGAAGATATGTTGATAAAGGTTGGCCAAGTGAAGGCTAGAGGAAAGGTGAGAGTGGGATCTCGAAATGAAATGGAGAAGAAAGCAAAAGATGAGGCTGGGATAGTGGATGGTCCTAGATGGGTAAGAGTACTAATGTGGAAATTGTATGTAGTTGTGGCAATGGTTCCTAGATGGGAGAACCTGAAGCAGATGGTGAAGAGGATGGATAAGAGGAAAAGAGTGAAGGGAGTGGTTTATTACTTCCTTGTTTTGATTATCATGTTGATGGAGGTGAAGCCAAGGCTGAAAAATAAAAGGACAAAGAGTGGACTGTTTAGAAGTAAGTGACACCATGGAACAAGTTAGGACCAATTGGATGCAACCATGGATGATAGCACAAAGTAGGAAGGTGTAGGTTCAAGGTGATCAGTCAAGAGAGGAATTGTTTTGCAAGGAAAAGGCCAAGCCTAAGGTGAAGATGAAGGCAAGAGGGAGCAATGGCAGGAACAAGGAGGATCATCAGAGATTTGTTGCAGGTCAAGGTGTTGCAGAATTCCAAGAGACTTGGAAAGCTTTCATGGTTGGATGTATGGTGCAGGAGCACCAAGGAAATCTAGGACCATTAGGTTGTCAAGTGATGAATTTTTTCTTTGTAATCATGAGTGTGATGTAATAAGGTATCAAAAGACCATTAGGAAGTGTTTTGAGTCATGTTAGGTTGATAGGTTTATGAAGTTGTTGTGTCTTGGCAAATGTTGTTAATATGATGGAATGAAGCCTTCAATGGCATAAACATGAAAATACCTATAAGATGGAAATGTAAAGGTCAAAGTAATGTGATGAGGCCATCATAAGTCCATTAGAATAGGTTGAAAGACAGTTTTAGTGTCAAAAAGTGAAAAATTGCAAAAAAGGAAAACATGCAAAGTTGCACTAAAAAGGGAATTGAAAGGTCAAGTTGGTAAAGGGAAGTTGTAAGGTGGTTTTAGGTGATTGTAGAGGTGGAAGTTACTTTAAAAAATTCCATGTAAACGTTGGAGGGAGGTTGGCATGACTCCATTTGAAAATTTGAATGAAATCTTTTGCTGTTTCCACATTTTTCAAATTTTTTTAAACTTTGTTGGCAATAAATAGTCCGTACAGTGAATATTGTGGCATAAAATGAATTGGGAATGATAGTGGAGTGAGTCTACTATGATTTCCATCATATTGGAGGCTTAACCATTTAGTTTTGTGGGTTTTAGAGTAGATTTTCAAAGACTGCCTGTGTAACTCATAAATTAAGGAAATGAGAGTACAAAGAATGCAAGCTTGATCCATTCCACCTTTTGTAGGTATTGTAACTCAGTGGAATGGATCATAATAGGTAGGGTTAAATTTTTGGGGGTCTATTTTGTGCAAGTGTGTTCATTTGAGTGAGTAGGAGTGATGCCTAGGGCTGGAAAAGTCAATTTTCCTTGTGAATTTGAAGGCTAGATGGTGGGGTTTGTCAAAATGATGAAGAACTTGTTGATCTAATGAACTTTTAAGTTTGTGTAGGGTATTTGGAAGGTGTTTGATGCTTTGTAGGGCTCTGGAAAGGCTTGGGCATATGACCTTCAATAAACCCTTGGGTTTTAGCATGTAAAAAGAGGGTTTTCAGAGACAACGCTTTAGAATGTTTGTGTCTGGGAACTAACCATGGATTGTGTTGTTTTAGAACATATCAAATGACTATCCATTGGTTTGGAGTAAAAATAGATTCTTTAAGAGGGACCTCCTTTGTAAAATGGGGCTGATCCAGTAGCCTTTGGCAAGGTAACCTATTGAAACTCCATACTGTTGCAAGGGAACCTTATGTGATTTGTTGGGAATTATAATTGGGGTCTGAGGGGATGCTAAATGGATGATGTGTTGGACCTTTTATGGCCTTCTCTAAAACATAGGTCCATGGGATGAATTTTGAGACTAGAAAGCAAAGGATATTATTTTGGGCAGTTTGGGAGAATGAAGTTTTGAAGGTTGTTTCTTTGCATGCATTTGATCAAATTGGGTTAGTTTTTGTGTTGCTCCACCTTGTCTGCATCAGTATTTGAATTGAAATTAGGTTGTTATGAGTTAATATTTACCTTGGCTTTGCATCAGAAAGGCCTTGGAGTTGTGAAATATAGAATACCCTAGATATTTATGAGCAAATTTAGGGTTTTTGTATTGGAAACCTATTTGAGCATGCATTAGGAGTATATTCCAAATTTTTAGAGACATGTATGGAAAATTTGGTAGCATAGACAAGGCAATAAGTTGATTTGGATAACTGTTTGACAAAATACCTCAATGAAAGCTTTGGAAGCATACACAAAGAAAGTCAATTGTTGAATTTAACAAAATGCCTCAAAGAGATGTGGTTTAAAAATGCATTAGGAAAGTGTATAGAATTGTGTAATTTAAAATTTCTATTGAAAACCTAAGGTTGTAACATGACAAACAAACAATTTGA
>VDFB02000007.1:157166784-157207111 GCA_007258455.2 Sequoia sempervirens | reverse complement strand
TCTCTCCCACCCTCTGTCCCACACTGTCACACTCTCTCCCACCCTATTGCACCCTCCCCCACCCTATCTCCCACTCACCCATTCTCCCACATGTTGGAACTGTAAAAATTTGAAAATTTTACAGTTGTTTATACTCATGAGTTTCCAAAGAAGTCCATACCATAAGCACAGGAATCCTCTCTTCATAACATATTTTCCCATATTATGTCATGTGGTCCCATAGAATTCATCTAACCTTGAGTATTTTAATGTATAAATCGTATCGATCCATAAAGCATTTTATCTAACATATGTCTTTTTGCAGTCTTTTAGCAAGAGATCAGGATTGTCTTACCGATAAAATTTTATTTGGTGATACACATCGAGCAGACACAGTTCGTAGTCTCAACGACCAAAGGATCCTATCAGTGAGACAACAATCATCAAGATAAGTCATAGGGAGCACATGTTTGTCATACCAATGAAGCACAAAGAACTATGTCGTTGAGACAAGAGCTGTCAGTGTAATGTCTCGTACTATTCATCCGGTCTCGTCGATAAAACAGAGGAAGATTATGTCATTGTCATCAGGATGAGCTTATGGAGACATATCGGCTAGACTTAAGTCGTCGATGTAATGTCCTGGAGTATTCACTTGGTCTTAGCGAAATGTTCAGAGGAAGTTTTACGTCGTTGTCATTGGGATGAAGTCAGGGAGTCTTACCGACCCATATGTCACAATGATGAGTGTTGTATTGGTAAAGACTTGGTGGCATGTTTGGAGGGAGTATTCATCGATGAGACAAACTTCATCGGAGAGAGCTAGGAAGATCACACTGGGTGTTTTTCCATCAGCATGAGAATTTTTATGTCTCAGCGATTAGAAAATCAACTGAAGGAGATGTCTCGGCAAGACACAAAGTAAGCTATGGAATGTTTTTCTGACCCCCAAAGTCACAACAATAGGCTTCGTCAGTGAGAGTCTCTACGATACACTTGAGACTGAAAGGATAACTATAGGGGAGACTCAAGACATTGGTGTGACTGCATGACACCATAGCGACATATGATCTATTGAAGTCATGTCGGGAAAACTCGAAGTGTCAGTGGGACTGCAGGACATCAAAATGATATGTGATCTATTGTAGTCGGAGAGACATTGAACATCGGTATGATTGCAGGACGTCTCAGCGGTTGTTTAGCGAACATTGGTAAAGGCCCAAACAAATGGATCGCCACAGATGTGAATACAAATGGACATGAATTTTCTTGTGGCCAATATATAAATACTCATTTTTTATAGCGAATAAGAAACAAAGTGGAGATCAAATAAAAATACAGTAGATCACAATATGTTACAATTTTGAGAATATGATGCATGTTTGAAACAATGGAGATTTCAATTGAATTCATTTGATGTGGTGACATTTTTCTGGTATCAATTGTTTGTTGTGTTAATTGAAAGTATTGCTGAAGTTGTCTCCAAGGTTGATGTTTACTAATTATTTAAACTGATATATCAAGGATAGTTTTCAGTTTATCAGTGCACACTTGCTATATCTGTATGATTAGATTAATTGGTTCTTTCAAGGAAATATTAATTCCTTTTAGTCAGTCATAGTAATTAGGAAATCTTATTTGGATCATTAAGAAGAACTCAATAGTCACATCTTTGCATGTTTTTACCAGTTATAAACTTAAAATTGTATGCCAAACAATTTGACTATCTTCCATAAAGAAGTTATTCATTTCAGATTATCATTTGACTCCATACACCCAAGAAGGCACTAGTCTCTACCATTCCACTATTTAGTTTCATTCATTTTTGTCATATGAACACATTAGATTTTAGCCTTGATATTTCTTATACAATTTGTACCAAAATAAAACTCAGTTATCCACTCCTATTTTCCATTGTGGGTAAATCACTTTAAAGGAATAAACATTGGTCAAGTCTGATTCATTGTTATAGGTACACCCGCCTAGGTCTGGCAGAACCTGAAGAGTAGGTCTAAATCATTTGGCCTTGTCTATTACCCTGAAATGTATCAAGAGATTGGAAACCTCTTGAGGTAGTTTTCCTACATTTTTGAGAGCTAACACCACACTCTCTCCCACTCTCTCCAACTCACTCCCACCCTCTCTGGTGATCTTTTCCACCCTCCACCACCACCCTTCCTCCACCCTCCACTCTTTGTCCTCCTGCCCCTCCATCCCAGATCCATTTGACTCTCCATCCACCCTCCTCCACCCTCCACCCTCCCATCTTCCTCGGGCTCCTCCCCTCCCATCCTTCTTTGAATCCTCTCCACCCTCCCATTCCCTCACCTTCCCATTCCATCCATTCCACTCTCACCCTTCCATTCCACCCCTCCACCCTCCACCCTCCATTCCACCCTCCACCACCTTCCTCCACCCTCCACTCATGTCCTCAGATCTCCACCCTCCCATGTCTTCCATTCCACCCTCACCACCCTCCACCCTTTCCACCCTCCTCTATCCACCCTCTTCCACCCATCACCGTCCACCCTCCCCACCCTCCACCCTCCTCCGGGCTCCACCTCCATGGCCATTGTTCCATTATAATAAGTTCTTCCTTCCCTCCTTCCACCCTCCACCCCTCCACCCTCCACCCTCTTCCACCCTCTCACCCTTTCCACCCTCCACTCCACCCTCCCCTCCACTCTTCCACCCTCCACTATCTCCCAAACCACTCCACCTCTCCCCCCCCTTCAGACCACCCTCTCCCATCCTGTTTGATTCCTCCTCAGCTCATATTAGATCTCTCATCCCTTATCATCGCCCATCACGGTGATAATAAAATAATATCGCCATCGTTGATAAAATATCGCCATCGCATTTATGTCATCTGATCAGGTCCATCATCATCGGTATCTCACGATCATCATTAATGTATTGGACAATGTCATCTTATCGCGTGGCATCTTGCTTATCAATAAATGTCATCGCCCCTCGGATCGCGTAATAAATAATATGGTTGGCGCATCTTGCTTACAATCATCGCCCATCATCACGCATCACGTCATCGATCATCTGAGTCATCTTGCGTTAATGGATAAATGCGGTTATCGCCGCATCGCAGGCGTCGCCGTCATCGCCATCGCGTCACATCGCCCATCAATAAAATATCGATATCGCCATCGTGATATCTGGAATATCGCGACCTATCCCGCCCATCGCATCGCAATCGCCATCGCGTTCGCCGTCATCGCCCATCTTTCGCCCATCATCATCACGCCCATCGGTATCGCCATCACTTTTCATCGATATCATCACTTATCATCATCCCCAGATGATATTCCTTATCAACAAATATCGCTATCATGTCGCCGTCGCCAGGTCATCGCAATCGCCCATCATCATGTCGATCGCCAGCATAAAATATGGGTTATCCGTCATCACGGCATCATCGCCATGGTTGTGCATCTTTAATAAAACCATTTGGCATCATGCATCGATCTTATCCTGACTACGGTTTGGACTCGCCGTTTGTTGTGTGTGTAGGGCCATCCACATCCATGCTCCCCTCCACCCTCCACCCCTCCACCCCCCTCTTCCCTCCCCTCCACCCTCCACCACCTTCCACCCTCCACCCTCCCTCCCTCCAGCTCCACCCTCCCACATCTTCCTTCCACTCTCTCCCTCCCACCTTTCCTCCACCCTCCCAGCCTCCACTTTCAATGTCTCCCACTGTCCTCCCTTTGAATGGCTTTTATTCCACCCCTCTTCCTTTCCATCCCTCCACCCTCCTCCATACCCCTCATTTTCCTCCACCTCCATCCACCATCCTCCACCCTCCACTCAGCTCATCCACCCCCCTCCACCCTCCAGACTCTCCACCCTCCACCTCCACCCTCCACCCTCCTCCACTCTCTCAGCCCCATCCACTATTCCCTCCTCCACCCTCCTCCTACTTATCCACCCTCCATTCACCCTCCATCTTCACTATCACCCTCCACCCTCCGGCCACCACCCCTCAGCTCCACCCCTCCATTGTCCATTCCCTCCACCCTCCTCCACCCCTATCCACTCCATTCCCTCCACCCTTCCCTCCCTCCACCCTCCTCCATCCTCCACTCCCATTGATCCTCTCCACCCTCTCCACCCTCCACCATCAAAATATCGCCCATCATAAATGTCGTTTATGTTGGGATATCGGTAAAATGTTCATGGTCATCATCATCGCTAATCGACGTAAATAAAATATCACGCCTCTTGCGAATATATGGTCGACCATGCGACAAAATGTCACGTGTCACGTATCGTGGGTGTCGCATAATAAATAATAAATATCGATGTTGGATAATAAATAATGTCATCATCATCGTAATGTCATCATCGGCAAATGTCATCATCGCCGTCATTGATGTCATCGCATCATTGGCGCATCGCTGGATAAATGTCACGTCATAAGCAATCGATTGCCATCATCGCCATCCCGCATCATCGATCATGTCATCATCATCATTCGCCCATAATGGCGTAAAATAAATAAAATATCGCGTGTCGCATCCCCTCTCCCACACTCTCCCACCCTCTCTCACACTCTCCCACCCTCTCTCCCACCCTCCCACACTCTCTCCCACTCCCACCCTCTCTTTTCCTCTCTCCCATAAGCATAAACACATACATACATTACACACCAGCATACATATACATACAAACATATGAAAAAACATTCAAAAAAGTGGCATTTAACTAAAGGAAGAAATAACATGAGCACGTTATGTGTTGCTAGATATGTTCCCCAAAAAATCAAAAAATTCAAAACTAATAAATAACGCAAGCGCATTATAATGTGATCATGTTATAACACACTCGCGTTATATTTTTCTTTGGGAATCCATGAGCCTTAGCTTTAGTATTTTCCTTGGAATATCAACCCAAAGGCTTGGAGGGCATTCCCAACAACCAGAGGCATGTTTTTTGCAAATTCTACAATTTTTCACATAATCGAGTTTGTGCTCACCGTCAAGATTGCATTTGGTTCAATATCGACAAAATCGAACACATGGGTAATGTTAAGTGCTCTCTTAGCTTTCCAACGATATAATTTTTTTCACTTTCTAACAATGTTAGACCTTTCATCCATAATTTCTTTTGTTTGTATGTTTGTTTTTTGTCAAAAAGCAGTGTTTGGTTTTTATTTTCGTTATAAATTAACTGTTCATTGAAATTTCAAATAAATTACATCTTTAGAAACTAGACTCCATTCTACAAATTTTAAAAAATAAAATTTTAAAAAATCTATTACTTTCCAAAATTTGTAGGGGGAGCACAGCCAAAATTATGCTTTTTAGGAAGTGCCCACTTAGAAAATTAGTAAAAAATCAAATATTCATTAAAAAATTATTAGAAAAATTATGCATCAACTAGATGTTGTTAGCTAATTTCTGATCGTAGTGATTTTAAAAATACTAAAAAAAAGTTCACCGTGCTCAGGTCGTACAAGAGTTGCTATGTTATGTTTTTTCTGACAAAAACAACACCAATTTGTGTACATCCCTATTTTGAACCCCTTAATCTCAACCATTTTCAAAATAAATTAGTTGTTTACAAAGGAGACTTGAAGCACTTCAATCCTTGTTTTGTTCCATCTCAAAATTTTGAGTGTAACTATCCTCAATTTCATGTCCAAGGTCAGCATTTCCTGATTTTAGAAAAAAAGTGGCCACTTAAGCCCTCTTTTTGGGAACCATTTTGGTGCACTTACCCTGGAAGCAAATGTTATATCAAAAGAGATGAAGATATAGGAAAGTTTGATGCTAGGAGTGATGAAGGTATCTTTTTGGGTTATTCTACTAAAATAAAGGCCTACCAGTGCTACAATAAGAGATTGAGGAAAATGGTTAAAAGTACAAATGTCAAGGTTGATGAAGACATACCTACACCATCTAGAACCTATGGATATGATTATGATGATCAGAATGATAGTACAAACAAAGGAAAGAAAGTTCAAACTTCAAATCAAGTTCAAATCATTCTAGTGAATCAAGGAGATCAAGAGGAAGGAGAAACTGGTGAAAGTGCAAAAGAGAGATCAAAAGAGCCTAAAATTCAAGAACGTCCTAAGACTCTGAGGTGCGTAAGATTGAATCATTTAGAAGATTAGATCATAGGTGACAAGAAAAAAGGTGTTTAGACTAGGAGAAAGATTGTAGAAGAATATTTTTTAATTTCAAAGACTGGGCCTAACAATGTGAATGAAATATGCAAAGATGAACATTGGGTTGAAGCAATGAAAGAGGAACTACAATAGATTGAAAATAATGATACATGGATTCTTTTTCCCAAACTTAAGGATAAAAATGTAGTTAGAACTAAATGTGTCCTTAGAAACAAACTGAATGAGCAAGGTGAAGTGGCTAGAAACAAAGCGAGACTGGTGTGTAAGGGATATTCACAGATGGAAGGTATTGATTTTGAAGATACCTTTTCCCCTGTTGCTAGAATTGAAGTTGTGGGATTGTTTCTTACTTATTTTGCTTATAAAGACTACAAGATTTATCAAATGGATGTCAAGTTAGCTTTTCTAAATGGCGAGTTGGAAGAAGTGTATGTTGAACAACCAAATGGATTTTAGTTGACTGGTCAGGGAGATATGGTTTGTCGGTTGAAGAAAGCATTGTATGGACTCAAGCAAGGCCCTAGAGCTTGGTATGCCAGATTGGATAAGTACTTGTTGAAGCTTGGATTTAACAAAGGTACTATTGATAGTAATCTATATTTCAAGATTGATCATAAAAAATATTTGATTGTGGAAGTCTTTGTTGATGATATCATTTTTGGAGGAGATGATAGCTTGTGCATGAAGTTTGTTAATGAGATGTAGAGTGAGTTTGAGATGTCAATGATTGAAGAGATGAAATTATTTTTGGGATTTCAAATTACTCAGTTAGATAAAGGGATTTTTAAATCTCAGTCCAAGTATGTGAAAGAATTGTTGAAGAAATTTGGTATGGAAGATTCAAAGCCAGTTGGTACACCCATGGTGACCAAATGCAACTTGGCAACATATGATGATTCTTTGAAGGAAAATTAGACTAGATATAGATCAGTGATTGGTGGATTAATTTACTTGACTCAAACTAGGCCTGATATCATGAATGTTGTATATATTGTTGCAAGCTTTCAAGTTGATCCTAAAGAATCTCATGTGACTGTTGTGAAGAGAATTTTCAAATACTTGAAGGGGACAGTTGATTTTGGCCTGTGGTATCTTAAAGATGACGATCTTACTTTGACTTCCTTTACTAATGTTGATTGGGCAGGAGATGTAAATGATAGGAAAAGTACTAGTGGTGGAGCATTTTTCTTGGGCAAGAAGCTGATTTCATGGTTAAGTAAAAAGAAAAATGCTATTTCTTTATCTACTAAAGAGGTAGAATATATTGTTGCTGCTAATAATTGTACTTAAGTATTGTGGATGAAGCAGATGTTGAAGGATATTAGAGTTGTGTATGATGATCCTATTGTTATATTCTATGATAACTCAAGTGCTATTAACATTTCTAAAAATATGGTGTTGCATTCAAAGGCCAAGCATATATCCATCGAGTTTCACTTTTTGAGAGAGAAAGTGAGTGAAAAGGAAGTCAGATTGGACTATGTGCCTACTAAAGAGTATATTGCATAAATCTTTACCAAGTTGTTGCCTAAGGATACTTTTAAGTATCTCAGAGGGAAGTTAGGGGTGATTACCCCTCCTAATCATAATTAGGATGCAAGTCATTGCATCAATCCATTCATTTCATGGTCATATTTTGATCTGGATTGATGTTGAGGTGGCTGCTAATTAGGGGGAGTAGTTAGATGTTCAGATGTGATTCAAAGCTCTTGTATAAAATAGATCTTTTTCATTGATGTCAAAGGGGGAGAAGAGTAATGTGAAAAAATTTCTAGGTGAGAAGAACCTTGTGAGGAGAAGAGTTAGAACCCAAGGAGGAGTAAGTACAGTTGTGTTGATGGTGTTTTTCACATCATGCATTTCCATGAATGCCAAAGGGGGAGATTGTTGGATGTTGTGGTTGTGTTGTTGATATGTGGTTTCCATTGATGTCAACACTATTAGCATAAATGCATTAAAAGTTTTATATGTCGAGGATATTGGGAAAATTGTAATAAAAAGAGTTATAGGTTGTCAGTGGTGAAGTGAAATTCAATCTGTCAATGAGTTTAGTACGTCGTTGTTCAGAGGTTGTGGACTAAAGAGTTTCTTGTTGAGAATACCTAGTTTATCCACATCGAGTTTCAGAGATCCGCGTGAAGATTTTATCAAGTTATGAAGATTTGTATTTTGATAGTTTTTCTACTACTTTAGTTTGTATTCCTGAATGAAGATTATGTGATTTTAGTAAGTTCAGTTGTTGCAGATGCTTCCCTAGTGATTCATGATGTTTTGTATGTTCCTAGATCGTACTCTATCTGTGTTGCACATCCGAATTGATCTTTGTGGTCATGATCTAATATTTTCTCTTGCATGTTCATGTTTTTCATGTTCTTGGAAGACAAGGTGTTTGTAGCATGTTGTGGATCTTTGAGGAGTAATTAATTGAGGTGGTTCATGGTTGAGGATGTTATTTTTGGGTCTTCACTATGTTATGACTGACCTTGGTTGATTTACATGAATAATCATTATTGTTTTGGGCCAACTATTTATATTCTTTTTATTCTTTTGTTGAAGCCGACTTGTAGCAATGTAATTTCTTGTTGCGGATATATATAAGAGATTTCTTATACCATTTGAGGCATGTGGTGTGCATGAATAATGTTCTAAACCATTTGAAGGAAGACCAAAGTGTGAAGAAGAGTGAAGAAATGTTCATGAGCCTAACTGAAACTATAATCAGGCATTAATAGATGTTATTTTTCTCAGTTCAATTCTAATGGATGTAATCAGAATCTTTCTATAAGAAAGTGTGTCTTCCTTTTGTATTTGAGTAGTGAGCTCTAGGCAATGTGTTTGAATGCAAGTGCATTCCCCATTCGTATTTCTTTATACTTTTAATAGGGTATAATCTTGTGGACTGACCTCCACCATGGTTTTTTCCCTAATAGGGTTCCCACATAATAAAATCTTGGTGTTATGAGTGTTTCTGATGTGTTGTTCATTTATGTTTTCATAGTTATTGATCAAATTTGAGAATAAGGTTAATAAGTTGAATAAGTTTAAAATTCTATTACAACTAATTCACCCCCCCTTCTCAGTTGTCTACCCTTGAGTTGCCAACATATAAATGGTAGTACCAAAGTCTAATGTCTAATAGGGGTGTTCTCTTTAGGGTTTTGAAATCAAGGGTGCTCTTTTCCTTAACTTTTTGACAAGCATTTTCTTGTAGTTTTGATCCCCAACATAATTGGTCTTTCAAAGTTGCAAATAATTTATTTCTTTATTCATTATTTTAATGATTAATTCAAGCCTAAATATCTAATGATACTCTCATAAACTATGTTTTAAACTTGTAAATGCCATTAATACTTAGTGAGTCTTCTTAGACATCCATTCTTGTTTATAGGGCTACTAAAATGGAATTAAATGCAATTGACCATAAATCTTGAGAGGAATGTGATAACCATGCTTCATTTATTGTCTATAAGCATTATTTTTATGAGATTTCCATATCTAGATAACATATTTTATCAGTGATCTTATTTATTCCAGTGCTCAAACCTAGAGGTCATCAATGATGGTATGTGATGGAGATTAGCGACATCTTATCTCACCTACATGGTCGTCCAAATCAAATTCATATGGACACTTGTTTGTACATGAGTTTTTGAATTGTGGCTAGGGTTTCCTACCCAATCGTGCAAATTATCTCTCTCATGCTTAGTCGATGAATAAAAGTTAGTTGAGCCTCACTGTGAAGCGTTCTTCCCAATTTCTCTAGTAAACACTATAGTTTTATGCATTCTACAACTATAAACATGCTTATGCCTTTGTAATAATGAATGTTTTAATTTTTTCCTCTTCTCTCCTTTGGATATTTTGTGTAGATCTATATTGCCTTCATGTCTAAATGTATTTTTTTCCATTTTATATGTCTATACATTTTGTTAACTATGTTTGTAGGTATTTATTGTGAACCTTTCATTTCCTTCCAATATCTCGTCAAACCCTAACCTCCATATTTACCCATATAAAATGGTTGAATAGAGAGTTTTGTAATTACTCTTGGTGTTTTGATTGATGTATTGTGTTGTTCTAAGTAGGAAGAAATAAATTTAATTTAGGTTTATCACCACCCCTTTATTTTATGCATTTGTTCTTCACCTTTTTCCTAGTGATCAATAGAAATTGGACTACTGATAGGATGTAATATTTTGGGTTGGATAAACATATCTACACCTAGTTTATAAAAGGAATTTGACCTTCACTGGATATTTAATCTCAACTACAAGGTCCCACACCTTGAGGTTAGTTCCATTGTGTTATTTGAATGTTGAACAACATGTTCAATAAGGTGCAACTTGATGTGACAACAAGAAAATGTGAATATTATTGATAAAGAACTACAAAGACATAGATGACTATTCCAATCCCTTATGACTATTATTTCATAGTAAAAGGTACCATAGTTAATATGAGAGTGTATTTTAATGTTTCAATCTCAATTCTTATGGTTGTGGTGCTAGTAAGGTAGTAAGTTAACACCATACATCATTACCAACTCTTGAGAGGCCAATGATATCAACATTTACATGGTAATTATTTTTAGTTTGTTAGTGATGAGATATTTCTAAGTTAACTAGGTCATATTCTAAACCTTAAGGAAGTATAATTCAAGTTAAAATACATTCACTTGAAGGAATTGGTGATGAGAATTTCTAACTCAAATTTTGGTAAGTCAATTTCTCTTAGATCCCTAAGAGATTAAATTTCAAAACTTTGTAGTCTAGAAAAATTGACATACTTGATGTATGAAATGGGACCTCCTCTAACATTCACTCAAATACCCTAATTTCTTGGTATAGTTGTTTTAGCTCAAAGAGGTGAAGAAAATAATATGTTTCATGGTACCATTACATTGAATGACATTGATGCCTTTTTTAAGAATACATACATTGTTGGCATGGTGAAATATTTTTGAGTTGAAAAAAACTAAGAGTGGTTATTATGGAGGGATCACACATGTAGTTGTAGGTCCAAATGAAAAATTTGTATGTACCACAAAATATGATAGCTTCTCCATAAAATTTTGGAATTTTTTTCTTGGGTCTCTTTAGAGACTTTATAAAAATCCTATAGTATGGATTTATTGGGACACTTGAGGCCTAAAATTGAACCTCCTATAGCATTCACCTAGGCACCTAATATGTTGGCATAGTTAATTTAGATTCACACGGTGAAGAACAAAAAATATGGTTCTTGGTAAAATTACACTCAATGCTACTAGTCCATTTTGTAAGAATGTTTCCATTGTTAACATAGTGAAATAGTTTTGAGTTTCCAAAAATCAAGATAGTTTATTATGTAATGATCTCACATAAATATGTAGGTATAAAAAAATTCATATGTACCATGGACTCCTCAAGAACTTTTTCATCAACCTTTTGCTCACTTCTTTCTGTAGCCTTAATCATCAAAGCTTACACTCACATCACAATTTTTGATCACATTTCACACCTCACACAACACACACAATTCCCCAACACTCTACCTTTCATTTATACCACCCACAAAATTTAAAACATTCTCCAAGGTTGGTTATGCGCATCATGTTGCATAGATGGTTGTCGTTGCACCAAAATATTGACTTCTTAATGTTTGATACCACCACTAGAGTTAATGAATACATGGTAGGAATTAAAGCAATGTCATGAACCCAAGTGTTGCATTGCACAACACAAGGATATAAAGGGCACACACCTTGCAACAATACCCCCCAATGCAAGTGAGGGGTTCAAACTCATGACCCATGATCTGATACTAATTGTTGCATAGACGGTTGTCATTGCACCAAAAGATTGACATTTTAATGCTCAATACAATTTTCAAAGTTAATGAATGCATTGGAGCTAGTTAAGACATGTCATGAACCCAAGCGTTGCACTACACAACATGAGGAGACCAAGGGCACACACCTTGCAACACATCAAATGTGCAATTACAAAATATGACAACACCAAATGCTTCCATAGTGGAAAGAAGTGAAGGAAAACCACACCATGAGTTAACTAGGACCAAAAAATACACCAACACACTTTATAAATCTTCCATAAACAACACATAACTTCCACAATTAGTACTAACATGCAAAGTTGGACAAACCTATATTAACCTCCTTAAAAATAAAGTTCATTCTTAACCAAGTCCAAAGACAACTTCATAGAACACATAGCAACACTCCAGAATATCCATACAACATCTCAAAATATTCCAACATCATCAAAATATTCTGCAACTCTACCACAACCACCTAAAACTAAGAACACCATCATTATGTGTAACCAGACACACTAGCACAAACATCCAACTCACTAACCAACTTTGTGGAGCACCTAAACACCTAAAATATCAAGGGAAAGTAGATATAGAAATTATAAGCATGCCCCCAAATCTACATGATAAGAAACCTCAATGTAGAGAAATGTGGAGCAATCTCATTTCTCCTAGACAACCTTTTCACAGACACACACTAGTGAACACAAATTTCTTTGCTGTACGATCTAAAACCTGCAACTTTGGCTATAACACCTTTGAACACCTCTAATAAAAAAATCCAAACCACACAATCATGACTTTAATCATGAAGAAATACGGAGCACAACACTGAACACCACTCTATCACACTGTAATCTCTTTTATTCAAATTTTATCAAAAGTAGTTGGAAACCACATGAACTTACTACAAATACAACTGTTATTCATCAAGACATCAATGCCAACACTAATTAAATCACCATAACACCTTCTTATCAAGTTACAACAATATCATGACAAAAATCTTCCCAACTATGACAATGCCAACATCCTTCCAACAACTTCAACACACAATCTCCATATAGTTGATATTAATGACCAACACCAGCAACTATTGGCATAAATGACAACACCAACAACGTACTTTCAACACTGTTCCTAAGCACACAAATCATTTTAAATATTTTTAAATTTATACATCTTCCTCTCATGAGGGATAGGATTTTAAGAGCTCCCATCACCATCATGGGGTGATTTTTTTGAATCCATTAATATAGAAGACACAAAACTAGACTCTTTAGATTGTGATATTTTGTACTCTCCCATAAAGGAAGGTGTAAAATCATATGAACCAAAATTGTCATCTAATATATTTTTTTTAGGTGAAAGAAAATTAGGATTATTATCAGCTTGTATAGGTTCAAAGTATTAAAAGAGTTAGAAGTATTATGTTCAACTTGGGCTTGTAAGTTATAATTTTTTTTGTCTTCTTCAGCCATGTATATATTGTTGTTGTATTCATATTTCATCTCATGGTGAAGAGTAGACAGGACTCCCTTCATGGCATGAATCCATGATCTTCCTAGGAGAAGGTTGTACAAAAGAGATCCTGACATGATATGGACAAGAGTAGGAAAAACCATGGGTCCAACCTCAATGGGTAATGTGATCATTCCCAATGGTTTCAGATTAACATTGTCAAATACATGTATATTAACATCATTGGGTTGTATAACCTTCTTGTCCATGCCAATTTTATCTAGAAGATCAATACTATAAACATTAAGGTCTACTCCATTGTCTATGAGAGTATGCCTAACTACAGTTTCATTAATGATCACCTTTATCATTAGGGATTCATGTTTATTTTGGATCTCAAGTGAGGGTAATTCATGTTGAGGGAAAGTGATATATGCCTTTTTCAATTGCATACAATTAAATTAGGTAGCTATATCATTTGTTTTAATAGAGGGTGGGCTTCAAAATATCTTGGCACACCCTATTGTATATAGGTGATATTTGAAAAATGGATATGTTTGTCGGAGTATGATGAAGTTGCTTAAAAAGATCATATTATTTACCAATATGTCGAGGATTGTTATATGTGTGAGAAATTGTCTGATAACCTAGTTGTTGTGACATGTGCTTACTAATAAGTTGCCTTGTAAAGTTTAAGATAACACCTAGAGGTTTTTTTTTTGAGGTGGTTCTATGATGGGAGGTGGTTTAGGAGGTTCATTAACTAAAGGATACCCAATTGTTACTTGCATGTTCATAACCTCAACTGAGTTATCTACTTGTTGATGACCTTCTATTGAGGGGAGATCTAATGTCAACTTAGCATCTTCATCTATTCCATCCATCATACCATTTTTTGAAAGAAATGTATCAATGATTTCATCCTCCTGTGCCACAATGTCTTCCCAAGTAGGATAAGTATAGGGAGATAGACAACCAAGATTTTCATGCCAGTCACTAACTACATCGTCTAACACCACAGTGCCTTCATCACAAGTGCGTGAGGTATGGAGAGAAGAACAACTATGATTGTCCATGATTTCATCCTTTTGCACCAAAATTTTCTCACAAGTAGGGAATATGTTGTGAGGTGAATGAAGATTAGGTAAAGTAATATAAAAAAATATGTCAATTATTTCATTTTCTTGTGTTAAGATACTTTTGCAATCATGAGGGATATTATGAGAATATCTATCATGAGTATCAATGATTGAATTTGTTGGAAGGTTAGAATCCTTAGTGGATGATCTAGGTGAGATGAACTCAAAGGGATCATCTAACATGTCAAATTCATCGCAACTAAAGGGCTTCCAGTAAATATAGAATGTTCTTGTGGTAATATATCTAACATTATTAGATTACTAATCTATCCCAATTATGTAACAATTTCTCATGAATTTTCAACAAATGAAGTAAAATGACAAGTTTCTTTAACATTCAATAATAGCTTTCTAGAATTTCAAATTAGATGGTTGCAAGCAAAAATAGGCTGATAATGTAGAGACAAAAACATGTGGAGAAGTTTCTTGAGACACCTATACAAGGATAGGGTCACCCAAGGGTGTCTGAGTCCTTGATCAAGGTTCAAAAATATGAAAAATTGAATTTTATGTTGTTGTTTAATGTTTCTTTCTCTGGTTGCAAACAAGTTAAACAAATGATATTTTTACAAATTTTTCTCAATTTAAGACAAGGTAATGCAAAATGAAAGTGTGCAACAAAGGTGAATTTTTTTTTACAAGTTTCGAATGTAATTTTGTATTGAAAATGCAATGATTGACTAATTCAAAGATGCCACAACTTGAAAATTATGATTCTGATACAAATTTGAAACAAAACAAAGTAATTTTTTTCAATTTGAGATAATGTGATTGAAATGAAAATATGCAGCAATAAAGGACAATTTTGAATGTGATTTTTAGATCTAAGTTGGAATGATTGACTGATTCTAAGATGAAATTTTTTGAAAATGATAGTTTGATGCAAAATTGGAACAAAACAATGCAATTTTTTTTCACCTTTTAGGCTTAAATGAAATGAAAAATTTGAAACTTTAACCACCTAATAAATGTAAATCAGATCTGAAGATGACTAAAAAAAACCCTAATGTAACTTATGATGCAATTATAAATGCAATTTTTTGTATTTTTATGACTTTTATGATGCAAAGATGAAACTCTAAATGAAGGATGAAAAACAATGCAATGCAAAACTTGGATCTAGTGTTTGAAAGGCTTCCAATTTTAGAAATTTTTATGATGTAACACGCCATGTTCACCAAAATGAAAAATATAAAAAGAGATCCTAGGTCATAAATGCAAAAATCCTAGGATGCAAGTGTGACCCTTTTCCAGGTTATATTAAGATGTAGACCAACAAGGTGAATAGATTGACTATCAACTATAGAGGTGAGCCAATAAGACCTGGATCTACATCTAAGTGAGGCTTGGAATGGATTGGAAATATTTTGGAATGGGTTCACCAAAATTGAACATAGAAAAAGGTAATCCTAAGTCCTAAGTTCTTAGAATGATAGGATTCAATGATCTTTCAAGGTGTATAGATTGTCTTTCAACCATGAAGGTGAGCCGATCAGACTTGAATCTCCATCAATTGAGGATGAAGAAGGATTGGAAATATTTTGGAATGATTAACCTAATGATCCTATATTCCCTAATATGAAAAATACAGGATACCAACAACTAATAAACAAAAACAGTCAGGTTCTAATAGATCTAGAAGGTGCAGATGACTATGCACCTACCCAAAAATAATGGTTTTACTATACATCTACAAGGATTGGGTCACCCAATGGCGACTGAGTCTTTTTTAGGGTTTTCTTCTCAACTTTTTGGGTCCTTTGGTGCTAGATATGAGATTCTATTTTTCACCTACCCCACTATCAAAATATTGTAAATAAATTTTGTAGGTGAGTTTCTATGTCTTGACAAGGTTGATGACAACAAATGAAATAATGTATAATAGATCTTCAAACTCTCTTCAATCCTTTTCAAATCTATAACCTACACATTCACAAAGAGATAAAATGTTGTGCCATATAGGGGTTTGCCTCGGTCAAACCCCGTCTAAGTGTTCCCACTTCCAATGGCATTGTCGACAGATAAGTGGTAATGGAAAGGATGGATGAAATCACAATGTGATGTAACTCACCAGCCTTCAATAGATTCCTTGAAGGACTAAATTCATACACATCTCCTCAAGGATTTGGATCTTGCTTTGCTTGAATGTTTTGGAGACCTACAAAAAGATGTTAACCTTCACAAAATAATGAAAACATGATAACATAAACTCAAAAACACGTTGACATGATGCTTGGATCTTGAATTGCTATAATCAAACTCTGATAATTTTTCTCTTAAATTGATCATGAATTCTCTTAATGTTCACCTCTTGCTAGATGGATCTCAAATGATGCAATAACTAGGTATTTATAGGAATTTATATAATTTCCCAAAAACTAGATCCCAATAGCCAACCTTTACAAGTGGAAATTCATATGTTACAATGCCACCACCAACATATCCAAGTTTGGAGGGAAAAAAAGTAGTGGGATAGTGCCCCCATTAGGCAAATGAGTCCCAAAATGGTGAATGAGTCCCAAATGGCGAATGAGTCCTTGCCCCTATTTCCCAAAATTTAAGGTGTTAGGGGTAAAGTATTAGATGAATATTTTTTTTCAATGCTTGCACCCCTTCAAAAATGGTAAAAAATAGGCTTTGGAATACATATAATTTGGAAAATTAGATGCTTAATTAAGTCCAATAAAATTAGGGGACCAAAACATAATGTGAAATTGTAAGTGTATACAATTTGGTGCATTACACAAATATAGAGTAGGTTTGTAGCCATATTTTGTTTAAAAAACTACAAGGTGAATCTAAGACAATGTAACACAAGTTGATTTTGATTCACTTACAGAAATTTTTAGAGCATCAACTTTATTGTCTCCATCAATCAACATTAAAATTTGATCATAGAGTTAAATGATATCACCTTTTATTAATTATTATTTATGGTGTGATTGTATTTATTTTATAATTTGATTCATTCTATTCTACTCCATCTACCCCTAATTAAAACCCAAAATTACTCTCTTAGGTTAATTTATGGTTAAGTGTTCTTCTTTATCTATATAGCCTAAGGAATACTCTTTTTTCTTATTAATAATTTACCAAATTCTATGGATATTTTTTCCCTTAAATTTTCTTGATCTTTGCCATCATCCTCCATATTGAATTTTTTATATTTCAAAAGTAAAATTCCCTCAATCAATATGACACAAATCTATATGTATATGCACAAATCTATATGTATATGCATGTTATACTTGGTAGAAAAAAATGATCAATTATACAATCACATATTACATCAAAATGAGATGGAAAATCATTAAAATATAAATTCTAAAATATTGTAAAGAACAAGAACATAAAATTATACCTACAATTATAAATAAAAATCAAATTACAATAAAGATAGAAGAAATTATATAATCAATATAAATATATCAAAAATTAATAAGTGTGTCAAGAAACATTCTAAAATTATAATAGTGTATGGATTCTCAATCCATGACCATGTACATCATCATAGAGAATTTTCATGTTCAAAGCATATTGGACCTAATCTTTTTCATTATCATAAAGAAATGATTTTCTAAGGGTTGACCTTGAAGAACTTATCCCCTAGCAATCCAAAAACCCTATCAAAGTATTCTTAAATACCATCAATCTTCATAAAAAAAAAACCAACAATGAACTTGACAAATCAAGAAATGTTAATGTGTATTGTACTAGATCAATTTTGTGGCAAGCAACAAAATCCATGAACATTAAAAATCGATACATGAATTCAATCCTTCATACGAGTAATTTAGTATTTCAATCATAAAATAAAATATAAACATAAATTTATTGATTCTAATCTTGAAACATATAAAATTAAATGTATTAATAGATTTATTTCATCATTCCTATAAAAAAAATCTATTATCTTAAGATTATCACTCCCACAAGTAATTATTTATTTCTACACTATGACTATTATTTCTATATAAAAGGAAAAAATTAGGTGGTATGAAGAAATTGGCTAGAAAACAAAAGTTTAAAGCTATGAAATTGTTTACCTAAATAAAATGTATAAAGACAAAATAAAAAATTAATGGAACCAAATAAAAAATAATATATTTATTTTAATTTGAATAGAAAGAATGCAAGATACCATGTAGCTTGCAAATCACTTGGCTTTGATGATCATGACATGAGGGAAAGAGGCGTTGATTGGAGAACTATGCTACAACTTCCATATGTTGATAGATAGAGAAAGGTGTCATAACAATATAGATTTTGAAGAAGAATGTGTTCTTGGAACATCCAACCAACTCCCTCTCTCTAGGTAGAATGCTTTGTTTGTACAACCTTTATCATTTTCGATGAAACAAAGATTTAAAGAAAGAACAAGACACCATTCATACTTGAGAATATATTTTAGATGACTATGTTGGAAGCATGTGGCATGTGTTGGGGGAATCACATGGCACCATTCTAGTGTCGTAAATTACATACCCTTACAATTTCATACTACACAATGTGGCCCTCTCTTAGCTCAAGATATAAATATTTTCTAAATGTAAAGTGTTAACACCAAATTGTCTTTTATAAGGAATTTTTATGATAATTCAATTATTCTTAATCCATTTTTCTTAGATAGGAGTGATATAATTGGATCTCCATATGTATCATACTAGTATCCCACAAAAATATTCAATTCCAATGGCCATTGGAACATTACCTTCCCATGAATATTTTGAAACTAACACCTCTACATGACTATCACATTGAATGAAGTGACCTAATTTTGAATTTTGGAAAAAAGAAAGAAAAATAAAATAAGGAAAAATCTTTATTTTATACAAATATGCTCTCATACACTCATGCTCGCATTTTGAAGAAACGCTCTACAAATTTGGAAAAAGATCTAAATTTTGTATGAACAACAAGCTCTCTAGGTATTGCATTTGATATTTTTGAAGTGGGATTAAGTGGGGAAACTTTGAGGAGGCTTCTACATTTCTCTTGGGGTTTTTTGACAGCTTCTAGGTGATAAAAATCTATTCTATTACTTCTTTCACACTACATACAATTTCTTTGTGTTAGAATTCATATACATTTGATGTTAACACATAAATTTCTAGATTCTCATATCTATTGCATTATACTTTGTTTTTTAGTGAAATATTTCAATATATCTATCAAAATTATCAAAATATTGGCTATTTGTGGAGGTCAAAAGACCAAAATGGGGGTTTGAATAAGGAAAGCCCCTTAAACTACCCAAACCAAACATTTTTTTTATCTTTCTCTCTATATGCAAGTGTTATAATTTGAAAAGATGTGATCAACCTAGTGATATCTACCTACCTTTTCAGTCTTTTACTAGATTATCATGGTTTTAACTCTATATTGTATTTCCTTCATCCTTATGTTATTCTCATACTTTAACATGTTATGATCACATGGTCTTTATTTTGTGCATGTATGAACCCATTACAAGACATTCTAAACTTTATTTTTCTATTTGCTATGGATGACAATGCAACACAAGGATGTCCATGCTATGCACTTCTATCCATGGTTGAGGCTTTGAAAAATCTATAGAATCATCTTTTAAGCCTATACAATTCATTTATGTTGATATTAGTCGTAGTGTAGGAAATTGTATACCTTTAGAATTTCACACTATATTTGGGTCCCTTCATTAATTAGACTTAAATAAGCTTCTAATTGACCAAATTAAACATTCAAAATCCTTATTATTCCCATTTTCCAAAAGGGAAACCTATATTAAATAGTTTCCAAGATTAATTAAATTACCTATGAAATTGAGTGTCATGGACATAGATCCTAGGAGCCATTCACCCAAGGGTGAATGGGTCCCATTTAAGTCCTAGGACCCAAAATTTAATATGTTTTTGGTGGAATTTTAATTATTCAAATTCAAGTTTCAAGTTGCAGATTTTGGAATCTAATTTTTGGGAAATTAGATAAACACCTATAAATACATAGTTATTTTATCAATTCAAATCTAAGACTTTAAGAGACCAATCCTAAGAGAAAATATTATTTTCAAGAGCATTGAAGGGAAGATTTATCAGTCATTGACAACAACAATCAAACTCATATCGTCATGTCAAATTTCATGTGTTTTCATGTCATATTTTGGAGCTAACATTGTGATGTAGGTTTCAAGCATTCAAGCATCAATCAATCAAGCTAGTTCATGCAAGATCCAAGCCTTAAAGTGATGAGTTTCACTTCAGTCCTCTAAGGGAAGCTATTAAGGGTTTCGTGAGTTGTAAAAAGATTTTTTCATTCATCAATTCATTCATTTTGTCATTATTTCATTATCAAGGTTTAATTACCAAACATGGGATTTGAATAAGGAAATCCCTTATTCACCCAAAACAAACATTTTTTCTTCTCTTTTTGTATGTGCATATTTACATTTGAATAAGGATTGAAAGTTGATCAAAGGAGAAATTTTGCAAATTTGCATAAGCTGTCAACACTATTGTCAAGCTACTAAAACTCACTTATAGATTTTATTCTCGGCTTTCCAAAGGTCAAACCTAGAGAAATTAGAAGCTTAGATATGAGATCAGAGGACTAAAAAAATTGATTTTGGAGCCCTAGTCAAGGACTTGTTTCCCCAAGGGAGAACCTATCGAATGTACAATAAAATTGAGAGGGAGGGAAAATCGGTTGTACTTTAAAACATCAAAACCCTGATTAACATTCAGATTTGTATTAATCCTTAAACCCTTAACAACTGGATTTAAAACCTTATCATGCATTAGCTAAATGTAGACATAAGAAATAGTAATTCAAACATATCCAACACATGAGAACTCTAGATTTACATGGAAAACCTAAGTAGGGAAAAACCATGGTGAGGATTAGCTCACAACATAAAGTAATTGCAACACTGAAGTAATAGGCTCACTGCTAGATTATAAAGAAGAAGAAATAAGATTGTTACAATGATAAATCCATCTTAGAGCAACAAAAAAGTTCCACCACTGCTTCACCAAAAAATTTACTCTCTCTATAGAATGTAGACACCTTCTGCTCACTACTTCTAGTAGTATTAGGAATTAAAGTTCATAATAAAATTCACACTTTAACACTTCACATATCAACACTTCACATTACACACACAACTAATATATCCTCCATCAAATAAAAAATCATATACACCATCTTTAACCTTGAAAATAATTCACACAGTTGTCTATGCACCTGAAACATGTAAATTCAGATGAGATCAACACCAAAACATTCTATGGTGGAGAGGAATGAAGGCAGACTACAACACACCTTAACTCAATCCAAAATACACACATACACACCATGCCACACTTCCACAAACACCAAATCATATCCGCAATTAGTGTAAACACCGAAGGTCGATCAAACTTGTGTTAACACCATTAAGCAATTAACTACATGCTTCCTTTGATCCAAAGATTACTTAGGGACCACACACAACACTTTAACACAATTTGGAATATTCCATTAACACTATGAAATCCAACAAATTCTTTGCAACATCATACACCAGAAGAACATATTCATTATGCACAACCAGGTAACCTTCCACACACTATAACACCTGAATCTAATCTTATGGAACACCAAAAGAAAAACAAATCAGATTGAAGATAGATACTAGCCATATAAGAACATTTCCAAATCTGCAAGACTAGAAAGAAATGTGGAGCAAAACCATTTCTCCCAAACAACACTACTTACACAATTCACACATTGGTGAACACAAATTTCTTTGCACAATGATCCAAAACCTAAAAATCTGGATATAACACCTCTAAACACCTCTGATCAACATATTTGAACTACATAGATAGATCTTCTAGCATGAAAAAAATGTAGAGCATAAAATTGAACACCACTCTAGTCACACTAAACACCCTTCACCACACTATTTCCTCTTTTATTTAAATTTTCTCAAAAGAACTTGGAAATAAAGCACCACAAACACATTCACATCATTGGAACACTTCTACAACATATCAACCACACAAGAGGTTGAACATCACCAACTCAAGCTCATCAAATCAACACTAGAGGTTGACATCAGTGATACTACTAATGACAACATAATGCAACCAATTTAAGCATCTTCATAGACTTCCAAGAATCTTCCCATAGACATGTTCACATCAATGCAACAATAAAGATCTGTTAACATCAATGAAAACACAAAATTATAAAAATATCCCACTTTTTCATTAATGGAAACACATGGAAAAACCATCAAAAACAAAAACAACTCTGATCACCAACTCAAATACTACACCACAGTGCACACTGCTCCCTCTTACACAAGATTATACTTTTCATCATTTTATCTTTCTCAATATTTCTCTCCCCATTCATACATTTTTTCATTTAAATCTCTCTCCCCCTTTGACATCAATGGAAAAGGGTGGCACTCTTGTATCTCTCCCCCTTTGACATTAAACATACATACTTTCTCTCCCCCAAAAGAAACACCTATAAGGGACAACAACTGCTTTGCAACTACCTTTTCTTTTATTGCACTCTATTTTTTTCACACCTTTTCTACATGCTACATAATAAAATTTACTAACCAATAGCAATTGTACATGTCCTTTGACACAACTAACAAAGGAAAACACCTATATACCACACAATTACCACACTTACTTCCCTTGACAAAAAAAACCAACAATGCCACTACCTACTCCCCCTAAGAGGTAGCCACTAACATTAGTCCAAAACAAGTAATGAATCTTGAGATCTACTAGACTAATGCATATCCTTATGCATATAGTTGAAAGGAGGGGAAATAACCCCCAAATTCTCCTAGAGATACTCAAAATTATCCTTAGGAAGAGCCTTCATGAAGATATCTACAACTTGATCCTTACTAGACACATACTCCAACTTCGCCTCATTCTTCGCAACCTTCTCTCTCAAAAAGTGATACTAGATTGAAATATGCTTTTTACTTTAATGAATTATCAGATTATTTGAAATATTAAGTCTTGTATTATCACAAAATATAGAAATAGGTTCCTCATATACCACTCTAATATCCTTCAAATTTTTCTTCATTCATAACACCATGTGTAACATGATGCTACATCAATGTATTTTACCTTTGCAATAGATAATTACACTGAATCCTACTTCTTGTTTAACCAATATACCAACCTACTTCTGAGAAAGAAAGCACCACCACTTGTACTCTTTGTTTCATCTACACAACCTGCCTAATCTACATATGTGTAAGCATTTAAAGAGAAATCAATATCCTTTAGATACCAGAAGTCATGTTCTAGAGTGCCCTTTAAGTATATGAATATCCTCTTCACTACTGCCACATGTAACTCTTTAGGATCTTCTTGAAATCTAGCCACAAGATGAACTATATGCATGATATCCAATCTAGTAGTAATTAAATATAGCAATCCTCCAATCATTGATGTGTACTTTCTTTGATCAACCTTAAGAGATTCTTCATTCTTACATTGTTTGCAACCAGTAACGATGGGAGTACATACTAGTTTAGGTTCTTCCATCCCAAACTTCTTCAAAATTTCCTTGACATACTTATATTGTGAAATGAATATCCCTTTCTTTTTCTGATTGATTTGAAGTCCAAGGAAGAAATTCATCTCCCCAAACATAGATATTTCAAACTATTTATGCACCTCTTTTAAAAATCTCTTACACATGCTTTCATTACCTCCAAATATTATATCATCAACATATACACCAACAATCAAGATTTTATGTTTTTCAACTTTAAAATAAAGATTACTATGTACGGTACCTTTATGAAATCCTTACATTGCAACAAGTACCTATGCAATCTTGCATACCAAGCTCTAGGAGCTTTCTTGAGTCTATATAATGTCATATTCAATCTACATACCATATCAATATTATCTGATAACTGAAAGACTTTCAGTTGTTTAATATAAACCTATTCTTTCAATTCACCATTCAAGAATACAAAATTCACATCCATCTGATAAACTTTGAAATCCTTATGTGCTACAAAATCCAAAAACATCCTAATAGCTTCCATTCTTTTCATCAGAGAAAATATCTCCTCAAAATATATTCCTTATACTTGTGAGTAGCTTTTATACACAAGTATTTCCTTGTTTCTTACCACTTCTCCACTCTCATTCAACTTGTTCTAGAATACCCACTTAGTTCTAATCACATTCTTGTTTTCTGGTCTTGGGACAAGTTCCAAAGTCTAATTCTTCTCCATCTACATTAATTCTTCTTCTATAGCCTTGATCCAATATTCATCTTCGCATACCTCAATCACTATATTAGGTTCAACTTTAGAAAGTAAACATAATTTTACTTTTTCTTCTATCATAGCATCCTTGCTTCTTGTCAACACACCTCTACTCTTGTCACCAATGATCTGATCTTTTGAATGACTCTTTTTTGCATACTTAGTGGTTTTAAGGATTCTTTCTAGAGCTTCTTCCTCTTCAACCTACACTTCTTTTTCCTTACCTTCACTTTTCTCTTCTTCTTTGCAAGAGGACTTATATAATTCATATCCATCTATCATCACTAAATTTTTGTGCAATTCTTTATCCACTTACTTGCACTTTTAACAATATTTTTCAACCTCTTGTTGTAGCAATAGTAAGCCTTGCTTCTTGTAGAATATCCAAGGAAGATTCCTTGATCAGATCTTGCATAAAAATTTCCTAAGTTTTCTTCATCTCTTTTGATATAACATTTCCTTCCAAACACTTTGAAATATTTCACAGTAGGGGTTCTTCCATGCCACAACTCATAGGGAGTCTTTGAAATTTTTTTCCTTTCTTATGCTCTATTAAGTATGTAGATTGTAGTATGAATTTTTTCTTTCCAATAGACATACATTATATTTTCTTCCTTCATCATTTTCCTTGTTGCTTCCTAAACAATCATATTCTTCCTTTCCACAACTTCATTTTGTTGAGGAGTCCTTGGAGCTGAAAAAATCCTCTTTATTCCATGATCATAAAAAGTATTAAACTCATTGGAGTTGAACTATCCATCTATATCAAATCTCAAAAATTTGATCTTCATATCTACCATAGCTTTGAATTTCTTAAACTTATCTAAAGCCTTTGATTTTTCCTTGAGAAAATTAACCCAAGTCATTCTAAAATAATCATCAATTAAAATCATGAAATACCTGTCACCTTGAAAACTTCTGATTCAGGTAGGTCCACAAATATCTATATGCACCAACTCCAAAGGACTGGTAGTAGATTTTTCTTTGACTTTGAAACTCTTTCTAGCTTTCTTCCCAATCTAGAATTCCTTGTAGACAACATTAATATGCTTTGTAATCCTAGGAAGATCTCTCATAGCTTGAGTTGAACTGATCCTCACTAGGCTATCAAAATTGATGTGACACATTCTCTTACGCCATAGCCAACTTTCATTTATCTAAGTCATAAAGCATTGACCATTTGCACCCTTAAGTTGATAAACATTTCAATCTATCCTTCCTACTACAACCATAGTTCTAGAGAATTTTCTAATCTCATACCCATTGTCCTAAAACACAAGATTATATCCTTTGCTACACATTTTTCCTCCACTCAAAAGGTTATATTATAGACCCTTACCATAAAGAAAATCATCTATATTATGCTTTCCATCAAAACTGATTGAACCTTTTCCACATATCTTAGAAGATGTATCATCACCAAACTTAACAAGACCTTCAAATTTCTCAAGTTTAACAAACTTACTCTTATCACTTGTAATGTGATCTGAGTATCCACTATCAATGATCTAGTTGTTCTTCTCCTCTCTAGCATGAAAATCAATTACCATTGCTCCTCTAATGTTGTGACCTACTTCTAGACCACTTTCCTTCATACATATCTTAGAGTTATCATAATTAGCTCCAACATTTAGAACCATGAACAAGAATTTATCATCTTCATCATCCAGATAATCAGATTCATCACCAGATATACTAGCATCTTCTTTAACATAATAAATTCTCCTAATTAATTTATCTTTATTCTCCTTAGGTCTATCTCTTGAAGCTTTGACATGACATCTTGCAGCATAATGACCAATATTTCTATAGTTAAAGATTGTGAAAGGTAATTTACCTCTGTATTTTTCAATTCACTTTCAATTTCCTCACAAGTTTTGCTTCTAACTCATCAAATTCATTCGGGTCAAATTCCTCATTCTTCTCTACTTTTCCAACTTTAAAAGTAGTCTCCCTTTTTACATCACTTGGACCAAACTCTCTCAATTCAAAAGTAGTTAATGCATGAAAAAATTGATCTCTAGAGAATAATTATTCAAATTTTGAACTTCTTCAATAGTAGAAACTTTATGACTATAAGATCTACTAAGAGTTCTTAGTACCTTCTTTACCACCTCATCTTCATCTAGATTTCCACCAAGATCTCTGATGGAATTGATAACTTTGTCCACTTTATGCATGTATCTCAGTGTAATATCTTCATCTTTTGTCATCCTTATGTTTGCAAACTTGTTCTTTATATTTTGCATATTTTCTTGCTTGACCTTATCATCTCCATCATAGATACTTTCCAGCTTTTTCCAGATTTTACCAACAATTTTAAGACTCATAACTTTCAAAAATTCTGAATTAGAAAGACCACTCAAAAGAGCATGCCTTGATCTCATCATTAGTACTTGGACCATTTGCAGGCATTGTATATCTAGTTTTAATAGATTTCCAAACTCCAAACCCTAGAGAAATAAGGAAACCTTCCATCCTCATCTTCCAAAATGCATAATCAAATCCATCAAACAAAGGATCCTCGTTTTTGTACACCATCCTAGATCTACCTCAAGCAGTTATGATTTATTTCAAGGAACATTACTCTGATACCAAATTTTCAATGCACAAGATAATTGAGAGGTGGGGTGAATCAATTGTACATTAAAACATCAAAACCCTCATTAACATTTAGATCTACATTAGTTCTTAAACCATCAACAACCATTTAAACCCTTATCATGCATTAGTTGAATGTAAACATAAGAAACAATAATACAAACACATCCAACACATGAGAACACCAGATTTACATGGAAACCCCGAGTAGGGAAAAACCATGGTGAGAATTAGCTCACAATATAAAGTAATTGCAACACTGAATACAATAGGCTTACTATCATAGGGCTCACTTCCCAAAGATAAAAGAAAGAAAATCACTACCAATGGCTCACTACCAAATTAGAAAAAAGAAGAAAAAATATTGTTACAATGAGAAATACATCGTAGAGAAATAGAAAAGTTCCACCACTGCTTCACTAGAACATTCACACTCTCTCCTGTAGAATGTAGACAACTTCTACTCACTCCTTCCAGTAGTCTTACACATTAAAGGTCATACTACATTTCAAAATTTCACACTTCACATCTCAACACTTTGCATTACACACACAACTCATATATCCTCCATCAAATCAACACTTATATATACCATCTTCAACATTGAAAATAATTCACAAGGTCAGCTATGCACCTCAAACATGAAAATTCAAATTAGGTTGACACCAAAACATTTTGAAATGGAGAGGAATGAAGGAAAACCAAAAACACCTTAACTTAGACAAATAAACACATACACACCATGCCACACTTCCACAAAAACCAAAGAATATCTATAATTAGTGTAAACACCCAAGGTTAGTTGAACCTACGTTAACACCATTAAGTAATTAGGTACATGTGCTTCCTTTGATCCAAATATGACTCATAGACCACACACGACACTTTAACACAATATTGAATATTCCATCAACACCCTAAAATCCAACAAATCATTCACAACATCATACACTGGAAGAAAATATTCATTATGCACAACTAGCTAACCTTCCACACACTGCAACACCTGAATCCAACCTTGCAAATTACCAAAAAATCAAAAAAATCAAATTAAAGATAGATACTAGCAATATAAACACACTTTTAGATCTGCAAGACCAAAAACCAAACTACAAAGAAATGCAAAGCAAAACCATTTCTCCCAAACAACATTTCTTACACAACTTGCACACTAGCGATCACAACTTTCTCTACACAATGATCCGAAACCTAAAACTTTGGATATATCACCTTTGAACACCTCTGATCAACATATCCAAACCACATAGATAGATCTTCAGCCATGAAGAAATGCAGAGCAAAACACTAAACACCACTTTGCCACACTAAACACTCTTCACCACATTGTTTCCTCTTTTATTCAAATTTTCTCAAAAGCACTTGGAAATCAGGCACCACAAACACATTATCATCATATAGAAAACTTCTACAACATCTCAATCACATGAGAGGTTGAACATCACCAACTCATGCTCATCAAAGAAACACTAGAGGTTGACATCAATGATACTACTAATGACAACATAATGCAACCAATCAAAGCGTCTTCACATACTTCCAACAACCTCCCCATGGACTTGTTGACATCATTTCAATAACAAAGATCTATTGAAATCAATGACAACAAAAAATTCCAATAGAACCAATCCTATTACATGCCCTAAAACCAACTTTTTATGATAGGTGCACACCATCAGATCCTTCTCATTAATGCCTGCAAATTGTCATTTCTATTTTTGTTGTCATAGAATTATGTATTTCAAGTGTTATTTCATATAATTCATTTAGTTAATGCACTTTAAATCATTCATTTCTATCATAAGAAAGAAAAGACCCAAGGTCCAAAATGGGGTTGACTAACCTCAAGGTTGAAGGTCAATCCTATCCCTTTGTGATCTTCTCTCTTTCAAATGAAATTAGGGAAAGGTGTATTTGAATCCTAGGTCATTTCATTATTCCAAATTGATTGAATTCATTCCCCTTTTTCCCACCATGTTAGTTTGGTGAACCCAATGTTGTACATCATAAATTTTGATTTGGAAGTCTCTAAAACCCTAGATCTAGGATTTGTATTAGCTTATTTTGCATCTCATTTAAGGTTTCAAAATTGCATTTTACACCATTTAAATTCACAAAATTAAAAAATATTGCATATTAGTCTAGATAAGGGTGTATTTTAGTCATTTACATCAAAAAATTTAGTCAAAATTGCATCTCAAAAGTTGTCATTTTTTTGCATTTTGCCATCAAATTGCATGTGAATTTAATTATCAAATTCTAGAAATTTATAACTGAAAGAATTTGTTTGCAACCTAAAACAAAGAACTTAAACATTAACTTAGAAACTCAAACTTTAATATTTCAAATCCCTCTACAAAGATCCATTTTCCCTTAGGCGAACTTGTCCTTGTACATGTATTTTCAAAATTTTGGGCATAAATTTGTCTTTGTCTACTTTATTTATTGATGTTTATAGATCTCGGTTTTAATTTTAGAAGTTGCAATTTCTTTTAGTTGTTTGCATTTACGTCAATTGATAAAAACAAAGGAATTTATCAAAAGTAAAATTTGCATTCAAAAGACATCATTTTCAAGTTTTTGCATTCTAAAAAAATAGTAAATCTCATATGCTAGATCTAATTATTGCAATATCTTTTCTTGTTTTTTATATTTCTAGGTATACTTTTGGTTTGGTGAAACTTGTATGAGTATTACAACCTGGTGTCTTATTTCCAATACTTCAGTAAGATGCAGTTTGAGACTCATGGCATCCCTTACTGGTACATCCATTATGGATCTTGGGTTTTCCAACTCTTTCACTCATAGTGTGGACACTAAACCCATGTTGGAATCCATCCCTAAAATAACATGTCCTCTGACTTCCAATTCGGTTGATGTTGAACCCATTATTTCTCATGTCCCTCAAGAGAAGCTAAAAAAAATGGATTAAGCCTTAAAATATTACAAAAAATTGTGATTTTTGAATATATTTATGGTACTATGGTTCTTATCATAGATATCATGAGGAAAATTCTTGATAATGAGAAAGGATTAGATATTGTACATAGCCTATCTCACATCATTGATAAACATGTTCCTACATTGAATAGTTGTGCTAAAAGTTTGGGATACACCCAGATTGAATGTGAAAATCAAATTCCCCCTCCTTCAACCACAACCTCTATCCTACATACACTAATTCAACTATTACTACAACAAGGAAACCAACTAGAAAAATAATCAAACTTTAGGTATTTCTACTAAGAATCCTTATAGCTTTGTGAATTCAAACATCATATCTCCTAACCTATTACCTCTCTCAAACTTGCAATTCACTTGTCCTCCGAACACATATACACATCCACCATATTCACCTCCTTCCCAAAACACAACCAATGATTTTGTCCTTAGCCAAATTTTGCAAAATTTTTTGTAAAACCCTGTCCCGCAACCTATAGGATGATGCAATACTGTGGAAGCACAACTAATTTTTTTTTTTTTTTACAAGACGAGTAAAGTAACCTACTCTAGCCACATACATCCTCTAGGCTACGCAACACGTCTACATGTGAACACCATTACTTATAAAATTTAACCAACCATAGTATATGAATATTAAACTCAAGATACAACTTACAACAAAGCATTAAACCATTTTAAGATAAATCTAACACATAGAAATGTATTAAACATATTTCCACATTTACAACACCATTAAATCCAATAATGAATAGATCATAAATACTATTACAGTTACATCACAAAGGTTCACCTCGATACAAATGAGGTATTACAATTATACACATAGATCCACAGTTACAATGAAGAAGGAGAAGAACAACTCCAAAGAACCACATGAGCTCCTCGAACAAGAAGATCCTGCCACCACGAACAGGAAGAGAAACTCAACAGTGTAAGATGCACGCCACCCAACCATCTGGTACCCGTAGGCCCAACCCCCGTGCTAGGAGATAGTAACAGGAAACCAAGAAAACCTATTACCTCTAGACACAGACAATATACAAGACCACACTGTACCAGTAAATGAAAAACAACACTGTACTAGTAAACACAAAACAACACTGTACCAAAAAAACACAAACAACATTGTACCAAAAAGACACAAAACATAAGGTTACATTGCTTCCAGAACCACTGAATCAAATACATCCACTGTATAATACAAATCGACTATTGTCATAGGAGTGTCATCACAAAGGTTGCATTGGTTATCCAAAGGAAATCTTCTTAGGTCTCGGCCCCCCTCTAGGGTTATCCTGGTAACCTCTCACGATTCCGGCCCCACATGCACACCAATGCGGAATCGGTTATCTTTCGAGAAGACAAGATAACGATCTTGCCATTCCAGGCCTTCTCGACTCATCTGAAGTCTCATACTAGCCCTTGAGCCAATGAGTGAAGATAAATTATCTGATTAAATATTAAGCTACTCCATCCCTAATAAAGGTTATTTAATTTCCACTGATTAAACTAACTTTCACACGAGTTATCCTGGGACCCCTTTGTGTCCCGGCCGCCGTTGAAAGCCACTCCCCTATCGACAACACAATAACATATTCCACAACCCAAGGGTAGACAGTGCACAAAATACGATAACAAATATCAACTATTTTGTAAAGAACAACACATCTTGTTCGTAGTAACCGGGTGCTCAAATCAAATCACACAACCCGTTCATAGTAATTGAGTGTTCAAACTAATTCACACATCCCTACAAATGTTAAATACTGAAACCCAAAAAATGTGCTCTACCCAAGGAAAATCTCAAAAAGGGCGAACAAAAGATACAATAACCCTCTCACAATTTTACAATCTCTGGAAGACTTATAATTTTTTCGACAACAAATATCCTCAATACTCAATACACAATTATAGAAGAATACACAACAATAAGAAGCCACTCAAGTAACTAAATAAATGACCATTAGGATTTCCTAAATCCAATAAATCCACAACGAATTAAACCAACTGCTTAACTTCGAGTTTGACAATTAATCATAATATTCAATTCAAATTGCCCGCAAATGTGAATAGAAAATAATACAACTTACAATAATTCAGGCACTTAAATAATCTAATATTCAGATTTCCTAAATCCAAACTAAATCAATATCTATTTAAATACAAATCAACTTTCACTCCTAAGTCAGTTTATTTTAAGATTTTATTAACCCATGCATTTACATGCTTTTATTAGTATATAAATACTTCTGTTTACAAATCATAAGGAAATTAAAACTAATTGTTAACTCAAATTTCACAAACAAATATAAATAGAAATCTTAATCCTTCTAATAATATCATCTTATTATAAAACACCTACTTGTGCATTGTATGCATTAATTAACGATATAATATTTCTTTTAAATAAATATATATATATTCTAATTACATAATCTAATTATTATTTTCCAATGTTTATTTAAAAATATCAAATTGTGCATGTGCATGCACCTATTTAAAAATATATTTAAATATATTTTAAATACTCTAAAATTATATGCAATATTTCTAATATATATTTTTAAACAAATAAATAAATATATAAATGTAAATTAACAATTTTCAGACAACCCTAATCATAAATCCTGTATGTTGCGACTTTAATAACTTTTTTCGGATCTAGATTTCTCTGAAAGTTTTACTGAAGGTGCGCAATCAAGTTGTCTAAAACATATAAAAAATTCAGCCCTACCCAGTTCGTAAATTTTGAGTTATGATTAATTTAGTGACACACTATTTATGTTGTTTTAATTTTTGAATTATTAGAGGTTTCCAATTATTTTAGTTTTCCCAGAAGATTTCATTTTCAATCCTACAGAGTTTTTATAATTCTTCAAATACTTTTATTTGTATTTTCTATTGTTTAAATCATTCCCTACTAGGATCTAAATCTTCACGGTAATTTACCATTTTCTACAGGAAGAGGTTTCTAGTTTTGATTTAAATTCAACAGAGGTTTAATAATTTCACTATATTTTCCTTCTGTAAAAATCTATTTCAAATAAAAAAATTACACAAGGGATTTTAATTATTTTTCTACAGAGGTTTCATTTTCACGGAAATCTTTTAAAAGAAAGAAACAAGAACTTCTACAGTATTGAAACATCATTTCCTAAAACATTTCCAATTTGCATTACAGTAATAAAATAACTTTTCAATTTCAAATTTCACAAAAACAGTAAAGAACCTATTACAGAAAAATGTTGCCTCAAGAAAATGTTGTCGAGCTTCTCTGTAATTTCAATTCCCAATGTAGCCAAAACTTTATTCAATGCAATTGCCTCCTTCCAAAAGACACAACAAAAAACATAGCCAAGAATTCTACAGCAAAATAATTCTAAACAATTTCCTCAGAGAGATCCACAATTTCCTCACCAATTTTCCACACACATCCAAACTTTTTCCATGAAACAACTTTCTTTTGTTTTTCCACAAAAAATCCCTTCCGTGAATGAATTTTCAACAATTAGATAACAAATTTCTAACTCTCAGTTATCTTAAACAAAATATCTAAAATATCTTTTCCCTCAACAATTTAGATATTTTCCATTCACATGCATTTAAATATAATAAAACAATTTACTAATTGCAACCAATTTAAATATTCTTATTTATTTAATTACCGTTTATTTTAATAATAAAATTTACTCAACAACATAACCAAATTAAATTAATTAATTAATTTATTTATTCTAAAGCCCTCACCACAATAATTCATTTAATTAAATATTTAAAATTAAATACACATTTAATCTACCAAATTAAATTTGCACAAGAATAAAATACCCAGAACAACAATGATAAATCTAAGACGAAATTTAAACTGACGACACACTGTACTAGGGTAAATGTATGACTAGGTAACCTGTTACTATCTCCCAATATTACTGTTGAGTAGTGGACATGCTCAGACCTGTGAAACCAGGTGAAGCTAATGTCTTATACCTGCAATCCTACAAACAAGCAAATGTCACACATGTATACATATAATAAATCATACACACCGTGAAGAGAGAATCGCGAAAATCACAGGGCACTCGCGAGCGAGTGATGCAATACCGTTCTCTTCACCAATACAGTCACATCAAGACTGACAAAATTAAAACATCAATAATCAATAAATGAGCATACATCAATATTAATTCAAATAACAACTATGCTAATGTGAAAGCATGTTATAAATAAATAATCAGTCACAACATAACAAAAACACATAACAAAGAAAGCACTGTCGATCAAAATATCCAAAATGGAGGGGTGTTACATGTTTCATCCCTCCAACAACAAGTTTCCACATTGAACCAAAATTAAAATGGCCAACTTTCACAATATGTCAAATGAAACCCATTATCATTAGAGATATTGAGAGAAAAAATGCCACATTGAGGCATAGAGATTCCTGGATTTAAGAAATATGGTGGTAAAGGAGATCCTAGTAACCATGTCTTGGCATACATAGCCTTATGTAGTGACTTCAGTTCTGAAGACAAGCTCTAGGCTAAGATTTTTCCTAGGTCTTTGAAAGATACAACCTTGGAATGGTTTCTCTCTTAATTGAATAACTCAATTCAGTCATTCAATGAGCTTTTTGATGCCTTAACCATTTCAAAGTGCACATTGGTCCTAAGATGGCCTTACTTGATTTAATGTAATGTAAACAAAAGGATTATGAAAAGGTCATTTATTTCATAGCACATTATCAATTACTTTACTCACAAACCAACATTAAGATTCCCATGTTGAAAATTTGACTGTCATGGATGTCGAAAGGGGATATCTGAGTGATATCCAATAAGGGAGATTTTTGGCTCATTTATGTCAAAAAGAGAGACTAATCAACATTATGATGCTAGACAAGTATGTGTTGAAGAATTCTAGAAGTTTGGGCTTCGAGCCTTGGGATTATCGTATATCACTTACTAAATAAGGAAGGAGATACACAAATTAATCTATGTACAAAAGGTTTTATACTTTAGAATTTGGCTAGACCTTGTATAGTTTGCACAAAGAAAAAAGAAGTTTGAATGTGTTAACTCAGAAAAGGATTCGGGCAACGAACATCATATTTAAGGCTTATGCCTTCACTTAAGGTTAAGAAAGAAGTAAATGGTAGACACAAAGGCTAACACCTGAAAAGGTTTTAGGGATTGGAGGCTGGTGTTAAGGCTTATACCTTAACAAAGTGCTAAGTGATGAAAGGGCTATGTGGGAAAACCAAACCTCAACACCCAAAATGGTTGCGATGTTCGTGGGTCAAAGTTAAGGCTTCTGCCTTAATAGAATGGTAAGTATGCAACAAGAAGAAATCCTAAATACCACCACACAAAAGGTTTAAAGTTTTCAAAGGAATTGGTTGATTAGGTATCATGGAGCAGGAAAATTTCTTATGCACTATCAAAAGAAAAAGAAAAAGGTAAGCAGTATGCGCGAACCTCGATACCTAAAAGTGTTTGTGTCAATGATCGTACATGATGATGTTAGAAAAATCTTAAGGAATGTTTCAATCTTTTGTGCTTCAAAGTTTGGAGATTAGTGTGAGGGTTTAAGATGGAGTGGAGATGGTAAATGGTAAAGGGTAAGGCCGATGGCGGAACCTCGATAGGAGAAAAAGGACATCGGGCATAAGTGCTCAAGCTTGCTTGTTAAGCTCTGCAATGTACCTCAAGTATGAGGTAAGAGGGATTAGCGATCCTCAATCCCCAAAAAGCCTGAAGGAAGGAGTAATTACACCATTTTGTAGGAATCTTATAAGTTGACTAGTGCAAAAATCATGGGAAGGTGACACATGCAAAGCAACAATTGGTTGAATGACTAATTCACATCATTGTTATGAATCATCATGGCATAGAAAATGATATAACTGTTCCAACCATATTTTTGGAAAGGATTGGAAGGAAATAATGACATCATTAATGCATAGGTCGACTATGAATCTAGAAGAGATAGAGCAAGAAAGAATATGGAATTAAATACAAAACAAACCCTAGATTTGTTCACACTAGAAATAGCAAGGCAATAAATGAAGTTAGTGGTGTTTGGATCGATGCAAGGAGTCTTGTGTGTGAAGAAAAGCTGTGAAACTCCTAGTAGAGGTATGCATTTGAAGTTAGATGATGAAGATAGGGATGATGTCATTAATATAGCCATGAAATCTGGAAGAGATATGATATAGTTGATTCATGTAAATATGGGCATTAAATGCAAATAAAACCTTAAGATTATGATGCACTACAAATAACAAATGCATTGAATCATGTCAGTGGTGTTGGGCCCAAGATGAAGAAGAAATTTTTCATCAAAGTAAACCATGTAATGTTGAATGAAAAAGGAAAGTGAGTGTGTGGGTTTAGTATGCACATGTCATGAGAAGATAGATGAGTTATACAAAATATTACATAGGATATGCATTGAATTATAGAGGTGCAGTCCAACAAGATAGAATAGACAATGTTCTAAGAGTAGAGTAGTGAGATAGAGAAGAGAAAGGGAGAAGAGTAGAGGAATGAGTTACTGAGTGAATATCAACAAAGAATATGTATATTACAAAGAAGAGTAGAGAAGAGAAGAGTTATTACCAAGTTAGTAGCAACAATAGAGAGAGATAAAACAAAGGATGTTCTAAATAGTTGAGAATTAGCAGTTGCAGATAAAGTCTATAACAAAGAATTGGGTTCACCTGAATGACTTGTAGTCTAGATTTGTAGCTCCATATTGTTATTGTAAATCTGATTAGTTGGTGCTATCAGATAGTTGAGTTGATTCTTAGTTATGGAGTAGGTGCTCCTAAACTAGGGGATTGGTCTCTCCTTAGGTTTGGTTCCCTTAAACATTGCAACTAGTGAGGTTCTATTGTGAGGCTGGATTAGGACAGTAGATCCTAGTAACTATTCTCAGTATGGTTTTTCCCATATTGGGTTTTCCATGTATATCCGATGTTATGTGCACATGTGTGTTAATCTCTCACATAAAATTTTATCTTGGCTTAAAGTATTAAAGAACCAATTTTAATTGATCTATTGATTCACCCCACCTCTTAGTAGATTGTTGTTTTCCAACATCCCGATGCCAATCTTTAAATAACGAACTCATTGAGAACTTGCAAAAAAAGTTTCAAGATAAGCTTGGAATGATGAAATTTCCCTCAGGACTTCACCCACTTGTGCATGGATCTCCATGACTATCATAATTTGGTTAGTCATCATGAAGCAAAAATTTCTTCCAATTGTCCTAAATTTTTTGAATATGTGCCTCATAATAATTTCCAACCAATCAAGAAGTAAAAATAAGGGCTTTATACAAATAAATCCACCTCAAACAAATCAACATGTTGAGTCTCAAGTAGCTACTATAAAAAAACAACTCCATATCAGTTGAAGGAATAGAATAGGAAATTTACAAAATTAATTGATACCCTTCATTCCATCATGTTACAACTCTTGGGTAAGAACCTAATTAGCTTACCTCCCATTATAGCTCTTGATACCACTAAGCCTTTAACTTCGAACTATAACCCAAATGTCTTTTTCCATTATCATTGACAAAACAGACATGATATAGAATGATTCACACATCTTAAAAATATTGTGCAATACCTCATTGGTTCTAATCACATCCATTTGGGTGGTGTTAATGATCAAGGAAATAAGTTTATTTCCCCTCCCAACCAAAAATTACAAATCTTTAACAATCTAATGCCGAATCATTCCATTTCTTTATGAAACCTAGTGATACTAAGAATGATGTGATGAATGTTGACAAACTACAAGACATGACTAATGAAAATATGAGTGATTATGGGGATGATTTGTAAGGTATGTTCAACTGCACTAATGTTCAACCTTGTAAAGGCCAAACCAACTTGTCTATGGACATTTCTTTCTTACAAAATGATATAATAAAACATACACCCGATGGTCCTCTTTACATCACCCAAAGAATCAATTAAAATCCTACTAATGGGATATTAATTGATCTCATATGTGTAGAGAATATGATCACTAAGTAATTATTATTTGGGTATGTGCAGGATCATGATGGGCCAAAAAGTGGTGAAATGATGGGTATGTGGCTGGTGACTTTTTTTAACCCAAAATTGATGAAATGAAAAGGGTTTTTAAAGGAGATTCTTAGCTTTCCACCAATATAAATTATGTTTTACTTTGAATTTAATAAATAATTATTATTCATTTTTCTCTTTTGAATTATGACTAAAGTCTTGATTGATAAGGTTGAGTTAGAAAAACATCTATAGATTTCCATGGTATCCATATTTTTGAATCACAGAAACATGCATCACATTCTAATAAAGCTACATACTATAGGGTTAAATACAAATAAATAAATTTCATGAAGTTTGACCAAGTTAAAGATTGAATTGAGACATACGATTTTATATTTTTTTAGAAAGTTGTAATGAAAAATTCATAATTAATTATTTACTTTGGAATTTTAAAAATAAAATGCATCACACATCAAGACATGGGAGTCCACCTCTAATTATGTCTAAACTATTATGAAAATATTATCATTTTATTTGTGGTTAGGGTGGTCGGAGGACACCTACTTCTTCTTAATTTTTCCCTAAAATTTAAGTAGTACCACATTGAAATTTCAAATTTTCACCAAATAGATTTAAAAAAAAAAATCCTAATAGTTTAGAAAATACATTCAATTTATTATAGATTCTATTCTTACATATTTTTGAAATAATATAGATAACTTATTCAATTTTTTACCTCAAGTTCCCTAACTCTAATTTTTCTAAATTTTTCGCCACTTAAGGGCCTATTTTTTCCATGATAATCCTGCACATACCCATTTGTACATGAAATCTACCAAGATTATTATGAACAATCAAAAGCATGGATCAAAACACATGATGGTTTTTCTCATCCTATGATAGGTTTAATCACTCTCCCATTAAAAGTTGGACCAAATCCATTAGATGTCTCATTCTCCATCATCCCAATGTCAAATCAATTCCATGTGAAATTAGGCTATCCATGGCTACGCTCCATGGATGTTTTCCCATCGATAGTTCATAAATGCTTGCAATTTTCATTTGGTAATGAAATTTTCACTGCACATCATAGTGGTTTTAATCCTTTTTCTTACCTTTGAAACTTTTCATTTGATTTATTTTTGCCCAAACCTATGGAACCTATAAAGCCTCATGAAGACTTCTTTTTCAAATCTTATCAAAAGTTCAAGGAAAAGTGCATAGTAGAATTATCCCTTAGTAATTTATTCTTGAGTACATGACTGTTCTACTTTCCCAACCTATCATTAATGAACCTATGATTGAACCAAAAGCCCTTCCAAGTAACCAAGAAAAATCCACCACAATTCCTCCACCCATTTCCTACAAGAGACCAAGATATAACCATCCAACGCCTTTGGTTCCTCCTAAAATCAAACAAGTTTATAAACCTAAAGAGAAAGTGGTTTCCCAACCCTTAATGTTTCCTTCTTGTAATGCCTCATCATGCAAACCCCAAAGGGAAACTACAACTGGCAAATTACAGCACAATTTTTTTCTTGAAAGAGAAAAATTACATAAGATAAGTATGTACACACATTGCATGAAAATCAATTATGCATTTAAAAAATAATTTACGTCCTTTGGGGTACACGAGACGACATCACAAAACCTAGACTCTTACCCAGAATGATAGTGAATGAAAACCAAGATTACATGAGAATAACACACAACCATCCAAGATTGATATTAGAGATGAAAAAGAAACATCATTTTATTACAATTCAATTCATAGTTCAAGATTACAATTATGGAGAATATTTCCATAGATACAATACATCATGGATACAATAGTACATTACATAATGGTTCCCTTATGCCAATGAGAAGAGTACATCAAG
>VDFB02000007.1:157055194-157166684 GCA_007258455.2 Sequoia sempervirens | reverse complement strand
ATGTAACAATTTCTCATGAATTTTCAACAAATGAAGTAAAATGACAAGTTTCTTTAACATTCAATAATAGCTTTCTAGAATTTCAAATTAGATGGTTGCAAGCAAAAATAGGCTAATAATGTAGAGACAAAAACATGTGGAGAAGTTTCCTGAGACATCTATACAAGGATAGGGTCACCCAAGGGTGTCTAAGTCCTTGATCAAGGTTCAAAAATATGAAAAATTGAATTTTATGTTGTTGTTTAATGTTTCTTTCTCTGGTTGCAAACAAGTTAAACAAATGATATTTTTACAAATTTTTCTCAATTTAAGACAAGGTAATGCAAAATGAAAGTGTGCAACAAAGGTGAATTTTTTTTTAAAAGTTTTGAATGTAATTTTGTATTGAAAATGCAATGATTGACTAATTCAAAGATGCCACAACTTGAAAATTATGATTTTGATACAAATTTGAAACAAAACAAAGTAATTTTTTTCAATTTGAGATAATGTGATTGAAATGAAAATATGGAGCAATAAAGGACAATTTTGAATGTGATTTTTAGATCTAAGTTGGAATGATTGACTGATTCTAAGATTAAATTTTTTGAAAATGATAGTTTGATGCAAAATTGGAACAAAACAATGCAATTTTTTTTCACCTTTTAGGCTTAAATGAAATGAAAAATTTGAAACTTTAACCACCTAATAAATGTAAATCAGATCTGAAGATGACTAAATAAAACCCTAATGTAACTTATGATGCAATTATAAATGCAATTTTTTGTATTTTTATGACTTTTATGATGCAAAGATGAAACTCTAAATGAAGGATGAAAAACAATGCAATACAAAACTTGGATCTAGTGTTTGAAAGGCTTCCGATTTTAGAAATTTTTATGATGTAACACACCATGTTCACCAAAATGAAAAATATAAAAAGGGATCCTAGGTCATAAATGCAAAAATCCTAGGATGCAAGTGTGACCCTTTTCTAGGTTATATTAAGATGTAGACCAACAAGGTGAATAGATTGACTATCAACTATAGAGGTGAGCCAATAAGACCCGGATCTACATCTAATTGAGGCTTGGAATGGATTGGAAATATTTTGGAATGGGCTAACCAAAATTGAACATAGAAAAAGGTAATCCTAAGTCCTAAGTTCTTAGAATGATAGGATTCAATGATCTTTCAAGGTGTATAGATTGTCTTTCAACCATGAAGGTGAGCCGATTAGACTTGAATCTCCATCAATTGAGGATGAAGAAGGATTGGAAATATTTTGGAATGATTAACCTAATGATCCTATATGCCCTAATATGAAAAATACAGGATACCAACAACTAATAAACAAAAACAATCAGGTTCTAATAGATCTAGAAGGTGCAGATGACTATGCACCTACCCAAAAATAATGGTTTTACTATACATCTACAAGGATTGGGTCACCCAATGGTGACTGAGTCTTTGTTAGGGTTTTCTTCTCAACTTTTGGGGTCCTTTGGTGCTAGATATGAGATTCTATTTTTCACCTACCCCACTATCAAATATCGTAAATAAATTTTGTAGGTGAGTTTCTATGTCTTGACAAGGTTGATGACAACAAATGCAATAATGTATAATAGATCTTCAAACTCTCTTCAATCATTTTCAAATCTATAACCTACACATTCAAAAAGAGAGAAAATGTTGTGCCATATAGGGGTTTGCCTTGGTCAAACCCCGTCTAAGTGTTCCCACTTCCAATGGCATTGTCGACAGATAAGTGGTAATGGAAAGGATGGATGAAATCACAATGTGATGTAACTCACCAGCCTTCAATAGATTCCTTGAAGGACTAAATTCATACACATCTCCTCAAGGATTTGGATCTTGCTTTGCTTGAATGTTTTGGAGACCTGCAAAAAGATGTTAACCTTCACAAAATAATGAAAACATGATAACATAAACTCAAAAACACTTTGACATGATGCTTGGATCTTGAATTACTATAATCAGACTCTGATAATTTTTCTCTTAAATTGATCATGAATTCTCTTAATGTTCGCCTCTTGCTAGATGGATCTCAAATGATGCAATAACTAGGTATTTATAGGAATTTATATAATTTCCCAAAAACTAGATCCCAATAGCCAACCTTTACAAGTGGAAATTCATATGTTACAATGCCACCACCAACATATCCAAGTTTGGAGGGAAAAAAAGTAGTGGGATAGTGCCCCCATTAGGCAAATGAGTCCCAAAATGGTGAATGAGTCCCAAATGGCGAATGAGTCCTTGCCCCTATTTCCCAAAATTTAAGGTGTTAGGGGTAAAGTATTAGATGAATATTTTTTTTCAATGCTTGCACCCCTTCAAAAATGGTAAAAAATAGGCTTTGGAATACATATAATTTGGAAAATTAGATGCTTAATTAAGTCCAATAAAATTAGGGGACCAAAACATAATGTGAAATTGTAAGTGTATACAATTTGGTGCATTACACAAATATAGAGTAGGTTTGTAGCCATATTTTGTTTAAAAAACTACAAGGTGAATCTAAGACAATGTAACACAAGTTGATTTTGATTCACTTACAGAAATTTTTAGAGCATCAACTTTATTGTCTCCATCAATCAACATTAAAATTTGATCATAGAGTTAAATGATATCACCTTTTATTAATTATTATTTATGGTGTGATTGTATTTATTTTATAATTTGATTCATTCTATTCTACTCCATCTACCCCTAATTAAAACCCAAAATTACTCTCTTAGGTTAATTTATGGTTAAGTGTTCTTCTTTATCTATATAGCCTAAGGAATACTCTTTTTTCTTATTAATAATTTACCAAATTCTATGGATATTTTTTCCCTTAAATTTTCTTGATCTTTGCCATCATCCTCCATATTGAATTTTTTATATTTCAAAAGTAAAATTCCCTCAATCAATATGACACAAATCTATATGTATATGCACAAATCTATATGTATATGCATGTTATACTTGGTAGAAAAAAATGATCAATTATACAATCACATATTACATCAAAATGAGATGGAAAATCATTAAAATATAAATTCTAAAATATTGTAAAGAACAAGAACATAAAATTATACCTACAATTATAAATAAAAATCAAATTACAATAAAGATAGAAGAAATTATATAATCAATATAAATATATCAAAAATTAATAAGTGTGTCAAGAAACATTCTAAAATTATAATAGTGTATGGATTCTCAATCCATGACCATGTACATCATCATAGAGAATTTTCATGTTCAAAGCATATTGGACCTAATCTTTTTCATTATCATAAAGAAATGATTTTCTAAGGGTTGACCTTGAAGAACTTATCCCCTAGCAATCCAAAAACCCTATCAAAGTATTCTTAAATACCATCAATCTTCATAAAAAAAAAACCAACAATGAACTTGACAAATCAAGAAATGTTAATGTGTATTGTACTAGATCAATTTTGTGGCAAGCAACAAAATCCATGAACATTAAAAATCGATACATGAATTCAATCCTTCATACGAGTAATTTAGTATTTCAATCATAAAATAAAATATAAACATAAATTTATTGATTCTAATCTTGAAACATATAAAATTAAATGTATTAATAGATTTATTTCATCATTCCTATAAAAAAAATCTATTATCTTAAGATTATCACTCCCACAAGTAATTATTTATTTCTACACTATGACTATTATTTCTATATAAAAGGAAAAAATTAGGTGGTATGAAGAAATTGGCTAGAAAACAAAAGTTTAAAGCTATGAAATTGTTTACCTAAATAAAATGTATAAAGACAAAATAAAAAATTAATGGAACCAAATAAAAAATAATATATTTATTTTAATTTGAATAGAAAGAATGCAAGATACCATGTAGCTTGCAAATCACTTGGCTTTGATGATCATGACATGAGGGAAAGAGGCGTTGATTGGAGAACTATGCTACAACTTCCATATGTTGATAGATAGAGAAAGGTGTCATAACAATATAGATTTTGAAGAAGAATGTGTTCTTGGAACATCCAACCAACTCCCTCTCTCTAGGTAGAATGCTTTGTTTGTACAACCTTTATCATTTTCGATGAAACAAAGATTTAAAGAAAGAACAAGACACCATTCATACTTGAGAATATATTTTAGATGACTATGTTGGAAGCATGTGGCATGTGTTGGGGGAATCACATGGCACCATTCTAGTGTCGTAAATTACATACCCTTACAATTTCATACTACACAATGTGGCCCTCTCTTAGCTCAAGATATAAATATTTTCTAAATGTAAAGTGTTAACACCAAATTGTCTTTTATAAGGAATTTTTATGATAATTCAATTATTCTTAATCCATTTTTCTTAGATAGGAGTGATATAATTGGATCTCCATATGTATCATACTAGTATCCCACAAAAATATTCAATTCCAATGGCCATTGGAACATTACCTTCCCATGAATATTTTGAAACTAACACCTCTACATGACTATCACATTGAATGAAGTGACCTAATTTTGAATTTTGGAAAAAAGAAAGAAAAATAAAATAAGGAAAAATCTTTATTTTATACAAATATGCTCTCATACACTCATGCTCGCATTTTGAAGAAATGCTCTACAAATTTGGAAAAAGATCTAAATTTTGTATGAACAACAAGCTCTCTAGGTATTGCATTTGATATTTTTGAAGTGGGATTAAGTGGGGAAACTTTGAGGAGGCTTCTACATTTCTCTTGGGGTTTTTTGACAGCTTCTAGGTGATAAAAATCTATTCTATTGCTTCTTTCACACTACATACAATTTCTTTGTGTTAGAATTCATATACATTTGATGTTAACACATAAATTTCTAGATTCTCATATCTATTGCATTATACTTTGTTTTTTAGTGAAATATTTCAATATATCTATCAAAATTATCAAAATATTGGCTATTTGTGGAGGTCAAAAGACCAAAATGGGGGTTTGAATAAGGAAAGCCCCTAAAACTACCCAAACCAAACATTTTTTTTATCTTTCTCTCTATATGCAAGTGTTATAATTTGAAAAGATGTGATCAACCTAGTGATATCTACCTACCTTTTCAGTCTTTTACTAGATTATCATGGTTTTAACTCTATATTGTATTTCCTTCATCCTTATGTTATTCTCATACTTTAACATGTTGTGATCACATGGTCTTTATTTTGTGCATGTATGAACCCATTACAAGACATTCTAAACTTTATTTTTCTATTTGCTATGGATGACAATGCGACACAAGGATGTCCATGCTATGCACTTCTATCCATGGTTGAGGCTTTGAAAAATCTATAGAATCATCTTTTAAGCCTATACAATTCATTTATGTTGATATTAGTCGTAGTGTAGGAAATTGTATACCTTTAGAATTTCATACTATATTTGGGTCCCTTCATTAATTAGACTTAAATAAGCTTCTAATTGACCAAATTAAACATTCAAAATCCTTATTATTCCCATTTTCCAAAAGGGAAACCTTTATTAAATAGTTTCCAAGATTAATTAAATTACCTATGAAATTGAGTGTCCTGGACATAGATCCTAGGAGCCATTCACCCAAGGGTGAATGGGTCCCATTTAAGTCCTAGGACCCAAAATTTAATATGTTTTTGGTGGAATTTTAATTATTCAAATTCAAGTTTCAAGTTGCAGATTTTGGAATCTAATTTTTGGGAAATTAGATAAACACCTATAAATACATAGTTATTTTATCAATTCAAATCTAAGACTTTAAGAGACCAATCCTAAGAGAAAATATTATTTTCAAGAGCATTGAAGGGAAGATTTATCAGTCATCGACAACAACAATCAAACTCATATCGTCATGTCAAATTTCATGTGTTTTCATGTCATCTTTTGGAGCTAACATTGTGATGTAGGTTTCAAGCATTCAAGCATCAATCAATCAAGCTAGTTCATGCAAGATCCAAGCCTTAAAGTGATGAGTTTCACTTCAGTCCTCTAAGGGAAGCTATTAAGGGTTTGGTGAGTTGTAAAAAGATTTTTTCATTCATCAATTCATTCATTTTGTCATTATTTCATTATCAAGGTTTAATTACCAAACATGGGATTTGAATAAGGAAATCCCCTATTCACCCAAAACAAACATTTTTTCTTCTCTTTTTGTATGTGCATATTTACATTTGAATAAGGATTGAAAGTTGATCAAAGGAGAAATTTTGAAAATTTGCATAAGTTGTCAACACTATTGTCAAGCTACTAAAACTCACTTATAGATTTTATTCTCGGCTTTCCAAAGGTCAAACCTAGAGAAATTAGAAGCTTAGATATGAGATCAGAGGACTAAAAAAATTGATTTTGGAGCCCTAGTCAAGGACTTGTTTCCCCAAGGGAGAACCTATCGAATGTACAATAAAATTGAGAGGGAGGGAAAATCGGTTGTACTTTAAAACATCAAAACCCTAATTAACATTCAGATTTGTATTAATCCTTAAACCCTTAACAACTGGATTTAAAACCTTATCATGCATTAGCTAAATGTAGACATAAGAAATAGTAATTCAAACATATCCAACACATGAGAACTCTAGATTTACATGGAAAACCTAAGTAGGGAAAAACCATGGTGAGGATTAGCTCACAACATAAAGTAATTGCAACACTGAAGTAATAGGCTCACTGCTAGATTATAAAGAAGAAGAAATAAGATTTTTACAATGATAAATCCATCTTAGAGCAACAAAAAAGTTCCACCACTGCTTCACCAAAAAATTTACTCTCTCTCTATAGAATGTAGACACCTTCTGCTCACTACTTCTAGTAGTATTAGGAATTAAAGTTCATAATACAATTCACACTTTAACACTTCACATATCAACACTTCACATTACACACGCAACTAATATATCCTCCATCAAATCAAAAATCATATACACCATCTTTAACCTTGAAAATAATTCACACGGTTGTCTATGCACCTGAAACATGTAAATTCAGATGAGATCAACACCAAAACATTCTATGGTGGAGAGGAATGAAGGCGGAGTATAACACACCTTAACTCAATCCAAAATACACACATACACACCATGCCACACTTCCACAAACACCAAAGCATATCCGCAATTAGTGTAAACACCGAAGGTCGATCAAACTTGTGTTAACACCATTAAGCAATTAACTACATGCTTCATTTGATCCAAAGATTACTTAGGGACCACACACAACACTTTAACACAATTTGGAATATTCCATTAACACTATGAAATCCAACAAATTCTTTGCAACATCATACACCAGAAGAACATATTCATTATGCACAACCAGGTAACCTTCCACACACTATAACACCTGAATCTAATCTTATGGAACACCAAAAGACAAACAAATCAGGTTGAAGATAGATACTAGCCATATAAGAACACTTCCAAATCTACAAGACTAGAAAGAAATGTGGAGCAAAACCATTTCTCCCAAACAACACTACTTACATAATTCACACATTGGTGAACACAAATTTCTTTACACAACGATCCAAAACCTAAAACTATGGATATAACACCTCTAAACACCTCTGATCAACATATTTCAACTACATAGATAGATCTTCTAGCATGAAAAAAATGCAGAGCATAACATTGAACACCACTCTAGTCACACTAAACACCCTTCACCACACTATTTCCTCTTTTATTTAAATTTTCTCAAAAGAACTTGGAAATAAAGCACCACAAACACATTCTCATCATTGGAACACTTCTAAAACATATCAACCACACAAGAGGTTGAACATCACCAACTCAACCTCATAAAATCAACACTAGAGGTTGAGATCAGTGATACTACTAATGACAACATAATGCAACCAATTTAAGCATCTTCATAGACTTCCAAGAATCTCCCCATAGACATGTTCACATCAATGCGACAATAAAGATCTGTTAACATCAATGAAAACAAAAAATTATAAAAATCTCCCACTTTTTCATTAATGGAAACACATGGAAAAACCATCAAAAACAAAAACAACTCTGATCACCAACTCAAATGCTACACCACAGTGCACACTGCTCCCTCTTACACAAGATTATACTTTTCATCATTTTATCTTTCTCAATATTTCTCTCCCCATTCATACATTTTTTCATTTAAATCTCTCTCCCCCTTTGACATCAATGGAAAAGGGTGGCACACTTGTATCTCTCCCTCTTTGACATTAAACATACATACTTTCTCTCCCCTAAAAGAAACACCTATAAGGGACAACAACTGCTCTGCAACTACCTTTTCTTTTATTGCACTCTATTTTTTTCACACCTTTTCTACATGCTACATAATAAAATTTACTAACCAATAGCAATTGTACATGTCCTTTGACACAACTAACAAAGGAAAACACCTATATACCACACAATGACCACACTTACTTCCCTTGACAAAAAAAACCAACAATGCCACTACCTACTTCTTGCTTAGCCATATATACCAACCTACTTCTGAGAAAGAAAGCACCACCACTTGTACTCTTTCTTTCATCTACACAACCTGCCTAATCTGCATATGTGTAAGCATTTAAAGAGAAATCAACATCCTTTAGATACCAGAAGTCATGTTCCAGAGTGCCCTTTAAGTATTTGAATATCCTCTTCACTACTGCCACATGTACTCTTTAGGATCTTCTTGAAATCTAGCCACAAGATGAACTACATGCATGATATCCGATCTAGTAGTAATTAAATATAGCAATCCTCCAATCATTGATGTGTACTTTCTTTGATCAACCTTAAGAGATTCTTCATTCTTACATTGTTTGCAACCAGTAACGATGGGAGTACATACTAGTTTAGGTTCTTCCATCCCAAACTTCTTCAAAATTTCCTTGACATACTTATATTGTGAAATGAATATCCCTTTCTTTTTTTGATTGATTTGAAGTCCAAGGAAGAAATTCATCTCCCCAAACATAGATATTTCAAACTATTTATGCACCTCTTTTAAAAATCTCTTACACATGCTTTCATTACCTCCAAATATTATATCATCAACATATACACCAACAATCAAGATTTTATGTTTTTCAACTTTAAAATAAAGATTACTATGTACGGTACCTTTATGAAATCCTTACATTGCAACAAGTACCTATGCAATCTTGCATACCAAGCTCTAGGAGCTTTCTTGAGTCTATATAATGTCATATTCAATCTACATACCATATCAATATTATCTGATAACTGAAAGACTTTCAGTTGTTTAATATAAACCTATTCTTTCAATTCACCATTCAAGAATACAAAATTCACATCCATCTGATAAACTTTGAAATCCTTATGTGCTACAAAATCCAAAAACATCCTAATAGCTTCCATTCTTTTCATCAGAGAAAATATCTCCTCAAAATATATTCCTTATACTTGTGAGTAGCTTTTATACACAAGTATTTCCTTGTTTCTTACCACTTCTCCACTCTCATTCAACTTGTTCTAGAATACCCACTTAGTTCTAATCACATTCTTGTTTTCTGGTCTTGGGACAAGTTCCAAAGTCTAATTCTTCTCCATCTACATTAATTCTTCTTCTATAGCCTTGATCCAATATTCATCTTCGCATACCTCAATCACTATATTAGGTTCAACTTTAGAAAGTAAACATAATTTTACTTTTTCTTCTATCATAGCATCCTTGCTTCTTGTCAACACACCTCTACTCTTGTCACCAATGATCTGATCTTTTGAATGACTCTTTTTTGCATACTTAGTGGTTTTAAGGATTCTTTCTAGAGCTTCTTCCTCTTCAACCTACACTTCTTTTTCCTTACCTTCACTTTTCTCTTCTTCTTTGCAAGAGGACTTATATAATTCATATCCATCTATCATCACTAAATTTTTGTGCAATTCTTTATCCACTTACTTGCACTTTTAACAATATTTTTCAACCTCTTGTTGTAGCAATAGTAAGCCTTGCTTCTTGTAGAATATCCAAGGAAGATTCCTTGATCAGATCTTGCATAAAAATTTCCTAAGTTTTCTTCATCTCTTTTGATATAACATTTCCTTCCAAACACTTTGAAATATTTCACAGTAGGGGTTCTTCCATGCCACAACTCATAGGGAGTCTTTGAAATTTTTTTCCTTTCTTATGCTCTATTAAGTATGTAGATTGTAGTATGAATTTTTTCTTTCCAATAGACATACATTATATTTTCTTCCTTCATCATTTTCCTTGTTGCTTCCTAAACAATCATATTCTTCCTTTCCACAACTTCATTTTGTTGAGGAGTCCTTGGAGCTGAAAAAATCCTCTTTATTCCATGATCATAAAAAGTATTAAACTCATTGGAGTTGAACTATCCATCTATATCAAATCTCAAAAATTTGATCTTCATATCTACCATAGCTTTGAATTTCTTAAACTTATCTAAAGCCTTTGATTTTTCCTTGAGAAAATTAACCCAAGTCATTCTAAAATAATCATCAATTAAAATCATGAAATACCTGTCACCTTGAAAACTTCTGATTCAGGTAGGTCCACAAATATCTATATGCACCAACTCCAAAGGACTGGTAGTAGATTTTTCTTTGACTTTGAAACTCTTTCTAGCTTTCTTCCCAATCTAGAATTCCTTGTAGACAACATTAATATGCTTTGTAATCCTAGGAAGATCTCTCATAGCTTGAGTTGAACTGATCCTCACTAGGCTATCAAAATTGATGTGACACATTCTCTTACGCCATAGCCAACTTTCATTTATCTAAGTCATAAAGCATTGACCATTTGCACCCTTAAGTTGATAAACATTTCAATCTATCCTTCCTACTACAACCATAGTTCTAGAGAATTTTCTAATCTCATACCCATTGTCCTAAAACACAAGATTATATCCTTTGCTACACATTTTTCCTCCACTCAAAAGGTTATATTATAGACCCTTACCATAAAGAAAATCATCTATATTATGCTTTCCATCAAAACTGATTGAACCTTTTCCACATATCTTAGAAGATGTATCATCACCAAACTTAACAAGACCTTCAAATTTCTCAAGTTTAACAAACTTACTCTTATCACTTGTAATGTGATCTGAGTATCCACTATCAATGATCTAGTTGTTCTTCTCCTCTCTAGCATGAAAATCAATTACCATTGCTCCTCTAATGTTGTGACCTACTTCTAGACCACTTTCCTTCATACATATCTTAGAGTTATCATAATTAGCTCCAACATTTAGAACCATGAACAAGAATTTATCATCTTCATCATCCAGATAATCAGATTCATCACCAGATATACTAGCATCTTCTTTAACATAATAAATTCTCCTAATTAATTTATCTTTATTCTCCTTAGGTCTATCTCTTGAAGCTTTGACATGACATCTTGCAGCATAATGACCAATATTTCTATAGTTAAAGATTGTGAAAGGTAATTTACCTCTGTATTTTTCAATTCACTTTCAATTTCCTCACAAGTTTTGCTTCTAACTCATCAAATTCATTCGGGTCAAATTCCTCATTCTTCTCTACTTTTCCAACTTTAAAAGTAGTCTCCCTTTTTACATCACTTGGACCAAACTCTCTCAATTCAAAAGTAGTTAATGCATGAAAAAATTGATCTCTAGAGAATAATTATTCAAATTTTGAACTTCTTCAATAGTAGAAACTTTATGACTATAAGATCTACTAAGAGTTCTTAGTACCTTCTTTACCACCTCATCTTCATCTAGATTTCCACCAAGATCTCTGATGGAATTGATAACTTTGTCCACTTTATGCATGTATCTCAGTGTAATATCTTCATCTTTTGTCATCCTTATGTTTGCAAACTTGTTCTTTATATTTTGCATATTTTCTTGCTTGACCTTATCATCTCCATCATAGATACTTTCCAGCTTTTTCCAGATTTTACCAACAATTTTAAGACTCATAACTTTCAAAAATTCTGAATTAGAAAGACCACTCAAAAGAGCATGCCTTGATCTCATCATTAGTACTTGGACCATTTGCAGGCATTGTATATCTAGTTTTAATAGATTTCCAAACTCCAAACCCTAGAGAAATAAGGAAACCTTCCATCCTCATCTTCCAAAATGCATAATCAAATCCATCAAACAAAGGATCCTCGTTTTTGTACACCATCCTAGATCTACCTCAAGCAGTTATGATTTATTTCAAGGAACATTACTCTGATACCAAATTTTCAATGCACAAGATAATTGAGAGGTGGGGTGAATCAATTGTACATTAAAACATCAAAACCCTCATTAACATTTAGATCTACATTAGTTCTTAAACCATCAACAACCATTTAAACCCTTATCATGCATTAGTTGAATGTAAACATAAGAAACAATAATACAAACACATCCAACACATGAGAACACCAGATTTACATGGAAACCCCGAGTAGGGAAAAACCATGGTGAGAATTAGCTCACAATATAAAGTAATTGCAACACTGAATACAATAGGCTTACTATCATAGGGCTCACTTCCCAAAGATAAAAGAAAGAAAATCACTACCAATGGCTCACTACCAAATTAGAAAAAAGAAGAAAAAATATTGTTACAATGAGAAATACATCGTAGAGAAATAGAAAAGTTCCACCACTGCTTCACTAGAACATTCACACTCTCTCCTGTAGAATGTAGACAACTTCTACTCACTCCTTCCAGTAGTCTTACACATTAAAGGTCATACTACATTTCAAAATTTCACACTTCACATCTCAACACTTTGCATTACACACACAACTCATATATCCTCCATCAAATCAACACTTATATATACCATCTTCAACATTGAAAATAATTCACAAGGTCAGCTATGCACCTCAAACATGAAAATTCAAATTAGGTTGACACCAAAACATTTTGAAATGGAGAGGAATGAAGGAAAACCAAAAACACCTTAACTTAGACAAATAAACACATACACACCATGCCACACTTCCACAAAAACCAAAGAATATCTATAATTAGTGTAAACACCCAAGGTTAGTTGAACCTACGTTAACACCATTAAGTAATTAGGTACATGTGCTTCCTTTGATCCAAATATGACTCATAGACCACACACGACACTTTAACACAATATTGAATATTCCATCAACACCCTAAAATCCAACAAATCATTCACAACATCATACACTGGAAGAAAATATTCATTATGCACAACTAGCTAACCTTCCACACACTGCAACACCTGAATCCAACCTTGCAAATTACCAAAAAATCAAAAAAATCAAATTAAAGATAGATACTAGCAATATAAACACACTTTTAGATCTGCAAGACCAAAAACCAAACTACAAAGAAATGCAAAGCAAAACCATTTCTCCCAAACAACATTTCTTACACAACTTGCACACTAGCGATCACAACTTTCTCTACACAATGATCCGAAACCTAAAACTTTGGATATATCACCTTTGAACACCTCTGATCAACATATCCAAACCACATAGATAGATCTTCAGCCATGAAGAAATGCAGAGCAAAACACTAAACACCACTTTGCCACACTAAACACTCTTCACCACATTGTTTCCTCTTTTATTCAAATTTTCTCAAAAGCACTTGGAAATCAGGCACCACAAACACATTATCATCATATAGAAAACTTCTACAACATCTCAATCACATGAGAGGTTGAACATCACCAACTCATGCTCATCAAAGAAACACTAGAGGTTGACATCAATGATACTACTAATGACAACATAATGCAACCAATCAAAGCATCTTCACATACTTCCAACAACCTCCCCATAGACTTGTTGACATCATTTCAATAACAAAGATCTATTGAAATCAATGACAACAAAAAAATCCAATAGAACCAATCCTATTACATGCCCTAAAACCAACTTTTTATGATAGGTGCACACCATCAAATCCTTCTCATTAATGCCTGCAAATTGTCATTTCTATTTTTGTTGTCATAGAATTATCTATTTCAAGTGTTATTTCATATAATTCATTTAGTTAATGCACTTTAAATCATTCATTTCTATCATAAGAAAGCAAAGACCCAAGGTCCAAAATGGGGTTGACTAACCTCAAGGTTGAAGGTCAATCCTATCCCTTTGTGATCTTCTCTCTTTCAAATGAAATTAGGGAAAGGTGTATTTGAATCCTAGGTCATTTCATTATTCCAAATTGATTGAATTCATTCCCCTTTTTCCCACCATGTTAGTTTGGTGAACCCAATGTTGTACATCATAAATTTTGATTTGGAAGTCTCTAAAACCCTAGATCTAGGATTTGTATTAGCTTATTTTGCATCTCATTTAATGTTTCAAAATTGCATTTTACATCATTTAAATTCACAAAAATTAAAAAATATTGTATATTAGTCTAGATAAGGGTGTATTTTAGTCATTTACATCAAAAAATTTAGTCAAAATTGCATCTCAAAAGTTGTCATTTTTTTGCATTTTTCCATCAAATTGCATGTGAATTTAATTATCAAATTCTAGAAATTTATAACTGAAAGAATTTGTTTGCAACCTAAAACAAAGAACTTAAACATTAACTTAGAAACTCAAACTTTAATATTTCAAATCCCTCTACAAAGATCCATTTTCCCTTAGGCGAACTTGTCCTTGTACATGTATTTTCAAAATTTTGGGCATAAATTTGTCTTTGTCTACTTTATTTATTGATGTTTATAGATCTCGGTTTTAATTTTAGAAGTTGCAATTTCTTTTAGTTGTTTGCATTTACGTCAATTGATAAAAACAAAGGAATTTATCAAAAGTAAAATTTGCATTCAAGAGACATCATTTTCAAGTTTTTGCATTCTAAAAAAATAGTAAATCTCATATGCTAGATCTAATTATTGCAATATCTTTTCTTGTTTTTTATATTTCTAGGTATACTTTTGGTTTGGTGAAACTTGTATGAGTATTACAACCTGGTGTCTTATTTCCAATACTTCAGTAAGATGCAGTTTGAGACTCATGGCATCCCTTACTGGTACATCCATTATGGATCTTGGGTTTTCCAACTCTTTCACTCATAGTGTGGACACTAAACCCATGTTGGAATCCATCCCTAAAATAACATGTCCTCTGACTTCCAATTCGGTTGATGTTGAACCCATTATTTCTCATGTCCCTCAAGAGAAGCTAAAAAAAATGGATTAAGCCTTAAAATATTACAAAAAAATTGATTTTTGAATATTTATGGTACTATGGTTCTTATCATAGATATCATGAGGAAAATTCTTGATAATGAAAAGGATTAGATATTGTACATAGCCATCTCACATTGATAAAATGTTCCTACATTGAATAGTTGTGCTAAAAGTTTGGGATACACCCAGATGAATGTGAAAATCAAATTCCCCCTCCTTCAACCACAACCCTATCCTCATACACAATTCAACTATTACTACAAAAGGAAACCAACTAGAAAAATAATCAAACTTTAGGTATTTCTACTAAAATCCTTATAGCTTTGTGAATTCAAACATCATCTCCTAACCTATTACCTCTCTCAAACTTGCAATTCACTTGTCCTCCGAACACACATACATCCACCATATTCACCTCCTTCCCAAAACACAACCAATGATTTTGTCCTTAGCCAAATTTTGCAAAATGTTTCATCCCTCCAACAAAAGTTTCCACATTTAACCAAAATTAAAATGGCCAAACCTTCACAATATGTCAAATGAAACCCATTAGCATTGGAGATATTGAGAGAAAAAATGCCACATTAAGGCATAGAGATTCCTGGATTTGAGAAATATGGTGGTAAAGGAGATCCTAGTAATCATGTCTTGGCATACATAGCCTTATGTAGTGACTTCAGTTCTGAAGACAAGCTCTAGGCTAAGATTTTTCCTAGGTCTTTGAAAGATACAACCTTGGAATGGCTTCTCTCTTAATTGAATAACTCAATTCAGTCATTCAATGAGCTTTTTGATGCCTTAACCATTTCAAAGTGCACATTGGTCCTAAGATGGCCTTACTTGATTTAATGTAATGTAAACAAAAGGATTATGGAAAGGTCATTTATTTCATAGCATAGTATCAATTACTTTACTCACAAACCAACATTAAGATTCCCATGTTGGAAATTTGACTGTCATGGATGTCGAAAGGGGATATCTGAGTGATATCCAATAAGGGAGATTTTTGGCTCATTTATGTCAAAAAGAGAGACTAATCAACATTATGATGCTAGACAAGTATGTGTTGAAGAATTCTAGAAGTTTGGGCTTCAAGCCTTGGGATTATCGTATATCACTTACTAAATAAGGAAGGAGATACACAAATTAATCTATGTACAAAAGGTTTCATACTTTAGAATTTGGCTAGACCTTGTATAGTTTGCACAAAGAAAAAAGAAGTTTGAATGTGTTAACTCAGAAAAGGATTCAGGCAACGAACATCATATTTAAGGCTTATTCCTTCACTTAAGGTTAAGAAAGAAGTAAATGGTAGACACAAAGGCTAACACCTGAAAAGGTTTCAGGGATTGGAGGCTGGTGTTAAGGCTTATACCTTAACAAAGTGCTAAGTGATGAAAGGGCTATGTGGGAAAACCAAACTTCGACACCTGAAATGGTTGCGATGTTCATGGGTCAAAGTTAAGGCTTCTGCCTTAATAGAATGGTAAGTATGCAACAAGAAGAAATCCTAAATACCACCACACAAAAGGTTTAAAGTTTTCAAAGGAATTGGTTGGTTGGGTATCATGGAGCAGGAAAATTTCTTATGCACTATCAAAAGAAAAAGAAAAAGGTAAGCAGTATGTGCGAACCTTGATACCTAAAAGTGTTTGTGTCAATGATCGTACATGATGATGTTAGAAAAATCTTAAGGAATGTTTCAATCTTTTGTGCTTCAAAGTTTGGAGATTAGTGTGAGGGTTTAAGATGGAGTGGAGATGGTAAATGGTAAAGGGTAAGGCCGATGGCGGAACCTCGATAGGAGAAAAAGGACATCGGGCATAAGTGCTCAAGCTTGCTTGTTAAGCTCTGCAATGTACCTCAAGTATGAGGTAAGAGGGATTAGCGATCCTCAATCCCCAAAAATCCTGAAGGAAGGAGTAATTACACCATTTTGTAAGAATCTTATGAGTTGACTAGTGCAAAAATCATGGGAAGGTGACACATGCAAAGCAATAATTGGTTGAATGACTAATTCACATCATTGTTATGAATCATCATGGCATAGAAAATGATATAACTATTCCAACCATATTTTTGGAAAGGATTGGAAGGAAATAATGACATCATTAATGCATAGGTTGACTATGAATCTAGAAGAGATAGAGCAAGAAAGAATATGGAATTAAATACAAAACAAACCCTAGATTTGTTTACATTAGAAATAACAAGGCAATAAATGAAGTTAGTGGTGTTTGGATCGATGCAAGGAGTCTTGTGTGTGAAGAAAAGCTGTGAAACTCCTAGTAGAGGTATGCATTTGAAGTTAGATGATGAAGATAGGGATGATGTCATTAATATAGCCATGAAATCTGGAAGAGATATGATATAGTTGATTCATGTAAATATGGGCATTAAATGCAAATAAAACCTTAAGATTATGATGCACTACAAATAACAAATGCATTGAATCATGTCAGTGGTGTTGGGCCCAAGATGAAGAAGAAATTTTTCATCAAAGTAAACCATGTAATGTTGAATGAAAAAGGAAAGTGAGTGTGTGGGTTTAGTATGCACATGTCATGAGAAGATAGATGAGTTATACGAAATATTACATAGGATATGCATTGAATTATAGAGGTGTAGTCCAACAAGATAGAATAGACAATGTTCTAAGAGTAGAGTAGTGAGATAGAGAAGAGAAAGGGAGAAGAGTAGAGAAATGAGTTACTGAGTGAATATCAACAAAGAATGTGTATATTACAAAGAAGAGTAGAGAAGAGAAGAGTTATTACCAAGTTAGTAGCAACAATATAGAGAGATAAAACAAAGGATGTTCTAAATAGTTGAGAATTAGCAGTTGCAGATCAAGTCTATAACAAAGAATTGGGTTCACCTGAATGACTTGTAGTCTAGATTTGTAGCTCCATATTGTTATTGTAAATCTGATTGGTTGGTGCTATCAGATAGTTGAGTTGATTCTTAGTTATGGAGTAGGTGCTCCTAAACTAGGGGATTGGTCTCTCCTTAGGGTTGGTTCCCTTAAACATTGCAACTAGTGAGGTTCTATTGTGAGGCTGGATTAGGACAGTAGATCCTAGTAACTATTCTCAGTATGGTTTTTCCCATATTGGGTTTTCCATGTATATCTGATGTTATGTGCACATGTGTGTTAATCTCTCACATAAAATTTTATCTTGGCTTAAAGTATTAAAGAACCAATTTTAATTGATCTATTGATTCACCCCACCTCTCAGTAGATTGTTGTTTTCCAACATCCCGATGCCAATCTTTAAATAATGAACTCATTGAGAACTTGCAAAAAAAGTTTCAAGATAAGCTTGGAATGATGAAATTTCCCTCAGGACTTCACCCACTTGTGCATGGATCTCCATGACTATCATAATTTGGTTAGTCATCATGAAGCAAAAATTTCTTCCAATTGTCCTAAATTTTTTGAATATGTGCCTCATAATAATTTCCAACCAATCAAGAAGTAAAAATAATGGCTTTATACAAATAAATCCACCTCAAACAAATCAACATGTTGAGTCTCAAGTAGCTACTATAAAAAAACAACTCCATATCAGTTGAAGGAAAAGAATAGGCAATTTACAAAATTAATTGATACCCTTCATTCCATCATGTTACAACTCTTGGGTAAGAACCTAATTAGCTTACCTCCCATTAGAGCTCTTGATACCACTAAGCCTTTAACTTCGAACTATAACCCAAATGTCTTTTTCCATTATCATTGACAAAACAGACATGATATAGAATGATTCACACATCTTAAAAATATTGTGCAATACCTCATTGGTTCTAATCACATCCATTTGGGTGGTGTTAATGATCAAGGAAATAAGTTTATTTCCCCTCCCAACCAAAAATTACAAATCTTTAACAATCTAATGCCGAATCATTCCATTTCTTTATGAAACCTAGTGATACTAAGAATGATGTGATGAATGTTGACAAACTACAAGACATGACTAATGAAAATATGAGTGATTATGGGGATGATTTGTAAGGTATGTTCAACTGCACTAATGTTCAACCTTGTAAAGGCCAAACCAACTTGTCTATGGACATTTCTTTCTTACAAAATGATATAATAAAACATACACCCGATGGTCCTCTTTACATCACCCAAAGAATCAATTAAAATCCTACTAATGGGATATTAATTGATCTCATATGTGTAGAGAATATGATCACTAAGTAATTATTATTTGGGTATGTGCAGGATCATGATGGGCCAAAAAGTGGTGAAATGATGGGTATGTGGCTGGTGACTTTTTTTAACCCAAAATTGATGAAATGAAAAGGGTTTTTAAAGGAGATTCTTAGCTTTCCACCAATATAAATTATGCTTTACTTTTAATTTAATAAATAATTATTATTCATTTTCTCTTTGAATTATGACTAAAGTCTTGATTGATAGGTTGATTGAAAAACATCTATAGATTTCAAACGGTATCATATTTTTTGAATCTGAAACATGCATCACATTCTATGCTTCACATACTATAGGATTAAATAAATAAATAAATTTCATGAAGTTTTGACCAAGTTAAGGTGGTCAAACATACGATTTTTTATATTTTTAAAAGTTGTAATAAAAAATTCATAATTAATTATTTACTTGGAATTTTAAAAAAATAAAAATGCATCACATCAAGACATGAGTCCTCTAATTATATCTAAACTATTATAAGAAAATATTATCATTTTATTGTGGTTAGGGTGGTCAGACAGACACCTACTTCTTCTTTTTTTCCCTAAAATTTAAGTAGTACCACATTGAAATTTCAAATTTTCACCAAATAGATTTAAAAAAAAAAATCCTAATAGTTTAGAAAATACATTCAATTTATTATAGATTCTATTCTTACATATTTTTGAAATAATATAGATAACTTATTCAATTTTTTACCTCAAGTTCCCTAACTCTAATTTTTCTAAATTTTTCGCCACTTAAGGGCCTATTTTTTCCATGATAATCCTGCACATACCCATTTGTACATGAAATCTACCAAGATTATTATGAACAATCAAAAGCATGGATCAAAACACATGATGGTTTTTCTCATCCTATGATAGGTTTAATCACTCTCCCATTAAAAGTTGGACCAAATCCATTAGATGTCTCATTCTCCATCATCCCAATGTCAAATCAATTCCATGTGAAATTAGGCTATCCATGGCTACGCTCCATGGATGTTTTCCCATCGATAGTTCATAAATGCTTGCAATTTTCATTTGGTAATGAAATTTTCACTGCACATCATAGTGGTTTTAATCCTTTTTCTTACCTTTGAAACTTTTCATTTGATTTATTTTTGCCCAAACCTATGGAACCTATAAAGCCTCATGAAGACTTCTTTTTCAAATCTTATCAAAAGTTCAAGGAAAAGTGCATAGTAGAATTATCCCTTAGTAATTTATTCTTGAGTACATGACTGTTCTACTTTCCCAACCTATCATTAATGAACCTATGATTGAACCAAAAGCCCTTCCAAGTAACCAAGAAAAATCCACCACAATTCCTCCACCCATTTCCTACAAGAGACCAAGATATAACCATCCAACGCCTTTGGTTCCTCCTAAAATCAAACAAGTTTATAAACCTAAAGAGAAAGTGGTTTCCCAACCCTTAATGTTTCCTTCTTGTAATGCCTCATCATGCAAACCCCAAAGGGAAACTACAACTGGCAAATTACAGCACAATTTTTTTCTTGAAAGAGAAAAATTACATAAGATAAGTATGTACACACATTGCATGAAAATCAATTATGCATTTAAAAAATAATTTACGTCCTTTGGGGTACACGAGACGACATCACAAAACCTAGACTCTTACCCAGAATGATAGTGAATGAAAACCAAGATTACATGAGAATAACACACAACCATCCAAGATTGATATTAGAGATGAAAAAGAAACATCATTTTATTACAATTCAATTCATAGTTCAAGATTACAATTATGGAGAATATTTCCATAGATACAATACATCATGGATACAATAGTACATTACATAATGGTTCCCTTATGCCAATGAGAAGAGTACATCAAGGAAGAATAAGGTACAAGCATAGAACAGTCTTCAACCAAGTGAAGCTCTATAAACTGTGTCTGCTTTTGCATCACAAACACAACCTAGGAACCCAATGGGGTGCATAGTGTTGACGACAGTTTTACTCGTAGTAAACAAATCGAATAAAATCTCCACAGAAAAGACCGCGAAGAGCCTATCCTTCTTGAAAGATATGAAACAAAGACAACCTAAGAGAGAATTTTGCATTTATAGAGCAAAGATTGACTTTTATTCAATCCCAAGTCTTCGATAACCAAGTCATGGTTGCACTAAGGTCATTCTCGGATAATGATGTGGCAATTGTTGTTATTTTCCTTTAGGGGTAGGCCATATGGACATGTACACATAAATATACACATTTTTGTATAATTTCTTTGAACATTTTAGATCAGCTTTCCAATTTGAAAAGATAAACTTGGAAGTCCTGAAAGCAATAAATTTAACATTGGATTTCAAAGTTCATCACCAATTTCCTTGCTATCACTTAAGTAGATTTAGCATTAAGCATTCAACAATTCAATAGAAAATAAAATATTTTCAATAAAACTATTTCCATTCACCTATATTCTTTTTGGAACATTTTCAAAAAATATTAAACATCTATTCTGAAGAAAAACATAAAAATATTGAAAAATAAAAGTTTCTCCTAGTTATTCTACATGGATGCCCCAAAGAATTAATCAAAACAAAGAAAACCACTTTATATTTAACTAGATTGCTTCACAACTACATATAAAGGGTATGTGCAGGATCATGATGGGCCAAAAAGTGGCAATATGATGGGTATGTGTAGGGAATGTTGCTGACGACTTTTTTTACCCAAAATTGATGAAACGAAAAGGGTTTTTAAAGGATATTATCAGCTTTCCACCAATATAAATTATACTATACTTTGAATTTAATAAATAATTATTATTTATTTTCTATTTGAATTACAACTAAAGTCCTGATTGATAGGCTAATTGAAAAACATCTATAGCTTTCAAACGGTATCACATTTTTAAATTCAAAATATGTGTCACATTCTATGCTTCGCATACTATAGGATTTAAAAAAGAAAAATTGAATTTCATGAAGTTTTGACCAACTTAAGGCGGTTAGACATACGAGTTTTTATATTTTTTTTAAGTTGTTATAAAAAATTCATAATTAATTATTTACTTGGAAAAAAATTACAAAAAAATATGTCACATCTGGACATGAGCCCTCTACTTATATGTAAAATATTATAAATAAATATTATCATTTTATTGTGGTTAGGGTGGTCAGACAGACACCTTATTTTTTCCCTGAAATTTAAGTACTACTACATTGAAATTTCAAATTTTCACCAAATAGATTTTTTCTTTTTTTAAGTAAACTTAGTATTTTAAAAACTACATTCAATTTGCTATAGATTCTATTCTTACATGTTTCTGAAATAATAAAGATAACTTATTCAAAGTTTTATGTCAAGTTGCCTAACTCTGATTTTTCTAATTTTTTTGCCACTTAAGGGCCTTTTTTTCCATGATGATCTTGCACATACCCTAAAACGATGCAAGATTGTAGAGAGGGGTTTTATTTATGGACATCAAATACGCTCTATATGCACCCTTAAATGGTGCAGTATATAGTCTTGTTCAACTGAACTCACAAAACCAGCTACAAAAGATATTTAGATAGGTAGCTATCCATAAAGCTCTGATATCTATTAATTTCTATGTGCATACAAAGTTTTACACCGGAATGGTTCAAAAAATTAGGAAAAAAAAAACAAAACTTAAAAGAATTTTTTGCTCCTCCAACATCCACAAATTCCAAACTTAAAATAAAATTAAGCATCCTCTAGCCTTTTATAGAACACAAGGCTTACATAGGATAAGACATCCACATGAGAGGGAATCTAAGGGACCAATCTCATCAATGCACATGGAATATTGTGACCAATAGGAGAATTGTAATTGAAGTCAGTAGAAGTCAACTCCAATTACTTGTTGAAGCTCTTCGAGTTCTACTTTTTCATCTTTGTTAGGAAAATATCATGAATCCAGATTGCACATAGGAACTTTTTATATATTCAAAATAATGAGTTTGTTATCTTGTTCCTATGCCTTTTGATCTAGATTAGGTTTTTTTTTCTTGGGATGAGCTTCCTTGGAAGTGGGTGCTATCCACCACTAAGTATCTCAGATACCAGGATCTCGAGTATTCCAATTGAATGCACAACCCTCTCATCATTTTTCTAGAACATTTGACCTAACCGGAATGTAACTCCATCCATAATTCAAATTTTCCTAACCATCCATTGAGCTTTGCATCGCAATAGATATCTCTTGCAATCACAAAATTCCAAATATTAAATCCCTTTTAAACAAATATACCACTATATCTCATATAAATAAAACCATTATTCAAATGTTAGTATAAAATCCATAAAAATCGCTTCTAAAAAAGGATATCACAAATCCTTGCATATATACCGAATCACCGAGACTGGTCGTGCCCACAAAAGGATATGAAAATCATAGTAAAACTTTTCCTGGGAATTGGACATTTCAACAGGTGACTAATATCTCTCTATGGACGTTCATTTACTTGTCAAACCAGGGGACGTATACTTTAAATGGCACAACACAATATATGCACTAAAAACTGGTTTTGGTCAAAACTTAGCAGAAATAAATACTTGGAAGGAATTCTATCAATGCTACATAAAGGTAATAATTTTTTTTTTAACTCAACTATGATTTGATTAAAATAGAAACCATAACAGCTATGACTGAAACACAAACTAAGAACTGGCCTTATGCTGCATGAACAGGCACATGGATGGATTCCCTATGCTGCAGGAGCAATACAAGACTGAGTTTGTATGAAAACTTCAAAGATGAAAGCTAACTGAAGATCAACAGAAAAGAACAGCTAACTAACTAGCTACAGATACTTACTAAGTGGCCCCCCTTAGCAAGCATCTACTGATTACGCAGGTGCTGAACTCAAAACTTCATCAAACTTTATTCATGAAAACAGAATGATATACATTGCTTTGTTGATATAAACTAACAACAAACTTTGTCTCTTGTCAAACAGATTCTGCTTTTCATTATCATACTGACTCTTGTGATATTTTCTATCTTTCTATTATTATGCTTCTATCTTACTCTAACTATCATCTCCCTTCTCACTCGCACAGGAAGTAAAGTGTATCCCAGAATCAAGGAACAAACTTCATAAATGAATTTATGCATTCAACCTGATCCAGAGAGAATCTAGCAGTCCACTCTTTCCAGTTAGTAGATTTAAAATCTTTCCCAACGGTTTGATTGAAAAGAGTCTTTGTGAGACTTCCTCAGTCGTCGCGGGGAAATGGACTTCTTGCAAAGGCTAGAGATCATTTAATGCTTGAAAGCTTGATGTTCTTTGCTTCTTGAAACAAAAGGTAATAGATCACGAAAAGAAAGAGGCATTATGGCACATACACAATATCCATTCATTAATCACACATTTAAATCTATTTCATCATTCAAAAACTGTATGCAATATACCAATCATTTAGGGAGTCAACGGGGTAATAAATGTAGTCAAGTCAACACAATAAGCTGCAGGAATATGCAATTTTTTTGCTACAAGATATCCCCATAAAAGGTTTCAAAAGAGTTTTAAACAACCACGAATAACAAAAGTAAAGGCATTAAAAGTTCATCATAATATCCAAACTATGAGCATATTTTGGGCTCATCACTGCCCCCTACCTAGCCTAATGCTGGTCCTCCAGCATTAACTTTCTTGGTGGTTTCTCTGAAGTCAGTGGTTGCTGCATGACTCTGAAATGGAGTTCCAAACCTGTAATAAAATCCTTTGAAAGCCTGGCACCTTTCATACCTACGGTCTTCTAAATCATCATTAAGATTGGTAGCCTGATAAAGATAAAGGGGCCACATTAGCACAGGAGGTCTGAATGTCAATGGCAACCACAGTTCAAATCTCTTTTGAAGTCCCAACTGTATATATCTGCTTGATCGTTTAAGAGCTGCTATAAAATTTAGGGGACTGTGAGGTTCGGATCTTCTTAGTCCAACAGTTAATCTTTCCCACCTTTTCTCACTTATGGTGTATGCCAGTCTCCAAAATGAATATGACTGTTCCTGAAATTCATCATATACCTGTTTCTTGATATCAAATATCTTCTCTCTAGCTGTAATATTATTAATGTCATATGTCAGAGCAAACCAGTCTTTCAACATTGCATGGGGGTTTGAACTTTGAGAGCGTAATGGAACAGGCTCATTTCTCTCAGCTTCCTCATATATTTCCCATTGCCTACCATAATTCACTTCATTTGCTGCCCATGACATAAATGATCTCAAATAGATATCACCAATATACAGAAGAGGGTTCCATTCTGTTTTAGATGGAATTAAGAAGCCATGCAAATAAAATTCACACAGAGAATTTCTTAACCAATTAGGGGCTGCCTGGTATGCCTCGTAAAATTCTTCAACAGTGTGAAGTATAGGATCTTGATTTCTGGAAATTCTCATTAGTTGGAACCATAAGAACTGTTCCTTAAGGCACAGAGCATAAACTCTGGGTGGTGGTCTACATTCCATAATCTGACCAGTTACTTTTAACATTTCATCCATTTTTGCTTTCAACTCAACAATTTCCTGCTTCTGACTTTCAATTTTCTTTTTTCAGTTTCTTCCTTTCTACCTCCCATAGACTTTGTTGCTTGTCAGTCTGGGCTATGTGCTGGAAAGTCAGGGTTTGCAATGTAACTATTTCCCAGTTAGCTTTGACATATTCCAGAAACTAAATCAAAAACGTCTTCTTATAAACAACAATGGCTTTACAAGTTGCAGGGTGAAATGTAGCTTCACTAGGCACATTCAATTGTTCAGTCAGTTCCTGCTCTTGCTGCAAGATAAATTCTTGTTGCTGCAGTGGAGAAGACTGTGCTTCCTCTGAAAACTGCATAGTAGCGGTAGCCAAGTCATCAAGATTTGGTAACCCTTTCTCATTATGCTCCATTTCCTTTATCTCAACTTGTTCCTCTTCAGGAACGAATGAACTCTGTGCAACATTTTTGGACACATTCTGAGAAACATCAAATTCAGATCCTACAGACCTTTCTGAAATTACAATAACCTCTACTTGAGGTGAAGCAGGGGAAGTCTTATGTTGTTTCCTTATGGAAACTCTTCTTGGCATTGGTGTGGCTTCAAGAGATGTTCTAGTAGCCTTCCTTTTTCTGGTCTACTTAGAGAGCTCTACCCTGCCAGAGGATGATGGTGAATTGGTGTTAGCAATAGGTGTTGTTGTAGGAGAGACGGCTGTAGGGGAAGGTGCTGTAGGAGAAGAGCATTGCCTTTTCCAAGAACGAGGGTCAAACTCTAGGGTTTGTTCTGCTCCAGATGACTCACCTGCCTTTGTTTTTCCCTTCTCTCTCCTAGTGGTAGACCTAGTTTGTACCCGAGCAGAGGATTCCGGTGGGGGAGCTGTAAGACCAGATGCTACAGGAGTAGATGACCCTTGCCCTGTTCTACTGGTAGACGTAATTTCTTTCTTCTTTTTCTAAGGCTGTGGGGTAAGTACCCTAGGGGTTGTGGAATTTGCAAGCTCTTTTGGGAAACAAATTGTTGCCAGGAAAGAGGTGAGACATCTCTCAAAGAGCGTTCAATCACTAATTTGATAAGGCCATGGTGAGCAATAGAATTATCTTTCCCTTGTTGGGTTTCGTGGGCACTTTGTTCTAGAAATTTTAACAAGAAATTCATAACATTTACAACTAACCCATGCCTCATATGACTTAATAATTTGAAATGATACGAATGCAGGTAGGAGAAACGGCCTTCACAAGTTAAATACCTGATTATGTAAGCGACGTATTCTGAATAAGGAGGAGGCAATGATACCCGCTTGCATCCCTACTTGGAGACTTCCAAAGGTCCATCAGTGGGCATTGAAAACTCAGCCCTTGCAGCGACAGCATCTGAAAAAAAAATTTCTCCAATGGTTGGAAGCCTGGTTACTTCAGCAATTCTATTTTCAGTTGCAACAACCGTTAGACCCCATACAGTGGCTTCCCCTTCAAAAAGGGTTCTAAAAAATTCTCCAGCAACCTCCTCATCAAAAGCATTTAAACTCAAGAAATAGTTTAACCATCCACAGATGCTAAATGCGTGGACTGTTTAAGGATTTTGCAATAATAATTCATGAGCTACAGGCTCATGTTGCACCAACTGACCACCCATGTTCACAGTTTTCCCTTAGCTGAACTCAATTCTTTGCTGAAAATTCAAATTCTTTGTTTCCCTTTCTGCTCTAGTTTTTCTTCTGTCGTGCCGTCACATTTCTTTCTTTTCCAAAAATGAACTTTTTGAACAAGTAGTTTTAATCGTAATTTACAAGAAAAACATGCAATAAAGAAGGACATGCGATCATATTTGGAAAGTACCAGAAAAATAATAAAGAAAGGTTATTTGCGCAGTTATGGCAGCGGCAAAAAGACATGTTTTAAAAGGTGAATTACCCCACCCCCTACTTAGAGTATGACATGTGTTCTCACATGTACTAAAGAATAGGCGGAGATTGGGTAATAATGACTATACTGTCATAGCAGTAAATGAATAGAATAAAATAAATCAAATATGCGATAACAAAAGATATGGCGTACCTTGAATATTTGCATGTACGTGTGAAGAAAGATGACGACATCTACATGAGTTGACAGTTGGGAATGATATCTTAATTAAGGGTGATGTGGATGGATGAAGTGGATGGGTGACATGGGCAGACGAGATGAATGGATGAAATGAATGGATGGGATGGATGGATGGAAGATAAAGAACTAAGATTTGGCGATAAATGAGAATGGAGAAAAAGAGGTTTCCTTTTAAAAAGAAAACCTTTATTATGAGCATGATTTTTAAAGAATTACTGTGAAGCTGCAGGAAAAAGGCTAAAGCTTTTGGTTGTAGGAAGAGTAGCGGGAGGAACCTGAACGAATTGCCGCATGAATTATTCTTTTGAACTAGTTTATGGTACAACCGGAGTCGGTGGCCATTAACTAGCAATTTGAAACAGACTGGATCAATTGTCACCAGCTGTATAACTCCATTGTCAAACACATTCTCAACTTCATAGGGGCTAAGTAAGCATGTTGTGAGCTTACCTTGGTTTTCTTGATATCTGGAATCATATAACAGAGCCCAATCACCAGCAGAAAATTTCTTAGTTTTGATGTGTTGATCATGCCATTTCTTCCTTTGTTGTTGGATTGCTTCTGTGTGCTGGAGGGCTATTTTTCTCATTTCGTCCAAAGCATTTAGCTGTAGGAGACGGTCCTTCTGTGCTTTAGATATTTCCATATTGAGTTCAAGAGCTGTCCTCAAAGTTTTGTACTCAAATTCTATGGGCAACATGGCTGTTTTCCCATAAAGCAGCTCAAAAGGTGTAAACCTAGTTGTTGTCTTCCATGTAGTTCTGTAGGCCCAAACTGCTTCAAGAAGTCGATTTCTCCAATCTTTTTTATCGAGCTGCACTGTCTTTGTTAGGATCACCTCAATTTCCCTATTTTTTACCTCCGCCTGACCATTGGCTTGAGGGTGATAGGGGCTGGACTTCCTATGTTTGATCTTATAGTCATTCATTAGTGCAGTGATCAGATTCAATGTGAATTGAACTCCCTGATCAGTTACAAGCTCTCTAGGAACTCTAAATCTAGTGAAAATTTTTCATACAGAAATTCAACAACCTTGTTATCTCGAGCATGAGTCATAGCTTTTACTTCAACCCACTTTGTTACGTAGTCTGTGCAGACTAGAATGTATGACTTGCTATTTGATGGTGGATCAATTGGTCCCACAAAATCCATTCCCCATTTATGAAAAGGTGTGACTATTACCTGTGGATATAGTGGCATTTCATCTGACTTGGTTGGTCTTCCTATACATTGGCATCTGTCACATTTCCTTGTATAGGCCACAACATCCTTGTGTAATGTTGGCCAGTAGCACCCTGTTGTAAGAATCTTTATTGATGTTCTTTTTGCTGTAAAATATCCCCCACATGGTTCATCATGGCAAGCATGCAAGATATCATAAGTCTCATCTTCTCTTACACATCTTCGCATCACTTGATCAGGTCCAATATAAAACAAACAATTTACAATCCATGAAAAGTTAAAACTTTTCTCTATTAACAATTTCTTTTTTTTAGAGAAAAGTGGGCTGGTATTCTGCTTGCTGCTAAATAATTGGCAATGTCTACATACCATGGTGTATGTGCAGCAATGGAAAACAAGTGTTCATCTAGGAACCTATCATCAATGACCTTGTGTTCAACAGGTGCAGTTGATTGAAGTCTTGATAAAAAGTTAGCTACAACATTAACTCTTCCTGGTTTGTCAATTATTGTAATGTCAAATTCTTGTAACAATAGGAGCCATCTTGCCAATCTACCAGAAATGGCAGGTTTTTTCATCAAATACTTGATTGTTGCATGGTCAGTATGGATGAATATCTGATAACCTGTGACATAATGCCTAAATTTATTCAAAGCATACACTACTGTGAGCAATTCCTTTTCTGTAACAGTATAGTTAAGCTCAAGACCTTGAAGGTTCTTGCTGATAAAGTAGATAGCATGCTGAATTGAATTTTCTTTTTGACTTAAAACTGCTCCTATACCAAAATCAGAGGCATCAGCATGTATGTGAAAAGGCAAATTCTATTTTGGACTTTGAAGAACAGGGGCTTGAGTAAGCAAGTCCTTTAGTTGCAGAAAAGATTTTTCACAGGCCTTTGTCCACTTGAATTGAGAATCCTAATTAACAAGGCATAAAGTGGACTGACAATTTTACTAAAATCTTTTATAAACCTTCTATAATACCCTGCATGGCCAAGGAAACTTCTAACATCTTTTTGTTTTGCGGGAGTTTGTAAATTCATAATAACTTCAATTTTAGTAGGGTCAACCTGAATTCCATTCTTTGAAATATGATGACCTAGAACAATACCTTCTTCGATCATTAGAAAACACTTTTCACTGTTTAGAGACAAATTTTGCTCTCTGCACCTTTTCAATACCTTTTCTAAATTCACCAGTGCTTCTTCAAATGTGACTCTATAGGTAGTGAAATCATCCATATAAATCTCCATACAGTCATGAGATATATCAGTAAATATACTAATTACTGCTCTCTGAAATGTTGCTGGCGCATTGCATAGACCAAAAGGCAAGACCAAATAAGCAAATTTTCCCCATGGACAGGTAAAAGTGGTCTTATCTTGATCTTCAGGGGCAATTTTTATCTGATTGTACCCACTGTAACCATCCAAAAAGGAAAAATATCTTTTGCTAGACAGTGAGTCTAGTACTTGGTCTACAAATGGTAGTGGAAAGTGATCTTTTTTAGTGGCAGTGTTCAACTCTCTGTAATCTACACACACTCTCCATTTTTCACTTTTCTTGGAAACAATAACTAATGGAGAAACCCATTGACTGTCAGAGATTGGATAAATAAAACCAGCATCAAGTAATTTTTGAAGCTCACTTTTAACTAATTTACTCTTCTTTGAGGTTGTCTAACCGGTAAACAATCTTCTTTGATATATCCTGTGAGTACAAACTTGAGGATCTATTCCTTGCATGTCCCCATATTCCCATGCAAAAACTTTATGTTGATCTTGTAGCATTTTTAATAAGATAGCCTGTTGAGATTGTGACAGCTTGCTATTGATATTCAAACAGTGACTTGGAGACAATTCTATCTGCTTAGTGAGATTACTCATAGAATCTACAGGTGATGTTTGTACCTCTTGTGGAAGAAAGTTATTAAAAATTCCTGGAAGTTTAGGCAGTGAACTCTCAGAATTTGGTTGCTGCAAGAAACATTGTAGATGGCTGCCACTTGGATCAGATGAACTACTCGTATCAGAGTTATACTGTAGAATTTGAAAAAGCAAAGCATCCTCACTTTGAAGTTGTGAGAATGGATCATTTTGAAGCATCATTAATTAAGTGAAAGAATTGGCTTCTTTAGTTTCTTCCCCCTTATCTGGCCAAACAGGTTGGGACAAATCTAGTTGAGGTCTAGCAGGCGGATACAGAGCCAATTTTTTTGTGGACTGTCCATCAGAAATGGTCATATCTCCAGAATGGCATCCTATAAAAAAATCAGCAGTTGCTAACCATGGTCTACCAAGGATAACTGGATACCCTCCTAAAGTTGCCTTAACTGTTAATATTGTGAAATCAACTGGATACTCCCAAGATTCAAGAGTGACAATTACATCTTCCACCATCCCATCAGGTTTAACTGTGGAGCTATCTGGAAGCCGCAGAACTGTGGGTGTAGACCTAATATTTGAAATGTTCAAGGAGTCCATCATATGCTTTGTCATGACATTAATGGCAGCACCTAAGTGAATTAAAACATTTTTTACAATTTAGCCATTTATATGTATTTGCACTACAAGACTTCCAGGGTCAATATACTTTGGGATGACTACATTTTCCAACATTATATCAGCCAATTTCCCTAAGACATGAATTGTTTGGGGATCATTTTTTTTCCATCCAGGCTTCTTCAAATAGGCCTCTTTAATAGCTTTTCTAAAAATGGGAACATCTTTAATAGCCTGAAATAAGGGGATTTGAATTTGTACATTTTTGAGCTGATCTAGAATGTCAAAAGTGGGTTCTTCCATGGATTTAAATGTAGTACTTTGCAACCTCTGAGGAAAAGCTGGCTTGTCTTGACTTTGCAAAATAGGCTCCTTAGAAATCGTATCAAGTATAGGCATTTGCTCAGTAGGATCAGCAGGTGCAGTAGATTCTTCAAGGGGAGAATCTGGTATTTCAGTAATTAGAAGCGGTTTTGGAGTAGGTAAAGTGGTTCCAGACCTCAAATGGATGTCATTAACGTTTAAGGCATAAGCTTGATATTGGTTGGCTTCGGCAAGATATGTAGGCTGCTATGGCTGCTACTATTGCCTATTATTGGGATTTGGCAACGGCTGGGCAGGCATAGGCATTTGTTTTGCAGGTCCATTATTTGTGGCAGTTGTTGCAGGAGGTGGCATAAGGGCCTATGGTTGCGGCTGTGGAAGCTGCAGGAATCTAGAGGACTAGTTTTGCCATTGCTGAGGACCTTTCCATTGAGGATTTTGCTACCAATTACTTGAAGGTGGGGTCCATTGTCCTTGTGGCTGCTGCCAACCTCCTTGAGGAGATTGCCATTGCAGGGTTTGATAATTAGGCCAACTTGGTTGAGGTGGATTCTAGGGTGATGGTGGTACATATGCATGTTGCCATTGGCTATTATAGCCAAAATAAGGATTACCAAAAATTAAAGGATCTTGAGGCATACCTTGTCTTTGAGCCCATGGTCTCCTTTGTGCAACAAAGAAAACTTGATCATCATCACCTTCTACTGGCTTGAAGTCAGTAGGTAGTTGCTTAGCTTCCAAATTAGCCACCATCTTGCATCTACAGTCACACTTCTTCTGTCTGCAATATGGACAGAACTCAGCCAAAACTGCCTCAGCTTCCTCACGTTTCTTCTGAGCTTGTATAGTGTCCAGTTGTGTAGCCATATTATTAATGATGTCCTGCTTGAAGTCAGAAAGCAAATTTGTTATCTCCATCCGAGAAACTCCACCAGAAGAAGACTTCCCCACTGTAGCATGATGACCTCGACCTTTCTTAACTATTGCTCGAGAATAGGTAAGACATATTTTGTTTATATCATCCCAAGAAAGTTGGGTTATATCACCTCCTCCCATCAGGTCTAGAGCATTTATACAAGCATCACTGATTCCCCTTAGAAAGAGTAGTTTTTGAGAGTCCTCATTGAGAGTATGATTTGAGTTCCTCTTTAGTGAAAAAAAAATCTGGAAATATAATCTTCCAGACTTTCATCCTCCTTCTGTTGAATTCAGAATATGTCATCACCTTTGCTGGCACTCTTACAATATTCCTTATACTTCTCAAGGAATTTCGTCTGCATGGCTGCCCAACTATCAACAACGCCTCTTCCCAGACTCATGAACCATCTGAGAGCTCCCTCCTTCAAGGTGGAAGGAAATAACTTTAGTTTATGAGCATCTGAGTTGTAGTCATAACTGCAACAGAGGACATCAAACTCAAACAGAAAGGTTTCAGGGTCCTCTGTGACTAGGCCATAGAATTTTGGAAGTAGTGAAGAAGGTATATTCTTAAGATTGTCAGTATCTTGTTGGGAAACAATGGGAAACTCAAAAGCAGGAGGTGGATTATTAGGTGGATTATTTACCATTTTTGCTTGTTGGAATAATAGAGCGAATGAATTTTCCTCAGGTTTATTGTCAGCTGGGTCAAATGGTAGTTCAACAAACAGGTTTTTAGGGAGGAACCTTCCCAGTGCATCTCTTCTTCTTCTATGCATGCAATACGATGAATGGTGGTTTGAAATATTTTGAAAATTTTGACTAACAAGCTAAACTAATACTAAAAATGACTTCTGACAAATCCTTAGCTTAACGCCAGCCCCGGCAATGGCGCCAAAAATGGTCACGCCCACAAAAGGATATGAAAATCACAGTAAAACCTTTCCTAGGAATTGGACATTCCAACAGGTGACTAATATCTCTCTATGGACGTTCATTTACTTGTCAAACCAGGGGACTTATACTTTAAATGGCGTAGCACAATATATGCACTAAGAACTGGTTTTGGTCAAAACTTAGTAGAAATAAATACTTGGAAAGAATTCTATCTATGCTACAGGAAGGTAATGCAAAGTTTTTAAACTCAACTATGATTTGATTAAAACAGAAACCATAACAGCTACGACTAAAACACAAACTAAGAACTAGCCTTATGCTGCAGGAACATGCACAGGGATGGACTCCCTATGCTGCAGGAGCAATACAAGACTGAGTTTGTATGAAAACTTCAAAGATGAAAGCTAATTGAAGATCAACAGAAAATAATAGCTAACTAACTAGCTATAGATACTTACTAAGTGGGCCCCCTTAGAAAGCATCTACTGATTATGCAGGTGCTGAACTCAGAACTTCATCAAACTTTATTCATGAAAATATAATGATATACATTGCTTTGTTGATATAAACTAACAAAAAACTCTATCTCTTGTCAAACAGATTCATCTTTTCATTATCATACTAACTCTTACATGATATCTGCTATCTTTCTATCACTATACTTCTATCTTACTCTAACTATCATCTCCCTTCTCACTCGCTCAGGAGGAGTACTTATTTAAAATCAGGAGAGCAATTAACTAACTAACCCTATCAAAGAAAGACGTGGAAGTAAAGTGTATCCCAGAATCAAGGAACAAACTTCATAAATGAATTTGTGTTCAACCCAATTCAGAGAGAATCTAGCGCTCCACTCTTTCCAGATTGACTATCATTAAAAATCTTTCCTGACAGTTTCGGTCAAAGAGTCTTTGTCGGAGCTTCCTCGAAGTCGTGCAGGAAATGGACTTTACTGCAAGGCCGAGATCGGCTGTGCTTGACTCGATCATTTTTCAACAACCTGCGAAACAAAAGGTAACATATGCAAAAGAAAAGGCGTATGGTACATACACAATATCCGTTCATTAATCACACATTTAAATCTATTTCATCATTCAAAAACTGTATGCGATATACCAATCATTTAGGGAGTCAACGGGGTAATAAATGTAGTCAAGTCAACACAATAAGCTACAGGAATATGCAAATGTTTTGCTACAGGATATCCCCATAAAAGGTTTCAAAAGAGTTTTAAACAACCACGAATAACAAAAGTAAAGTCATTAAAAGTTCATCATAATATCCAAACTATGAGCATATTTTGGGCTCATCAGGGACCATTGCTCAAAATTAAAAAAAATAGCATTTCACTTCACATTTCAACCCAGTACTCGGTACGTAGTATTCAGCTTTACCCACTTACTTTCCCAGACCTCGGTTAAACTACAAATACAACTTACAAGACTCCAACTTACTAGACTAGAGTCATTCGCTTGAACTTTACATAACCTTTTTCTTTTTCTATTTTGGTACCCGATACCCAGTGTACAAAACACTTACCATACGAAGTACTTTCCTTTAAACCAAATATTTCACTTTTCTTTTCACTTCTAGTGATCTTCCAATTTGTTAGCTCCTGCCATAGAAGTCATATTTCCACTTGGGTCCCCAATCCTTTTCTATCTTGGGGCGTGTTGTGAGACCACACAACACATGGCATGTTCCACCCGACCACATGAGTTCGAAGACCCACCCCCCAATGCTAGGAGTTGACAAGAAAGACCCTCAACCTAAACGGTTATGTGAACAATGTCAAACAGGACTCCACAACAAGAGCAATAACAACACGAAACAACATCCACGTCTAGAGGAACAAAAGAAACAAGGGGAAATAAGTAAACACAGTTGCTAAAGGGGTAGAGTGTCATCACATGGCTTGACATGGGTTACCCAATGTGGATCTTCATAGGTTACTAGCCCCTGTCTTGGGTTACCCTAGCAACCTCAACCGATCCCTGAACCCCATTCTTACACATGTGGAATCAACTCACCTTTCATGAAGACAGGGTGGTTGATTTTCCATTCCAGGCCTTCTCATCTCATCCAAAGCCTAAACAAGTAGTTGAGCCATGAGAGAGGCATCCATTATCCTTTCTTAGTGTGAATTACTACCCATACCTCCCCTAACTATTTATTAGGTTATCACTTGATTACTCAACTTTCGCATGAGTTACCTAGGATACCACTTAGGGTTTCGACCCCTATGGGAAGCCACTCTCTCTTACAACAACAAAATCTCATAAACATAAACGGTGTAAGCCAACTTGCACAAAAAAATTCAAGGCTAAAATAGTAAATACAACAAATGAGGCATGCACCATCTCATGCTAAAAACTTCATAGAGAATCCACTTCCCTGTGCAAGGCTAAACCCATAAAAATCAAATTGAACATAAGAACCATAGTTCACAAGAGTCACCATGAAAACCAATCATGAAGCCAAATTTTTCCCCGACTCTGGAAGCCCAAAAGACAGACTACCCAAGATTGCCAATTGAGGGAAAGTCAATGCAAATCATAGGTTTCAACAAAACTTCAACATAAATAATCTCCTCAAATCAAAATACTCAAACATAAGACAAAATGATATGGAGCCATCAAAACCAAGCTTTAATTCCTCTAATGCAATTAAAGTGATAAGTCTCATAGGACACTTAGTTTGTCCCTTCCACACTTTAATCTACTACATGTCATCTATCAATAAAATAAATTTATTTAAGTTAAACAAGCTACCAATTTCTTTAAAAACTTACTCAAATGGGACTACAATTTCAAGTAATGATAACCAAAGGTAAACCCTAACAACGATCTATTTTCATTTACTAATTTTCTTTAAATTATATCTTTATAATAAATAAATTTAATTGGGGATCTTAAATTTAAATTTAACAATTTACAAACTATTTTATTCAATTTGTAAACCTAATTTGAACATATATATTTATATAGACATATAGAAATAACACCTAATTTAATCTTTTCATCTTTTCAAGAAAACAATTCACAGGAGCATAACTATATGTGAATTAAAATTAAACGATCTAGAAAAACATAATCAGTTTATATTTAGTTTATGTGCTCATTATGAAATTATATAAAATAATTAATGAATGCCTTTTCCAATTATTCCATTTACAATATATTTAATATTATTATAAAATCATTTAAAACAATTAAGAACTATATATATATATATCACAAGTTTCAATCTACTTTTAATATTCTATACAAAGTAATTTCCGTAAACCTACATTTAATGCTTCCGTTACATCTTAACTTTTCATTTATGATAAATCATTTTTAAAAATTTAAGAAAATATAGGGACAAATATCCTCACTACATAGTTAACACAATAGTAACTTAATTTTCCTAAAATGAAAATGAGAAAGAACTGTGATTACAATACTCTTAACTAATTAACTTTCATAGTCATTTTACTAAAATCATATAAATTACTTTCAATTGAAATTATTTGAACCAAATAAACTATCCTCAATCAATAATTATTGTTCCCTAACCGACGGATACTAAGCACATTAATTACAAGCTTCTTTCACCTAAGACAATAATTTCCTAACTTCTAGTTCCTCTTATTAACTTGCATTATATTATAAACCTAGTTAAAAAATTTCAAGGTGATTCCACCTTCTAACTATTAATTATTTATAAAAGCATTGAACATAAGATAACCGAGTTAATTTACCAAACCCTCAATTATCTAGAATGCATAATCAACTCCCTTTTAAATTTCATAATAAAATAACTATCCGACTTTCTAATATATCTATCTATATAAACCAATAATCTTAAAGTATGATTATTCTTTAAAATCCCAACTATCCAATTTACATACTTTCACTCGAGTGGTAAAAAAAATCAAGTCAATTTACATCTTATCTTTCTACTCATGAAGAATTCATCATGACATAATTTGAGGGAATTAAAAGAACCTCTTTTAGAATAATTACATTTTATCTCCGCACATCCCTTATGAATTTATTATTAAAATAATTTAAAACTATATAAACATATTTGAGGATATCCAGCTATATACCTAATTCCTTCAGTTCATTGCAATTAAATAATAGGAAACCATAATCTATTTCTATATTGCACACATATATAAGATAAGGATGTCGTAAAGCTAAAAACCTAAGTGTGCACATTATTAAGATCTTGGCCGTAATTTTAATCTTAATAAACAGTATGTTAAAACATAAATGTGTGCATTATTAAGATTTTGGTTGCATTTAAGAAAATTGGAACCTAAATGTTCACATTATTAATATTTTGGTTGCATTTCAGCAAATTGGAGAAGTGATAGGTTGATACCAGCAAGGCAGAGTTTGAAGGGGCAGCTACCAATAGTGGCAGGGTGCAAAGCCAAATTCCACAACCTTTCTTCACGTCCTCCCTGTCTCTTTCAAGATGGGAACTAGGAACATGGATGCATAAAAAAAGGGCACATGAACGGTTTGATAGAGTTCCCTAAAGAATTGTTGTCTCATGGAATGAATGATTGCAAGATATGCACAAAATGGATTTTGCAAGGAAGCCCTCAGAATCTCAGGATTAATGAAGCACTCTAAATACATCCTGGTCTTGGAAGCTTTGCTTGTGTTCTAGGTGCACGCAGTCAAGTAAGTATAGTGGATGAGGATTGCACATACTTCATACAACAATAAGCCTTGTTACATTACATATATAGTTGATCATTAGGAGTGCATGGTTGACCTACATGCCTGTGATGGCTATCTTGAAGACACCTAAAACTTATTACTAAGATGCTAGCTAAACCTATGGTACTTGTGGATCATATATGGCTGTAGGCTGGGAATGCAAGGAGAGAGGAGGCTATGCACAATAGCCTTGGCTTCCTCTGGAGCAACCCCATAGAGGGAGTGAAAAAAAAACCCATGACTAAGGTGGAAATATGTTGATCAGGTAGCAAATAAAAAAAATAGAGCATGCTTCAAAAGCTTTAAAGAAAACAATTGCCATCGATGCCACCATGAATTCATATAATTAAACCATCAAATGCATATAGCCCAGGCTGTCTTAACTATATATTTTATACCATTCAATGATTAATGTGAATTTAAGATAAAAACCACCAACCTGAATATCTTTGTTTGGTCACGAAATTGGCGAGAACTATTCAAAACTTTCTCCAATGGTGATTTTCTTTTAACTTTTTAACTAGGGTATAATCTTTCTGAGTTCCCAATCCTTTTTTTTCTTCTTTGAATGATTCCTTTAACCCAAATCACCCAAAATAAATCAAGGAAAAGTCTCCATTGATTTTTGAGAAACTAAGGGACAGATGGGCAATGCACCAAATTTCATTTTCCACCCGTCAATTCCCCATTATGCCGTTTAACCACCTGTTGGGTAATTTCTTTTACATTGATAAAGTTTAAAAACCTACTCCATTAAATTGAATTTTAATAACTCTTCCATTACTATAATAACTCTCATCCATGTTTTAATATTTTATCGGGTAGAATAATGTCACTTTATTTAAATTAAATCAACCGTTCATGAGAAGTCTTTTAAATATACATACATACATATACATATACATATATATATATTAAAATTTACCATTTTCAAATATAATAATTAACAAAATATTTATTTTTGAGTAAACAATTAAATAAACAATATTATTTGATTACTACTTTAAAATTTAACCAAGTTGAAATTAAAATATTATTCTATTTATAATTAAAATAAAAATTTAAATTGATAATTAAAATAATATTCATTTATATCTACAATCATTTAAAATTTTCAAACTAATTTAATATTTAATTAAATTCTTGATTTTTTTTCACAACTCACATTAATAATTAAATTTCATGCTTAATTAAATTAATTTCAACAATCATACTAACCTTCATTAAATTAAATTAACTAATTAATGATAATGCATCAAAATCACACAATTAACCCATTAAAATTAACACTTAAAACAAATGACATAAAGCAAAACTATTCCATCCCAAAACGGGATACTGACAAACAACATCGTCAAACAATGACAGGATGATGAACATGAACCAGGATGCTTTCTTTTCAACTCCCTAATCCACATCATATCCATTGGGTATGTTGGGGAATGCTCAGACCCGACAGTGCAGGTGGAGTCATTGCCCAGGACCTGCAGTATAGCATAAAACCAAGTGTCGAAAAAACATATATATATTCAATGTTAAACACACCGTGAGAGAGAATTGTAGTGTAGCAAGGTCCTCACAAATGAGAGATGCAACACCATCTCTCTCACCTAAACCTCAACAATAACCATGCTTTGAACAACTTCGTCATCAAAAAATAAGTAAATGACTGAATAAGCATAAATTCAAACATATATGTCCACATATCATAAGCAGTAGTAGCAATGTCATAGACAAACAAGACCAATAAGAAAAACTGTCAACCAACCAAACAACGTGGTGAAATAGTCACCAACATAGTTTCAAGTATGCATCAACATAAATAGTATCCAAATAGTATTAGGCACACACATAAAAGTATCATAAGAGTAATAGTAACACAAGAGGCACTACATCCTCCCTCTAGAACTATGCTTACTCCTGGAAGCCAGAAAACAAAAAATAAATAACTCTCTTAAGTAGGATGCATCCTCCCAAGACATCAAAGACTCAGTGTTATGTCCCTACTGGACCCTCTCGAGCTCACCCATAGGCTCCTAAGTCAACTACTCATCGTCTACGGGTAGCCTCTACAATTACACTCTAGTGCCTAGCCTAGTGATTATTAACCACAACAAATAGTCGGTGTGACCTGCTCGCATCACCCACTGTCAGCTTAGAAGCAGCTGGCCTTTGACCGAAACTAGTAGAGTTCCTCTATGAACATTGTCTCACAATATGTCCTTGTTGGCCGCAAGAGAAATAACCTGTTCCTTGGCCAAAACCCTTATCACTAGGAAGTGCATTAGACTATCGAACACTACCTTTGCTACCCACAGTCTAGGTGCTCTGTGCAGGATGCTCAGAATGTTTGTGCTTGTTATGCCACCAATTTTGGTTCTTCTTTTAGTGAGAACTACCATCACCATGATGAGATCGTGAATTCTTATGTTTAGACTCAAGGTGTTGCTATTGTCATTCACCCTTAGTGGGTGCCTGCTGATTCTTCAAGGACCCCACAGCTAAAGTCAGACCAACTTGAAAACTAAAATCGGATGAAGGTGCATTACCAATGTGAACACCCATATGACCCCCAAGTGTTATAGCCACAATCTCCTCCACTAAATGGGCCTTCTCCATAGTCACCTCCATAGCCTTTAGCTTGAAGACTTGCACTCCTCCACTGATTTGGGCATTCAAGCCCCTAATAAAGTGATGGACTAGCATACCCTCATCATTACCGATCCCATCATTTTTCTTCAGTTCATAGAACCGGTGCTCATACTGTTCTATGGACATTTCCATTTGTTTCAGCTCATGGAACTCATCCACTCAACACTATCTCCAATGTTCTAATAGGAAACGAACCCTAAACCTCTTCATGAATAACTTGCTGGTCACTAAATCAATGTCTAGGTGTAATTTTTGCTCTTCCAAATGCCACCATGTGGATGAAAACCTCTAAGGTGCATGATGATGCACCTAGCCCTAGTATTACTGTTGTAAGGATGCATAGCGAAAACATGATCCAAATCAATTAACCAAGTTTCAGCCTCCAATCCTCCACCAGTACCATCGAATGTGGGAGGTTGTGCTCTCTACAAGTCTCTCATGTGACCCGCTACTACGATACCCTGCTTTGCTGCTATGATCCTTCTCAAAGATCTCTCCCTTTCTCTCTCCACATGCTATTCCTCCTATCTAGAGACTAATTGACGAAGAGCCTCCTCTAACAACTGTTGTAACTGCAAACCAACTATTCCTGGCTATTCTAGATTTGGGCCTCCTCCTTTTGAGTGATTTTGAGACCCCCGTTGTTACTCATGTTCTAATTTGTGGGAACTTTGTGACAAAGTACTTTCATGGTTGGCTCTATGGCCACCACCTCAACCTCTTCCATGACCACGACCCCAACCCCGAAGCATGATCCTATGCCACATTAGAGGGGAACATGAGAGATCAAGAGTTAAGTGGAAAGGTTAGCCTAATGGGCACAATTAACCTAGAGTACCAAGAGTTGTAAACCTTTTCTCTAATACCAATGATGTAATGCCCCACTATGCGAACCCCAAAGGACAACTACAACTAACAAATTACCACACAATTTTTTTTTGAAAGAGAAATATTACATAAGATAAGCATGTACATACATTACATGAAAATAAATTATGCATTTACAAAATCATTTACGTCCTTTGGGTTACATGAGATGACATTACGAAACCTAGACTCTAACCCAAAATGATAGCAAATGAGAACCAAGATTTCATGAGAATAACATACAACCATCAAAGATCATTAGAGATGAAAAAGATACATCATTTTATTACAATTCAAATCATAGTTCAATATTACAATTGTGGAGCATATTTCCATAGATACAACACATCATGGATACAATAGTACATTACATAATGCTTCCCTTATGTCAATGGGAAGAGTACATGAAGTACAAGAATAGTACATCAAGGAAGAATAACGTACAAGCATAGAACAGTCTTCAACCAAGGGAAGCTCTAGAAACTCTGCATCTGTTTCCACATCATGAACATAACCTGGGAACCAAATGGGGTGCATAGCACATTCCACCCAACCATGTGGGTCCGAAGACCCACCCCCCATGCGAGGAGTTGACAAGAAAGACCCTCAACCAAAATGGTTAGGTGAATAATGACAAACAAGACTCCATGACAAGAGTAATAACAACAAAAAACTACATATGTTTCTAGAGGAACAAAAGAAACAAGGGGAAACAACAAGTAAAAACAATTGCTAAAGGGGTAGAGTTTCATCACATGGCTTGACATGGGTTACCCAATAAGGATATTCATATATTACCGGCCCCTATCCTGGGTTACCCTGGCAACCTCAACCGATCCCCGGCCCACATTGTGGAATCAACTCACCTTTCATGAAGATAAGGTGGTTTATTTTCCAGTCCAGGACTTCTTGTCTCATCCCAAGCCTAAACAAGCACTTGGGCCATGAGAGAGGCATCCATTATCCTTTCTTAGTGTGAATTACTACGCATCCCTCCCCTAACTATTTATTAGGTTATCACTTGATTAATCAGCTTTCGCATGAGTTACCCAAGATACCACTTAGGTTTTTGGCCCCCATGGGAAGCCACTCCCCCTTACAACAACAAAATATCATAAACATAAATGGGGTAAGCCAACTTGCACACAAAAAATCAAGAATAAAAAAGTAAATACAACAAGTGAGGCATGCACCATCTCACACTAAAAACTTCATAGAGAATCCACTTCCTCGTTCAAGGCTAAACCCACAAAAATCAAATTGAACATAAGAACCATAGTTTGCAAGAGTCACCACAAAAGCCAATCATGAAGCCACATTTTTCCCCTCCTCTGAAAGCCCAAAAGACTGACTACCCAAGATTCCCAAATGAGGGAAAGTCAAAGAGAATCATAGGTTTCAACAAAACTTCAACATAAATAATCTCTACAAATCAAAATACTCAAATGGAAGAAAAAATGATATGGAACCATCAAAACCAAGATTTAATTCATCTAATACAATTAAAGTGATAGGTCTCATAAGACACTTAGTTCGTCCTTTCCACACATTAATCTACTATGTCATCTATCAATAAATCAAATTTATTTAAGTTAAACAAGTTACCATTTTCTTTAAAAACTTACTTAAATAGAAGGAATACAATTTCAAGTAATGATAACCAAAGGTAAACCCTAACAACGATCTATTTTCATTTACTACTTTTCTTTAAATTATATCTTCATAATAAATAAATTTAATTGGGGATCATCAATTTAACTTTAACAATTTACAAATTGTTTTCTTCAATTTGTAAACTTAATTTGAACATATATATTTATATAGACATCTAGAAATAACACCTAATTTAATCTTTTCATATTTTTCAGGAAAACAATTCGCAACAACATAACTATATATAAATTTAAATTAAATGATCTAGAAAACATATAATTAGTTTATATTTAGTTTATACACTCATTATGAAATTATATAAAATAATTAAAGAATTCCTTTTCCAATCAATCCATTTACAATATATTTAATATTATTATAAAATCCTTTAAAACAGTTTAACAACTATATATATCACAAGTTTCAATCTACTTTTAATATTCTATAAAAAGTAATATATGTAAACCTACATTTAATTCAAGTTCGTTACATCTTAACTTTTCACTTATGATAAACTATTTTTAACAATTTAAGAAAATATAGGGACAAATATCCTCACTACATAGTTAAAAAAATAGTAACTTAATTTTCCTACCACAAAAATAAAAAAGAACTGTGATCACAATACTCTTAAATAATTAACTTTCATAGTCATTGTACTAAAAGCATATAAATTACTTTCAATTGAAATTATTTGAATCAAATAAACTATCCTCAGTCAATAATTACTGTTTTGTAACCGATGGATACTAAGCACATTAATTACACGCTTCTTTCACCTAAGACAATAATTTCCCAAATTTTAGTTCCTCTTATTAACTAACATTATTTTATAAACCTAGTTAAATTTTTGCAAGGTGATTCCACCTTCTCACCATTAATTATCTATAAAAGCATTCAACATAAGATAACCTAGTTAATTTACCAAACCCTCAATTATCTAGAATGCATAATCAATTCCCTTAATTAAATTTTATAATAAAATAACTATCTAACTTCCTAATATATCTATCTATATAAGCCAATAATCTTAAAGTCTAATTCTTCTTTAAAATCCCAACTATCCAATTTACATACTTTCACTCAAGTGGTAAAAAATCAAGTCAATTTACATCTTATCTTTCTACTCATGAAGAAGTCATCATGGCATAATTTTAGGGAATTAAAAGAACCTATTTTAGAATAAACACATTTTATCTCCGCACATCCCTTATGAATTTATTATTAAAATAATTTAAAACTATATAAACATATTTGAGGATATCTAGCTATATGCCTAATTCCTTCAGTTCATTGCAATTAAATAATAGGAAACCATAATCTATAACTATATTGCACACATATATAAGATAAGGACATGTCGTAAAGCTAAAAACCTAAGTGTGCACATTATTAAGATCTTGGCCATAATTTTAATCTTAATAAACAATATTTTAAAACATAAATGTGCGCATTATTAAGATTTTGGCTGCATTTCACCAAATTGGAGAAGTGATAGGTTGAACCAGCAAGGTAGAGTTTGAAGGGGCGGCTACCAATAGCGGCAGGTGAAAAGCCAAATCCTACAACCTTTCTTTGTGTCCTCCCTATCTCTTCCAAGATGGGAGCTAGGAATAGGGATGCATAAAAATAAAGGCACATGAATGGTTTGATAGAGTGTCCTAAAGAATTGTGGTCTCATGGAATGAATGATTGCAGGATATGCACAAAATGGATTTTGCAAGGAAGCCCTCAAAATCTCGGGATTAATGAAGCACTCTAAACATATTCTAGCATTGGAAGCTTTTCTTGCGTTCTAGGTGCACACAGTCAAGCAGGTATTGTGGATGAGGACTACACTTCACATGGAAGTAAGCAGTAGTAGCAGTAGTAGCAGTGTCATAGACAAACAATACCAATAAGCAGAAGTATCAACCAACCAAACAACGTGGTGAAACAGTCACCAACATAGTTTCAAGTATGCATCAACACAAACAGTATCCAAACAATATCAACCACACACATAAAAGTATCATAAGAGTAATAGTAACACAAGAGGCGCTACACTTTTGTTCCTCCCTTTTAGGAAGAAAAGAAACCAATGGTTGATAAACCCACTCCTACACCATCACAACTTGAAAAGCATGCAAGAAGAAACTAAAATGCTAAACAATGTAGTCATAAACTTCGTGCTATTGCTCGTCAGTTAGAAGAAAAGAATAAACCAAAAAAAAAGATCAAAATCTAACTTAAACAAATCATGATGATTCTCCACCTTTTCCACAATAAAAACATAAACCTACAATGGATATTGTCATTAGACCTCTTGTTGTGATTAACTTGGAAGTTGATGATGATGAGATTATTAAAATTGATGAGGAAGTGCATAATGAGCTGAATTTGTTATTTTCCTCTTACATGAGCTTAAATGGGGCTACAACAGTGACGATCCTCCTAAAAAGGGTGCCTCATCATGTGTTGAGCATTGTTATCATCCTAGTATTGCACTTTTTCTTTCCCCTTCAGCTAGTTATCCAACTTCTATGTATAATGAGCAAGATTGGGATGTGGATGACTTGTTTTAAGTTGACTCGCATGTGACATACTAGTCTTTTCTTTTTCTTCTTTTCATGTTCTTTGTGATTGCATGTGTGTAATTTGATCCCTTGTATCATGTTGCTTTTTGTGTCTTTATGTTTTTGATATTTTCTTTGGATGACCGTTGTTACTCTATTGCTGCAAGGATACAAATGAAGTGAACCTCTCATAACATTCTTCTATTTCTCTTCATTATTCTATGTGCCATAAGCATTATCTTTTCTTTTCTCTTGTGTTTTCCTTTTGGAGATGATGCAAGGAATTGAGACATTTAGGTCTCTTCCATGTTGACCCAAAGCACTTTCTTTTCTTTCTCTCTCTATTTGTCATTCTTCCATTGTGTTCATTGTTCTATTCAATGTTTGGGGAATGATGATAGTTCCAAGCTCTATTATATTATTGTAGCAAATACATTCATTGACCTCAAATATGTATATCCCATATGTATTATCTTTGGGATTTCATTTGGGGGTAACCCCTCTCCATGATGCAACTTTATTTGGAAACATATCATTGGCATAGGCCTTTCCAAATAATGCTCTCATGTCTTCTTTTATCATTTGGAATTTATCATATTTCTACTTTAAAGTAATTGCTCACAACATGGTTATTAGAAATTTATTTAAAGTGGGGGCATACAATCCCCTGCTCATTGTTTGCATAATTGTGTAAGCTTTTTCAAAGTGTGGTATTCTTAATTCATGTGGCATATCTTCTTGGTGGTGACATTGGGTTTGATGTTCTACAAGAGTGTGACCTATCTTGGCATATGGCATTCCTCTTGGTGTTAATGCTATGAATTGCATTCCCTAAGGTGTGAATCTTTTATTCCTCAGCTAGTCCTCTCTTGGTGGTGATACCAAGTGTGATGTTCCCCAAGGTGATACCGTTCATGTATTAAGTAAAACCCCTTTGCATTTAAAACTAGTTCATGACCACCAAGCATAATACAACGTGCTTGCTAGAGGTTCCTTTTATTTCATGAGTCTCTAGTATAATAAAACTTGTTAGCCTTGTGAAACCTTTAACCATTTTGTGTGGCACCTTATCAAAGCTATCAAGGAGTATAAATTTGTTATGGTTGATGTATGGAAGGCCTCTGTACCTAGCGTAATTTTTCCATCTACCACCATTTTGTGCGTACACAATAGACCATTGTGTGTTTCTCACCTTTTTTCCTTGGGGCTCACCTAGTGTATACTAGATTGCACTAGCCCTTGTGAGTATTTTTTTGGACAAACAACTTAGACTTGATACATACCTCATGGACAAACAGTTGAGGATTGATCCACCTTTTTCCTTTCTTCTTACATTAATTTTGACATTGTATGATTGTGTATCTTGTGTCACTACTACATGCATGTGTCTCTTTGTGCCTTTGTTGGTTTATGAGATCTTAGATCTTGGGGGCTTGATCCTTGTCATCTTATCTTCCCAACAGTTGTACAATTGGACCTCTCATGACTTATTTGTCTACTTTAGTGTGAATCTAAGCATAGGCTCATACTCTCACTAAAGTGGCAGCTAAATTTAGTGTAGGAAATTATATACCTTTACAATTTCACACTATATTTGGGTCCCTTAATTAATCAGACTTAATTAAGCTTTTAATTAATCAAATTATGCATTATAAAGCCTTATTATTCCCATTTTTTGAAAGGGAAATCTATATTAAACAATTTCCAACTCTAATTAAATTACCTTGGAAACTGAGTGTCTTGGACTTATGTCCTAGGACCCATTCGCCCAAGCATGAATGGGTTCCCTTTAAGTCCTAGGACCCAAATTTTAATATGCTTTTGGTGGTATTTTAACATGAATCAAATTGAAGTTTCAAGTGTTGGCTTTTGGAATCTAACTTCTAATAAATTAGATAAACAACTATAAATACATAGTTATTGTTACACCCCAAATATGTAATTACTATTTACTATTACTATGTAGGGTAAATGTGAATGTAATTTGCATTTTGATTGTGAATAAAATGTGCTTGTACTTTGTTATCAATGCATTATGAATGAATGCTATTTCATTCAATGTCACATGAAGAAATGAATATGTGTGTGAAATGGATGGTTATTGAATTAATATTATAACTATGGAGATGTATTATGTGTAATGCATATTCTATTGAATAGCTGACTACCTTGGACATATTTTGAGAATGTGGACCATGCAGGTATATGTTCATTCCTCTAGTCAGAGGGGAAGTATCACTCAAGAGAATGTATTGGTCGGGTAACCAATACTGTAACCTATTTGAGCTTACACACACCACAATAGAATAATTGAGTCAGGTTATCATGTGATAAGTAGGTAATTCATCCTTAGCATAATGTGTCTGCATTAGTAAGGGTCTTGATTACTATTGAATTCATGCCTAGATAATGATTATCTATTTGAGCTTGTGAGTCCTTCCTTATCCTACCATGCTTGTTTGTGTGGTTGATTGTATATTAGGATATATGCATATCTCGACATGTACACATACGATGGATATAATGGGATGTCCATATGAGTACGACTACATATATATAGATATGCATATATATGTTTATAAATGAGTGATATGATGCCATAGTCACATAGAACATAATCACTCAGATATTTAATGGATCATTGACTCTCATGTTGATAGATAATATATATATATATATATGTTTTTATATATATAAATACACATAAGCGAAAATGCTTAATAGAGGGGTGTGTATACATATATATATATATATATATATATATATATATATATATAATACATATTATTACTATATGGTTGCTATCTTCTTGTATTCTTTTTTATATCGAATGAATCATTTAACTATCATGTTGTCATAGAATATATATATGTTTGTACACACACGTATATATATACATATACATACATAAGTAGTAACGGTTATTCGAGAAGTGCATATATATATATATATATATATGTATGTATACATGCATATTGTTCAATGATAAAGCTAACTTGAATGTATGCATTCTAGATATCAAACAATATATGTACATGTATCTATGTGCCTGGATATATATATATATATATATATATATATATATATTAAATAGGGTCTGATTTATACATATGTTATTCAAGGAATAGAAGAAGATCCATACGAATATATGCTCTTATTGATCAAATGAGAATTTAATATACTAGATATGAACGATAGGGGACATATGAGTTGGTAAACTTATATATTGAGTTCTAAGGATATATAAATATAAAATAATATACACTAGTATATAAGTGTATATATCATAATGAGAGAACTTATAATATATATGTATTATGTATATAAGTCAATACCAATACTTGTTAAGCATGGGTATATGCTTTTGAGATTTCAATATATATTCATAGTGTGTAGGAGATGTAGCACCTAGACTAAGCGCTTAGCGAATGCATATGTAATATGCATATAGTGCATGGGTGAGAAGAAAACCATTCTCCTTACATGTTAAAGCACTGCCTGAGAAAACACCATGATAAGTGGAATGCTGGCTTAACCTTAGCAATGAGTGGCGTAGTCATAGGAGAAGCTTTGAGGCTGATGTATTAACTACGTCAAAGGTTGAGTATTTAATACTTGTGACTGTGCATCAAAGGCTGAAGTTTGGTAAAGAATTGACTATATTCTTTAGCCATATTATACTCTTGATGTTTTCACATGAATAGTTTGTAATTTGCAAACATCGAGCAATCATTAAGTCAATGAATGATGATAGAATAACTCAATGCCTCTTTTGTGGAAGCCGTCGATTTAGTAAACTCTATTTACCATGTTTTTAAATATCGACCAACATCTCTAAAGGTGTGTTAACCTTTCAATGACTTTTTTAAATCGATTTAATATATGAATCAGCTCATAATATGAATTAGTCGATATAAGTTTGGTGTTGCAAATCTGATGTTGACTATTTCAAATGTAAAGAAAATCATGCAACTCTGTATGTGAATATGAAGCTTTGGCGCTACCTTTGAATCCTTTTACTTGTAGATGTCCATTTTGAAATTAAAACCAAATTCTATCATGTGGAGATTTGAATTGGTGACTAATTATTGTCATTTAACAAAGTTGATCAATAGTTGTTTAAGCTGAGTATGTGCTTACATGTTTACCAAGTCTTTTAGATGAGATATATGTGTTGTGCATTTTTTTTTCCATCAAAACTCATGCAAAAACTATAGATTGAGTAGTTACTAGATTGTTGTATAAATATTGGGCTTGTTCATTTGTTTGGATGCATTCTTCTATGCATTATTCCTTGAGTAAGTCTCTTCATTTTATCTACATTTCTGTACTACAATATTCTACCAAGTACAGTGAGTGGGAGCCTTGAGTATTAGAGAGAGTTTAATATTATTATTGAGAGAAGTATTTTCCAACTTGTTGGATATTGGTTATCAAACCTTTGTTGAAGGATCGATACTAGGCTAGTTGTTGATTTGAAAGTGTTGTGACTATAGCCAGTCGATTGGGAAGCTTATCATGGGAATGAGGATATTCTTCCATTGTTTGCATTAGTTTTGAAAGATTTATCTTGTTTGTTTTGAAGTCTATTATGGTTACATGCATTTAGAGAAATGTATTTTTTACTTTGAAAGAAGTAGAAGTTGCATATACTATTTGTGAAATGCTTGTAATTACTCCATAATAGGAGGATTGTGGACCTATCATCAGTATTACATACTAGATATGAATAAAAATGGGAATAATAAGGCCTATTCATAGCTCTAAACCCTTTTAGTAAAAGAGGTGACACTCTCGAATGGAATCATCTTTTGTTGTGAAAATTCTTTGATTGAGGTCATGCATTGTGTTTGTATTTACTCCATGATAGGAGGGATGTTTGTCATAGGTATTGTTATTATACTAGATATGATTAGAAATGGGTAAGACAAAATGTTTGTCAAAGGTATTGTTATTATACTAGATATGATAAAACATAGAAAAGCTTAAGGAACTCTCATAGCTATGTATTTAATTATGTTAGATTGCTAGTAGGTTACTCCTGGGATTGTTATCTAGTGAAGGGAGGGAACTAGTAGGTTACTCCTAGGATTGTTATCCAGTGAAGGGAGGGAACTAGTACTTTGCTTTATGAGTCATCCCTGGAATGAAAAATCCTAAACCAACAACTTTTTATTATATCCCCTTGGATTGTGAAAGATTATGCAATTAGGTTATGTAGGAATTGGCTAGGAAGTATAACTAATATATACATTCATCCTATGAGATAGATATAAAAATATGAGGGATAGAGAAGATTGAGAGAAACTCCTTTATTAATAGCAACCTATAGCTTCAAAGAGTCAAGGATTCTTGGATTTGGGAAGAATAGTACGAATCTGTGAGTATGCATTGTTGAAATAATATGGATTGAAGTAGAAAGTAAATGGAGGTATCCGAGAGGTTGGATAACTCTTGAATTGAATCTATTTTCTATGCAAGGCTAGGGACTTGTAAGAAAGAAGATAGTACCGTAGGAATAAGAGAAAAGACCATAATGGTCATAAAAGAAGTAATCAACAAAGTGGACATGTTTCCACCAACCAAAATTGATGAGAACAATTTAGAGTTTTGATTAAGATGAGGGGAAGGGAACCAAACAACCTTGGTATCTCTAAGGGTTATGAGAAAATAGGTAACCAAAAGTTGGAATAAAGAATCCAAAAAAGTAAATTGTATTGATCTAACAAAGGTTTGGTTAGTACATTGATGGGTTGGAGTATAAATAGAACTCACCAACGTGTCAATAAAAACCAACATATGTCTAGAGGTTCCAAAAGGAAATGGAATACAGTGTGACAGTATATGTCAAATCAATAGAATTTGTAAGGAAAACAACGCTCGAAGTTGAAAAGTACATCAACAAAAAAAGTTTGTGAGTATGGATATTCCTCCACCAAAAAGGATATTAGAAAGAGAATAATAATGAATGTTAGCATGTAAAGTCACTAATTATTCGTTAGATCTCCTATTGGATGATCTAAAATGTTAAATCTATGAGATAGAAATCCACGATGAATCTAACTTTGGGAAAAAGTATATTCAAGGTATGCCATTGATGCAAGAGAAAGGAAATAGAAAGCTAACAACAACTAATTTTAAATCATTCGAGAAAGAAAATATTTGCTAGGAGTTCAACTTTGGGTTGATCAAATGTCACACTAGATGTGAAAACACTAAGGGGGAAGAGAGAGAGTGGATTGACTCAGATTAAGTACCCCACCCAATGAAAAAATGTGATATGTTTTCAATTTGGAACAACTTTTGACTTCTTCATAAGTCATGATGTCCATTAAATGGGTATGTGCAGGATCATCATGGAAAAAATATGCCCTTAAGTGGTAAAAAATTCAAAAAAATCAAAGTTAGGCTACATTACATAAAAATTTGAATAAGTTATCTATATTATTTCAAAAATATGTAAGAATAGAATCTGTAAAAATTGAATGTAGTTTCTAAACTACTAGTTTTTTTTTTTTTTAAAATATCTATTTGGTGAAAATTTTAAATTTCAATTTAGTAGTCCTTAAATTTTAGGGAAAAAATAAGTAGGTGTCTGTCTGAAGACCCTAACAACAATAAAATGATAATATTTTTTATAAGATTTTAGAAATAAGTAGAGGAATCATGTCTAGATGTGATACATATTTTTTTGTAATTGTTTTCCAAGTAAATAATTAATTATGAATTTTTTATTAAAACTTTAAAAAAATATAAAAACTTGTATGTCTGACCACCTTAACTTGGTCAAAACTTCATGAAATTATTTTTTTCCTTTTTTAATCCAATAGTATGTGAAGCATAGAATGTGATATATGTTTTGGATTCCAAAACCCTGATACCATTTGAAAGCTATAGATGTTTTTCAATCAACCTATCAATCAGGTTTTTAGTCGTAATTCAAATAGAAAATGAATAATAATAATTTATTAAATTCAAAGTAAAGCATAATTTATATTGGTGGAAAGCTGAGAATCTCCTGTAAAAACCCTTTTCATTTCATCAATTTTGGGTAAAAAAAATTCGTTAGCCACATACCCTTCAAATACCCATCATATCGTCACTTTTTGGCCCATCATGATCTTACACATACCTAAATCATGTATACCATGACCACAAGGATAAGGTATTGGAATTTTTGGAGAAAAATAGTGAAAAGGTCAAGAGTTGTGACCTATTAACATCCCATATATATCTTATATTTATTTTGATTGGAAGATCAAATGACATTATTGGGTATGTACAAGATCATCATGGAAAAAATAAGCCCTTATGTGGTGAAAAATTCAAAAAAATCAGAGTTAGGAAACTTGACGTAAAAAATTGAATAAGTTATCTATATTATTTCAACAATATGTAAGAATATAATCTATAGAAATTTGAATGTAGTTTCTAAAGTATTAGGTTATTTTAAAAAAAAAACTATTTGGGCAAAATTTGAAATTTCAATCCAATAGTACTTAAATATCAAGGAAAAAATAAGAAGTAGGTGTCTGTCTGACCACCCTAACCACAATAAAATGATAATATTTTTTTAATAATATTTTAGATAATAGTAGAGGACTCATGTCTCGATGTGATGCATATTATTTTTTAATTTTTTCCAAGTAAATAATAAATTATGATTTTTTTATTACAACTTTAGAAAAATATAAAAACTCGTATGTCTGACCACCTTAACTTGGTCAAAACTTCATGAAATTAAGTTTTTTTAATCCTATATTATGCAAAGCATAGAATGTGATGTATGTTTCAGATACAAAAAATGTGATACCATTTGAAAGCTATAGATGTTTTTCAATCAGCCTATCAATTAGGACTTTAGTCAAAATTCAAGTAGAAAATGAATAATAATTATTTATTAAATTCAAAGTAAAGCATAATTTATATTGGTGGAAAGCTGAGAATTCCTTTAAAAACCCTTTTCGTTTCATCAATTTTGGGTTAAAAAAAAGTTGTCAGCCACATACCCTTCACATACCCATCATATCACCACTTTTTGGCCCATCATGATCCCACACATACCCTATCATTGATGCCTTAGAAAATGATAGGTGGATAATTTGATAATGAAATGTAATATCATTGTCTATGTGATAGACAAGGGAAGATCTAGATAACTTATGATTTTTAAGAAATTTTCATACTACTCCTATTGCCCCTTTATAGTAAGTAGTTATTGATGAGCTAACCTTTGATAGTTAGACTATGTGTATAGTGTAAGACATGTCAATGTCAAGAAGTGAAATAGCACTAATATCTAACTGTGATAGGAAACCTTTGGGATAATAAGGTTTAGCTATAAATCCATTAAGAAGATATGTAAGATATTATGTGATGTTATGTGAACCACATGAAAATATCTTTATTGGAATGATGATTTAATCATACTTTATATTCAAATGAAACCCTAGGTTTAGAATAACCTATTTGGGATGAGAAGTTCATTTGATTTAAGAGATAAACCTTAGGTTAAGTTTTACCTACTGGGTTGGAATATCTACTAGACTACTCATTAACACCTATAGGTTGGGAATAAATTACTTGGTTGGGTTGTAAATTTGGTCTTGATTGGAACATATAGGTTTAAGAGTAACCTATATAATCATACTAGTCATTGGTTGATGACTTAATCTAAAGATTAGGGTATATTGTGGTTGATACTCACCTATGTGATTAAGTAAATCACTTGAGCTAACGAGAAAATTTTGTGCTTGGTAATTAGGTATGTAATTAAATTTGATATCTTTTTGGAGCTAACATGATTGAATGAAGATTAATATTCAAAATTAGTACCAATTTTTATCAGGAAAATTAGATTGAGTTGAAATATGGATTAAATCTTGGAAATAATCCAAGGACATAAGAAATCCATGGTATGGATGTCCTAGGATAAATGGGATTTATCTCCCCAAAACTCCTAACCATTATTACTTGGGAATTAAAACTGGAATGGGACCACATAATAGGTTTTTACTTAGTTAAAGAATAGACTAATATGGGATATAAAAGAACCTATGAACCCAAAATTTTGGAGAATTAAGGGATGGAATGAGAAAGTTAATGTTAGAGGTAGGACATTGGGGTGACAGAGTTATTTGTAGGGTGAGAAACCACTATAATCTGGAAAAGGTGGAGTAAGAGGTTGCATAGGATGTGGCAATTTAATGTCTAGTGTGCTAGGAAATGAAGACAAGATGTCATCATTGGCAAGAAATGTGTACTCTCTTGAGATTTTAGAGGGGGAGTGGTAGAATGCAAGATAGTTTAACCTATCTATATTAGTGGAACTGACACAATATTGTGGTGGAAAAACTCACTAGGTAAGCAACGTGGTTGAAAACTTGACTTATGGGATTTTACTCCTAAGTAATATATTGTGTGAGGTAGTTGCTTAGTATTCCTAAGAAAGTTGTCTCAATTGTGAACAAGCAAATAATGATAAGGTTGTGCAGACTAGGATCATACTACGAGACATTCAATTCAACGAATGCATAATATATTATTATATCCAAATAGGAAAAAGAGTAAAACCAAATCTTGAATGATTTGTTGAGTACTTGTAAACTTCTAATGTCGAGATTTGATCCATTATATCGAAAGGAAGGTTGGAAACACTACAAGCTAAGAAATAGGGTTAACCTTAGACTTGATAGTTTGTCAAAAAGGAGTAATAGATTGAGAGATCTATGAAACTTTTTTGATACAAAGCTTAAGTATGAAGTGATATCATGAATTGACATATGTCCAAGAGAAATGTTGTGCTCAATATGTATAAGTGGTCAAGAGTATTAGTTTTGGCTAAAGTAAATAGATATGTAAGAGATGGGAAAACTCAGCTTCCAAGTTATTTGAAGGTGTGAATACCAAAGGGAAGGATGGGACCCATGGTGTAGTGCACAATGCATCATTATTCCTTTTCTATTTAGATTATACTAAGGATAAATTCATGAGCCAATGGGAATGTGCTTTCTACATCACTATAGTATAGGTGTCATGTGTTGTTCATATAGTATTGTAAATGGGATGTACATAAGAGATATTGCGAATACAACACATAATCTCTTTGAGAGAGTAATTATGTGTGAGACATACAAGTTTTCCATATGCGATAGTAAGGAAACTTGATGCAAGGTTCAGGAAGGACAAGGTTGCAAGGAGTGATGCCACATAGGATGAATGTTTTATAAACCTTATGTAATTTATGAATGGTAATTAAAAATTTATTTGACTTTATTGTATGTTAAAGTGCTATAGATCATTGGGGACGATGATTCACAAGGGCGGAAGTATGTTACACAACAAATATGTAATTACTATTTACTATTACTATGTAGGGTAAATGTGAATGCAATTTGTATTCTAATGGTGAATAAAAGGTTCTTGTACATTTTTATCAATGCATTATCAATGAACATTATTTCATTTAATGTCACATGAAGAAATGCATGTGTGTGAAATGGATGGTTATTGAATTAATATTATAACTATGGAGATGTACATGTGTAATGTGTATTTTGTTGAATAGTTGACTACCTTGGACATATTTTGAGAATGTGGATGCAGGTATATGTTCATTCCTTTAGGCAAAGGGGAAGTATCACTCAGGAGAAGTTCTTGGTCAGGTAACCAGTAATGTAACCTATCTAAGCTTACACACACCACAGTAGAATAATTGAGTAAAGTTATCATGTGGGAAGTAGGTAAGTCCTCCTTAGTGTAATGTGCCTGCATTAGTAGGGGTCTTGATTACTATTGAATGCATGCCTAGATGATGATTATTTGCTTGAGCTTGTGATTCCTTCCTTATCCTACTATGCTTGTTTATGTGGTTGATTGTGTATTAGGATATATGCATACATGCATATATATGCATATGTTAGCATATGCATACGATGGCATAATGGGATGTCCATATGAGTACGACCACATATGTATAGATATGCATATATGTTTATAAATGAGTGATATGATGTCATGCTCACATAGGACATGATCATTCAGATATTGAATGGATCATTGACTGTCGCATTGATAGGTAATATGTATATATATATATATGTTTGTATATATATAAATACACACATAAGCATAAATGCTTAATAGAGGGGTGTGTATACATATATATACAAATAGATAATGTATATTATTACTATGTGATTGCTATATTGTTGTATTCTTTTGTATATCAAATGAATCATTCAACTATCATGTTTTCATAGAATATATATATTTGTACACACACACACACACATATATATATATATACATATACATAACACTTATTCGAGACGTGTGTGTACATTTTTGTATATATATATGTATGTATGTATGTATGTATATATACATGCATATTGTTTAATGAGTGATAAATTGAATCTATGCATTCGAGATATCAAATGATACATGTACATGTATCTATGTGCCAGGATATATATATATATATATATATATATATATATATAATGTAGTACTATATTAAACAGGGACTGATTTATACATATGTTATTCAAGGAATAGGAGAAGATCCATACGAATATATGCTCTTATTAATCAAATGAGAATAATATACTCTATGAACGATAGGGAATATATGAGTTGGTAAACTTATATATTGAGAAGGATATATCAATATAAAATAATATACAATAGTATATAAATGTATATATCATAATGAGAGAATTTATATAATATATATATATATTATGTGTATAAGTCAATACCAATCCTTGTTAAGCATGGGTGTAATGCCCTATCTTGTAACCTAAGGAATGTTGCAATTGTCTACACAAGTGAAATAATTTTTTTTTAAAGTGTTAATATTAACTTAATTAGTTGCATACATTCACTAAGTTACGCGACATCACACTACTTGAGATTCCATAGACGACTTTAGTATTTAGCATTGCATAAATTTAATTAACATAAACTTAAAAGTAAACATTGCATATCATTTGAATTCCATTCATGATAGTATAAAGTACAAATATGATTTCTTACATTGCATTTGAAAAGATATTACAATACTCATTCTTCAGATGAGGTAGATCAAATAATAGATTACAATTACATATTTCAAATGTTCACCTCATAAACAATTGAGGGATGTAACAAATACAAGATTTTCAATAATGCAATAAAGAAAGTACAAATATATCCAAGTACGAGCTCTCCATCCATGAAGCTCTTGTTGCCACAATCATAAATTGGGGACCCAACGGAGTAAGGTGCATGTTCCACCCAACCATGTGGTACTCGTAGGTCCACCCCCCATGCTAGGAGATAGTAATAAGGTTACCTAGACATAACTTATTCACCCTAGACACAAGTACATAACTAACTGATGGTTACATTGCTTCCAGAATTATGACAATCAAATGTGCTAAGTGCAAAAGGTAAACTGTTATTTTAGGTATAGTGTCATCACAATGTTGCAAAGGTTACCCTGGTGTTTCTTCCTAGGTTTCGGCCCCCAACTTGGGTTACCCTGGTAACCTCTTACGAAACCCGACCCCATTTGCAAACTATTGCAGAATCGAATATCTTTTAAAGTAATAAGATATCAAGTTTCCATTCTAGGCCTTCTCATCTTATACTCATGACTGAACTAGCTCTTGAGTCTATAAGCGAGGCATAATAATCATATTAAAGATTTTAAACTAACTACTGTGTTGTTAAATTTTCACTGACTTACTAACACTTTGTAAGTTACCCTGGCACCACTTCGTGTGCCAGCCCTCACACAAAGCCACTCCCCTAAAGATAACAAAGGAATTCTAAGTTTCCCTAACTAAGGTATACAAGGTGCACAAAATTCAACCATATAATACCAAACGACACACAACTGTCATTAAACCTTTATTCATAAATTTAGGTATCAAAACACCATACTATAACATGTGCACTACCCTAGTCAACTCAAGGTTTTCATTTCAACAATAACAACACCCTTACTATACACACTAATCTGGAAGACTTGTTCATCTAAAACATTCCCAATTTGACCAATAAAAAGGAAACACAAATTTAAAGCAAATATAAAGAAATTTAAACATCTACTATTTGGATTTACTAAATCCAGTCATTTAATAAGAATAAACAAGAAAATATAACAACTAGAACGTAATTCTTTTCTCATACAATAAAGGAAATTGTATCAATTTATTCTAATTTTTAACTTTCTCAATTTCACATAAAAATAAAGACTAAATTTTCTCTTTCATTCATAATGTTTTAGAACTAGTCAACCTCATACCTAACATGTATTTATACTCAAGAAATTCTTATTTCACTACTAAAATAAAAGTGAATTTAAAAATTTATTTAAATAAATGTATATTTATATATATATATATATATTATTAAATAATAAAAAACCCTAATTTGAATTTCTTATTCGAATTTAATTTAAACCATACAATATTGTTCCCATAAGAAACAGAGCAAACTCCATTCAAATTTTATAAATCGTATTTGAAACCCTAAGCAATGAAAGTTTGGGTCTACGACCGCTACACAGTTGACCTTCATGGAGGTTGCGACTGTGTTGGCAGCCTAAGCGCTGCCTGTATGGGTTGCGCCGGCTACCTCCACAACCATTACCCTTCATGGGGCGGTTGTGGGGGTTAGTCCCTGCGCCCCCACCACTGCATAAACTATGTATTATAAAATACACTTTATTCCATATAAAAAAATATGAATTTTAAACCTACGGAATTTTGGATTCTCATATATGGAATTTAGTCTGAATTTATACGTTTACGCCTATACAGTGATTTAAAAAAAATAAATCATATAATTATATATCAATGACTTTCACAATGCAATTTGTATATAATATATATATATATGTATGTATATAATTCCATCAGGGTTTTTCTAGTGGGGAAATTAAGAAAATTCTATTAGGTTTTCTTATGCAAAAATTGTAAAATTTCAACGAGGTTTTAATGGAAAATACACACAAGAATTTCCAATCAAATTCTAATTTATTCCCCAGAGGTTTCAAATTCATTTTCCCATTTAAATGATTTCCCTTCACAAATTTAACTCAAATATTTTCTACAGAGAGAAAGCTACATAAGTTTTCATTTGAGAGCTTTTTTTTGTTTTCACTGTTTTCTCTACATATCCATGATTTCTAGAAATTTATACAGAAATCAATAAATCCTTATAGAAAGTATATAGTAAACAATTTTTCCCAAGAAGAACAAGGATTTTAATAAAGCGAAATTTCTTTTCACAAACATTCTTTACAAAAGCAAACAAATTAAAAACACAGGGAAATACCTATTTTACTATAGCTTCAGAAACTTGTCTGGTGAAGAGTAGCTTTTCCTGTAGCTTCCAAAGCCCTTCCCGAAAAATCCCAAATATGCCAAAATCTCAACCAGAGAACTTCTAGAAATATCCAACAATACACAAAGGAAAAAACAATTTTTTTAACAGATCACTAATCTTTCATCTCCCGTGAAAAAAAGTAATCCTCTATTTTCCCCCAAATCCTAGATAACATCTGAGAAAATCCTCAACCAAAAAAGCAATTAATTCAACTAGCACACATGTCGAGAAGAAACAAATATCTTTCAACAACCTCACAGCAATCATTCATTTCTTCCTTATAAAAAATTAAATGCCTTTTAAAAGAATTTAAATTTTCAATTTTTCAAAATACAAATTTCCCTTTTATTTATTTAATTTATTTATCAACTAAAATACCATTTCCACATATCAACCAATTTAAAATTTAAATCTATTCACATAATAAAGGTAACTTTAATTTAATTAATTAATCTATTTAATTAAATAATTTAATTGCAATGATCAAATTACTTAACCAAACAAACTAATTATTTAATTAAATAAAATGTAAAACTTATTTTTAACATTTAAAATTAATTTAGATCAATAGTAAATTAAAGAATAACAAACTATCATAAAATTGACAAATTTTTCCTTTCAAGCAATTGATCCAATCAGGGACAAACAAGACAACCAAAGACTGCAAACTAAAACTGAAAATATACTGTGACTGGGTTTAAGACTAGACTAAGATAAACCATGTTACTACCTCCCAATCAACATTTCCATTGAGTCTTGACACGCTCAGACCTGAGAAACCAGGTGGAGTCGGTGTCATGTACCTACAATCCTGCAATCAAACCAATAAACATGCATATATATATATATAATCCATTGTACAAACACACCGTGCGAAAAAAATCACAGAAATCACAAGGCACTCACAAGCGAGTGATGCAACTCCGTTGTCCATACCAATACACGTCACATCAAACTAACAAATTAAATAATAGTTAATCCATCATAAACATATATATAGCAATAACATCTAAAGGAAACATCTACGCTATAACAAAGCATGTCAGAAATTAATTATCACCATACAATGTATCATCATATCACAAAACGAATCCACTATCACTCAAGAGTCAGTGATCAAAAGATCCAAACCAAAGTACCAAAGTCTAACAGTATGAAAATATGCTAACAGAAAACATAAGCATAAATGGAGGGGTACTACATCCTCCCCCCCTAGGATCAGGCTTGCTCCTGAAAGCCTACGAAGAGATAGGGATAGAGTTCCCTCATGCGTGTCACATCCTCCCAAGTAGCAGAAGCTTCATGGCTAGGATCCCATTGGAGCCTCACCTGATCAACGTCTTGACCCCTGACACCAAGCGTCCGGCGTTGTAGAATGGCCACGGGCTCCAAAGCCAGCTTCCCATCCTCTACCTGTAACACATTCCAATCAAGTACATGATAAATGTCGGGATGATATGGTCTAAGTACTAATACATGAAAAACATCATGAATACATGACAAAGTGGGTGGTAAGGCATGTGGATACGCCACAGGACCAATCCTCTCTAGGATCTCAAATGGCCCAACAAAATGAGGCGCAAGCTTAGAGCCTTTTCCATAACGGACTGGACTCTTTCGCAGTCGCACTCGAAGAAACACTCTATCTCCAACTGCAAACTGTTGGTCTATTCTATGAGCATCAGCATATTTCTTTTGCCTATCCTGTGCTGATATCAAATGTTCTCTAATACGGTCAACCTGTTGCTCCATGTCTCAAAGCATCTCAGGACCAAGTAATACTCTATCCTCAAGTCGATCCCAACTCAATGGAGTTTGACAAGGATGACCATATAATGCCTAAAATGGTGGCATACCTATGGAACTCTAATATTCGTTATTGTAAGAAAATTCTACTAAGTACAGATAATCCTCCCAACGTGACTATTGGTCCATTATGTACATTCTAAGCATATCCTCTAATATTTGATTAACTCTCTCGGTTTGTCCATCGGTTTGAAGATGATATGCTGAACTAAAGTTCAACTGTGTACCTAGAGCATGTTGTAATGAAGTCCATAGGGCTGATGTAAATACGAGATTTCTATCAGATATAATCCTACGAGGAATCCCATGCAATCTAACTATGTCCTCCATGAATATCCTACCTACGGATGAAGCATTATATGATGATCGTACTGGTGAAAAATGAGCCACCTTAGTCAATCGGTCAACAGTTACCATAATGGCATCATGTCGATGTGATGACGTAGGTAACCCTACAATAAAGTCAACAGATATAATATCCCATTTCCATTCAGGAATAAGATGTGGCTGCAATAATCCAGCGGGATGTTGATGCTCAGCTTTGACTCACTAGCATTCAAGACATCTCGATACATAGTCAGCAATATTATGTTTCATACCAGGCCAAAAATACAATTGCCGAAGATCTGCATGCATTTTCTTAACACCTGGATGAGCTGAGTACGGAGCTCGATGTGCTTCAGTCATAATTAATGTACGAAGACCCTCAAAATATGGTACATAAATATGACCTAAATGCCATAATATACCATCTGGTTCAAGGTTATACCCTACAAATCGACCTTCTAAAGGTCTACCAGATTCAATCTCCGACCTCACTTCCTGATACAATCTATCAATAGGAAGTGCTGCTAATATTTGACCTCTCAAATCTACTTCAAGAGTAGTAGCAGAAATCTCATGTTGATGACGACTAAGAGGGTCAGCCACTACGTTCTCTTTTCCTTGAACATATTTCACTTCAAAATCATATTCACACAAGAACTGCATCCACTGTCTTTGTCTAGCATTCAAGTTAGGTTGTGTAAAAATGTATTGTAGACTACGGTGATCAGTATGAAGTTCGAAATGGTGACCCAATAAGAAATGCCTCCATCGAACTAATGCATGCACTACTGCAGCAAGTTCTAAATCATGAGTGGGTTAGTTTAATTCATGATCCTTGAGTTTGTGAGACTCATAAGCAGTCACACGCCCATCTTGCATCAGAACTGCTCCCAAACCCTCTAAGGATGCATCCGTGCAAACCACAAAATCCTTAGTAGGATCAGGAACAATTAATATAGGCGCATTAGTCAACTTTTCTTTAAGTGTCTGAAAAGCCAACTAACACTGCTCTATCCAAACAAACTTCTTCCCTTTTCTCTGAAGAGAAGTAATAGGATGACCAATCCTAGAAAATCCCTGAACAAAATGTCTATAGTAACTAGCTAGACCCATGAAACTACGTACTTCACCTACATTAGTAGGCACAAGCCAATCTACAATAGCTTGAATCTTTGAAGGATCCACAACAATACCTTTCCCAGAAATCACATGTCCAAGGTATTTTACTTTAATTTGAAAGAAGTCACACTTCTTCAGGTTCGCATACAATTGATTTTCCCTTAAACATTGCAATACCTGTCTCAAGTGCTCTTCATGTTCCTTCATGTTTCTCAAATAGATCAAAATATCATCGAGAAATACAAGGACAAAGCGATCAAGGTATGTATGAAAAACACCATTCATTAAACTCATCAATACTAATGGTGCATTCGTTAACCCAAACAGTACTACTGTGAATTCGTAATGCCCATAACGAGTTCGGAATGCAGTCTTATGAATGTCTACTTCAGCAATTTGCAATTGATGGTAACCAGATTTCAAATCAATTTTAGAGAACACATTAGCTCCCTTGATCTGATAAAAAAGATCATCGATTCTAGGCAATGGATAATGATTCTTAATCGTAACCTTGTTCAATTGACGATAGTCAATGCACAGTCTAAGTGATCTGTCCTTCTTCTTTACGAAGATAACAGGTGCTCCCCAAGGGGAAACACTAGGGTGAATGAAACCCTTTTCTAATAGTTCCTCTAACTGAATACGAAGTTCCTCTAACTCCTGAGTAGTCATCCTATATGGAGCTCAAGATATAGGTTCAGCTCCAAGAACTAGGTCAACTCTGAAATCAATATCCCTCTTCGGTGGCATTCCAGGTATATCATCAGGAAACACGTCAACGAATTCCCTAAGAATAGGATGATCATCAAGAGATATCTCTCGACTCTCACCTTCTTCCAAATCAGTAACTTTTGTTGCAAATAGTTGACAACCTTGACGAAGACATCTCTTTAATTGCATAGCAGATATCATTTGCAAAGAGATAGGTCTTTGAAAACCTATGATTTCCACTTTCGCACCTAAATCATTAATGCAACTAACTATCTTACGTCGATAGTCAATCACAGCATGATGAGATGCTAACCAATCCATACCTAAAACTATGTCATATGATCCTAAAGGTGTAACATGTAGATTCACTAAGGTAGTTAACGTACCAATTTTAAGTTCATAATTATGTACAAGGTTCTCTACTGCTACTTTGACCCCAGAGGTGAATTCTACCTGGCACTTACCGCCTTGCTTTACCGCCACAAGACCACATCACTCAACGATGGTAGGTGAAATAAAGGAGTCGGTAGCTCCAGAATCAAAAAGAATGGAAACACTAACACCATGTAACTTACCTGAAGTCTCGACCACTGTGTTCTGGTGATCGGCTTGGTCGTCATTAACCACCGCATAAACTGTATGTGATTGTCCTACATCACCAACTGTAGGCTCTGAAACTATAGGTCGAGGCCCAAAACCAGAAGAACCTCTCATTGGACACTGCCTAGCAATGTGTCCCTGTTGACCACACGAGTAACAACCAGTGCCTCTACCGAATCCTCTGCCACCTGAAGGTCCATTGGATTGCTGGAAACTACCTCTACTGACAGTAGACTGTGCACTCTAAGAAGGCTGATCCTATCTATTGCGCTTGTTTTGCCACTAGTTGCGGTTCTTTCCTAACTGCGGGCTATTACTTTGTGGTTGTGGATTATTATTCTTTTGAGGTGTACGTTGTTGTTGCTGTTTCCCACCCTTAGAGGGTGTCTGTTGGTTCCTAGAGGAACCCCCTGTCTGTTCCTATCTACCTTGTGGACTAAAACCTGCTGCAGGAGCACTGCCAATCTGTACTCCTGTGTGACCACCTAATGCCATAACAAGATTCTCTTCCACTATGCGAGCCTTCTCCATAGCAACTTCCATAGTCTTTGGCTCAAAGACTCTAACTCCACCACTAATGTGGGCATTTAAACCCCTGATGAAGTGTTGTACCAGCATAGTCTCATCATCGCCAATACCTGCATACTGTTTGAGTTCATAGAATCTACATTCATATTGCTCAACAGATAGAGCCAATTGATGTAAATCATGAAACTCGTTAGCCTGTCATTGCCTCCAATGTTCCATTAGGAACCATGCTCTAAACCTCTCCAGAAACATCTCCCAAGACACAAACCCAATATCTAAGTGGAGCTTCTGCTCCTCCAGGCGCCACCAAGTAGAGGTAAATCCTCTCAGATGCATGATAGTGCATCTCGCTCGGGTATTGCTACCGTAAGGGTGCATGGAAAAGCATCTACCCAAGTCTAATAGCCAAGTCTCTACCTCCAAACCACCTCCTATACCATCAAAAGTAAGAAGGTGCGCCCTTAATAAATCTCGCATATGTCCTGCAGTAATAGCATCCTGATGCACTGTATCATCTACTCTCCTTGGAGATCTATCACGCTCTCTAACAACCTCCTGCTCAACTTCCTATCTAGGTCCAAGATGAGCTAGGACCTCCTCTAATAAAGGGCATATCTGTGAACCCTCTACTCCTGACTATTCAGGATTCTGTCCCTCATTCCTCTGATCCAACTGCTCTACCTGATCACTTTGATGAGGGCTCAGAGGGGGAGTAACCTGAGGGATTGGCCCTCGGCCTCCACCTCGACCTCTACCATGACCTCTACCACGTCGTCTAGTCATGATCCTACACATGAGATAATAACGAGTCTCAGATACTAAACAACCAAGGCTAACAGATAGTGACACTACGTACTAGGTCAACCTAACGGGCTCGTGATTACCTAGAGCATCCAGTGTTAGAAACCTAGCTCTGATACCAATCTGTAATGCCCCATCTTGTAACCTAAGGAATGTTACAATTGTCAACAAAAGTGAAATAAATTTTTTTTAAAGTGTTAATATTAACTTAATTAGTTGCATACATTCACTAAGTTACGCGACGTCACACTACTTGAGATTCCATACACAACTTTAGTATTTAGCATTGCATAGATTTAATTAACATAAACTTAAAAGTAAACATTGCATATCATTTGAATTCCATTCATGATAGTATAAAGTACAAATATGATTTCTTACATTGCATTTGAAAAGATATTACAATACTCATTCTTCAGATGAGGTAGATCAAATAATAGATTATAATTACATATTTCAAATGTTCACCTCATAAAAAATTGAGGGATGTAACAAATACAAGATTTCCAATAATGCAATAAAGAAAGTACAAATATATCCAAGTACGAGCTCTCCATCCATGAAGCTCTCGTTGCCATGATCATAAATTGGGGACCCAACGGAGTAAGGTGCACGTTCCACCCAACCATGTGGTACCCATAGGTCCACCCCCCATGCTAGGAGATAGTAATAAGGTTACCTAGACATAACCTATTCACCCTAGACACAAGTACATAACTAACTGATGGTTACATTGCTTCCATAATTATGACAATCAAATGTGCTAAGTACACAAGGTAAACTGTTATTTTAAGTGGAGTGTCATCATAATGTTGCAAAGGTTACCCTGCTATTTCTTCCTAGGTTCCAGACCCCAACTTGGGTTACCCTGGTAACCACTTACGAAACCCAGCCCCATTTGCAAACTATTGCAGAATCGAATATTTTTTAAAGTAACAAGATATCGATTTTCCATTCCAAGCCTTCTCATCTTATACTCATGACTGAACTAGCTCTTGAGTCTATAAGTGAGGAATAATAATCAAATTAAAGCTTTTAAACTAACTACTGTGTTGTTTAATTTTCACTGACTTACTAACTCTTTGTAAGTTACCCTAGCACCACTTTGTTTGTCGGCCCTCACACAGAGCCACTCCCCTAAAGATAACAAAGAAATTCTAAGTTTCCCTAACTAAGGTATACAAGGTGCACAAAATTCAACCATATAATACTAAACGACACACAACAGCCATTAAACCTTTATTCATAAATTCAGGTGTCAAAACACCATACTGTAACATGTGCACTACCCTAGTCAACACAAGGTTTGCATTTCAACAATAACAACACCCTTACTATACACACTAATCTAGAAGACTTGTTCATCTAAAAAATTCCCAATTTGACCAATAAAAAGGAAACACAAATTTAGAGCAAATAAGGAAATTTAAACATCTACTATTCGGATTTACTAAATCCTGTCATTTAATAAGTATAAACAAGAAAATATAACAATTGGAACGTAATTCTTTTCTCATACAATAAAGGAAATTGTATCAATTTATTCTAATTTTTAACTTTCTCAATTTCACATAAAAATAAAGACTAATTTTTCTCTTTCATTCATAATGTTTTAGAACTAGTCAATCTCATACCTAACATGTATTTATACTCAAGAAATTCTTATTTCACTACTAAAATAAAAGTGAATTTAAAAATTTATTTAAATAAATGTATATATATATATATATATTATTAAATAATAAAAAACCCTAATTCGAATTTCATATTCGAATTTCATATTCGAATTTAATTTAAACCATACAATACTGTTCACATAAGAAACAGAGCAAACTCCATTCAAATTTTATAAATCGTATTTGAAACCCTAAGCAATGAAAGTTTGGGTCTATGGCTGCTACACAGCCGACCTTCATGGAGGCTGCGGCTGTGTTTGCAGCCTAAGTGCTGCCTGTATGGGCAGCGTCGGCTGCCTCCACAGTCATTACCCTTCATGGGGCGACTGTGGGGGTCAGTTCCTGCGCCCCCACCACTGCATAAAACTATGTATTATAAAATACATTTTATTCCATATAAAAAATACAAATTTTAAACCTGCGAAATTTCAGATTCTCATATACGATATTAAATCTGAATTTATACGTTTACGCCTGTACGGAAATTTCAAAACAAAAATTCATATAATTATAAATCAATGACTTTCACAATCCAATTTGTATATGAAGAAAAATATATTATTAAATATATATATATATAATTCCATCAGGGTTTTTTCAGTGGGGAAATTAAGAAAATTTTATAGGGTTTTCTTATGGGGAAATTTTAAAATTTCAACGGGGTTTTAATGGAAAATACGCACAAGAATTTCCAATCGAATTCTAATTTATTCCCCAGAGGTTTCAAATTCATTTTCCCATTTAAATGATTTCCCTTCACAAATTTAACTCAAATATTTTCTATAGAGAGAAAGCTACATAAGTTTTCTTTTGAGTTTTTTTTTTTGTTTTCACTGTTTTCTCTACATATCCATGATTTCTAGAAATTTATACAGAAATCAATAAATCCTTACAGAAAGTATACAGTAAACAATTTTTCCCGAGAAGAACAAGGATTTTAATAAAATGAAATTTCTTTTCATAGACATTCTTTACAAAAATAAACAAATTAAAAACACAGGGAAATACCTATTTTCCTGTAGCTTCAGAAACTTGTCTAGTGAAGAGTAGCTTTGCCTGTAGCTTCCAAAGCCCTTCCCAAACACAAAATCCCAAATATGCCAAAATCTCAACAAGAGAACTTCCAGAAATATCCAACAATACACAAAGGCAAAAACAATTTTTTTAATAGAGCACTAATCTATCATTTCTCGTGAAAAAAAAGTAAATCCTCTATTTTTCCCTAAATCATAGATAACATCTAAGAAAATCCTCAACGAAAAAGGTAATTAATTCAACTAGCACACATGTCGAGAAGAAACAAATATCTGATGAGGGCGTAGCCTGAGACACAAAAAATAACCTACAAATAAGAGAATAATTTTATTATTCAGAAAATGGAGCTTCTTACATGTAGAGGATCTCAAATCCTCAAGTTCTACGACACATGCAAGTTACAGAAAGCTAGAGAATAACCCTTTCGCAATATACGAGCTTGTCCCCAAAAAGTTACCCAAAAATTAGAAACCTGCCCATAAATAGAGATTCTCATTAGTTTGGAGCCAAAACAACATTCAAATTTGAGTTTAGGCGGTTTGGCGCCGAAAATTTACAACATGAAGTTCAAATTTCAAAAGAGCATTTGCAATTGTATCTTCTAGAAAGTGTGCCAACTTCACGGGGCCATAACATTTGATCCGGGGCTCCGATTCACAAACCGTTTGAACCGTTGGAAAGGTATCAAAGTCAATAACACGCTCAAAATTTTCTATTCCAATTTCAGTAAATTTTGGGGCCTTTCTAGGAACTCTAAGTGCCTCAAATCTAACTCGAAAGATTTTCAGGTGCAAATCTGGGAAACTAAAACTGCAATATCTTTCAATCCAGGAACAGAAAATAAAAACCATAAATTGGGAATTTCATTATGACGAAAAGGGTATCCAAAAATGTAAGAACATCTAAAAACTGAGAAACTTGAAATTTAACTATTTTTGGGTGATGCAAGATTGCCCTTACACCACTAGATGCTCATGGATTAGGCAACCAGGATGAATCTTCAACAGGCCTTCCTTTCCATTTCACCAGATATTCTTCATACTGCCTGTTCCTGGTACTCCTTCCCACATGACTATCCAGGATGTCTTCAATCTCCTCCTTCTCTAAATTAGGTGCTGGAATCCCACACTATTCCATCGTTGGTACTTCCTTTGCGCCACCTTCATGATACTCTATCAAATCTGAAATGTTGAACACAAGGGAAATGTTGAATCCATCTGGCAACTCTACCTCATATGCATTCCCTGAATCATGCCTCCTCAAAATTTGATAGGGACCGAACTTCTTCACCTTTAATTTGTTATATGTTCCCACTGAAAACCTTTCTTTCTTCAAGTGAACCATCACTTCATCACCAATCTGAAACTCCTTATACCTCCTCTTCTGATCTACCTTAGTCTTATAATGCATATTCATCTTGTTAATATGTTCTCTTACCTTCTCATGTATATCCTTGATGTGTTTTGCAAAATTTTTGGCTTCAGCACTTATTTTCTTCTCTTGGTCCATCTTCCTCAATTCTAGAGCTGTTTTGGGGCTTCCTCCATACACAATCTGGAATAGTGATCTACTAGTGCTTCGGTTGACAGAATTGTTGTAAGAAAACTCTGCCTGGGGTAAGATCAAGTCACATCCCTTGGGTTTATCTCCTACCAAACATCTCAGTAGGTTACCCAGACTCCTGTTAACAGCCTCTGTCTACCTATCTATTTGTAGATGGTGTGCAGAACTGAACTTCAACTCTATCTTTAGTTTCTTCCACAAGGTCCTCCAAAAGTACCCAACAAATTTGGTGTCACGATCTGAAACAATACTCTTTGGGAGACCATGTAGCCTCACCACCTCTTTGAAGAACAAGTTAGCAATGTGGACTGCATCACGGGTCTTCTGACATGGAATGAAATGTGCCATCTTCGAAAACCTATCAACCACCACAAAGACTGAATCATTCCCTCGTTGTGTCCTTGGCAAACCAAGAACAAAGTCCATACTTATATCCTCCCATGGCCTCGTGCACGGTGTGGGCTGATATAAGCCTATATTTTGGCTCACTCCCCTTTAGCCATCCCATGCGGCCCCAGCCTTTGTACAAAAAAATTCTTCACATCCTCGACAATCGAGGCCACACACGCTCACTATAATGGCAATGGTCTGAACTCACTAAAATGTCTTGCCATTCCTCCACTATGCTTCTCCTTTATCGTGTTCTCCTCATGGAACTCCTCTTTTGGCCAAATTCTGACTTCCCGTGAAATAAAATTCCATCCTGGATTATGAAATCCAACCACCTTGTCCCCGTCTAATCGTATCAGTTCCTTCCTGTAAGTCTTCCAAGCCTCCTGAAAATCAGATTCCGCGATACGCGCCAGTGTCTTGAGTTCATTAAACCCAACCACTTCAATCTGCATCTTTGTCATCAATGTATGCCTCCTACTTAAGGCATCTGCAACCCTATTTTACTTCCCACTCCTATGTTTCAAAACAAAGGTATAACTTTGCAAAAACTCTACCCATTTCCCTCTATATGCCTCGATTTAATTTTCCTAACTATTTAGGTAATCGCAAGGCCCCGACATGATCAAGATATAGAACAAAATTCTTCAAGAACAAATAATGTCTCCATTTCTTTTAATGCTTTGAACTATCGTGATAAAATTTTAGGGATCATATACATAATACTTTCTTGGCATCATTTAACTTTTCAATTTAAAATAGGCAATGGCTTACCTTTCTCTTAGCTCAACATTGCTCCAATGGCAAACCACTAAAGCATCAGTACAACCACTGGAAAGCCCAATCTTGTTGAACAAATCAGAGGGCTAGAACAGGTTGCTTTGTCACCTTTTACTTCAACAGTTCAAAACTTTTTGCTGCTTCACTGCTCCACTTGAATTCTTTTCTATCCCCTCATTGTTTCAGTTAGGGGTCCACAAATACTACTGAAGTTTCTAATGAATTTTCTATAAAACTAGCCAAAACCATGGAAAAGATCTCACCCCCAAAGAGGTAGTTAGTAGGCCATTCCGTATTAGCTCTTTACCTTCTTCCTGGGTCCATCTTGAGATCTTTCACACACAGACAACAAACCCTAAGTACACTAACTCCCCTTCACAAATCGTGACTTCTTCGCATTAATCAATAGTTTCTTTCTCTTTTTAACTTCTTAAAGGTTTCCTCTCAATATGCATTATGTCATCCAAAATGTCTACCAAAACAAAATATAATCTAAATACACAATAACAAACTTCCCAGAAATTCTTTTAGTACCTCGTTCATGAGTCGCATGAATGTGCTCAGTGCATTGGTTAGCCCAAAAGGCATGACTAACCACTCGTACAGGCCCTCTTTGGTCTTGAAGGCAGTCTTCCATTCATCTCCCTCTTGAATCTAGATCTGGTGATATCCACTCTTCAGATCAATCTTTGTGAAGTACTGAGCTCCACTCAAACAGTCCATCAAGTCATCCATCCTTGGCAGGGGAAATCTGTACTTGATTGTTATCTTGTTTATGGCTTAGGAATCTGTACACATCCTGCACTCCCTATCCTTCTTTGGTTCTAGTACTGCAGGTACTGCACATAGACTCAAACTCTCCCGTATCAAACCCTTTCTCAACAACTCTTGAACTTGTATGTTCAACTCCTCACTTTCTGCTGGAGTCATTCTATGAGCTGCCTTATTTGGAAAACTGGCTCCAGGAATCAAGTCAATCTGATAACCGATCTTCCTTATTGGAGGTAAACCCTGAGGTACATTATTAGAAACAATATCCTGAAACTCATCCAACATCCTAGAAACTTCTTCTAGAACCTTCTCACTATCCTCCTTACTCACTCTAGGAATCAATGCATAGCACACACGCTCATGCTTCATACCTTCTAAATATGTTCTTCCATCTACATAACAAATCCTAGCACTACTACACACTTTTTCTTCGGTCTCTTTCAGGGGTTTCAACTTGTGACGAACCCCATCCTTTGTCAAGGAATAAGTGATTGCATGGCCATCATGTATAGCTCGCCTATCAAACTACCACAGCCTCCCCAACAACATGTGACATGCATCCATGGGGATGATATCACAGAGTACCTCATCATGGTAGCTCCCGATCATGAACTTTACTAGGCACTACTCATTGACCAAAACTTTGTGGTCTTTCTGCAACCAGTTAATCTGATACAGATGCGGGTGCCTTTCCCTCTTCAGCTTCAACTTTGTGACCATCTCCTCTGACACCAAATTATCAGCGCTCCCACCGTCAATAATAACATCACAACATTTTCCTTCACACTTGCACCTTGTGCGAAATAGATTCTTCCTCTGTTCTGGTTCTTTTTCCTTAGTCACTAGGGCTCTCCTAATCACTAGGGTTTCTCCCCTTTCAGCATCATCTGAATGTTCAGATTGGGCCTCCTCATCTGCATGCGCAACCCTTCCATGACCTTCTTGCCTTTTGTCTACCCTTCCTTGGTGTTGTGGACATTCATAGGCTTGATTCCCTTCTTCACCACACTAGAAACGCGTTCCTCTGAAACCACCTCTTCCAGATCCTTGTCCATATCTCCCTCATCCTCTACCTCTTTGATCACCACTGTTTTGATCACGAGGGTGGTAGAAGTTGTCATTTCTTTGGCTTCGGCTGGTAACCACATCTTCACTTTTCTTTTCATCATCATTTCGGCTTCTTGAAGGTCTTCCATGGCCCCTTCCACTTTGACCTCCTCGTCTTTTTTACTTGCCATCAAATTTTTTGTTCAGCTTCTCTTCCACCTTCAGAGCAAACTGATACACATCCTTAATGGTGGTCATTCTGACTAGGCTTAACTCCTCCTGAATGCTTGGTCGTAACCCATTAAGATATCGGGCTACCTTCTCCTTATTGGCCTCTGTGTGACCCGTTCTAATGATTATCTTGTGAAAATATTCAGTATATTCTTTCACAAATCCTTGTTTCGAACTTTTACAACAGACGACCTTGATAACTGTGAGATATTGCCGGCGACGGCATTTATGGATCCTATTCAGGATGCCACCGACTTAACCCGATCAGGGTTTCTCTTTTTCTAACAAAATATCTTCTTTCTTATATCAAAATAAATTGCTTCAACTCCACAATACTTCTGACTTCAGGGGAATCGACTTCGCCGGTTTTCCTGATCTTCGAAATGGCCCTTATTAGCCGATTTGGTCTTGATCAATTGCTTTTCTTCCTCTTCTACATTTGAACCTTTTTCTCTCCTTCATCCTCACTTTCCTCCCTCGGTTTAACCTCTTCTCAACCGCCTTTGTAATGCATCAATCTGTCCCTCGGAGGGCTCGCCAGCAGATCTCTTCCACCAGCATTTCTACTACTCCTCACCACCTCTGGCACCACCATGCCTATCGGCATCACTCTTGGAGGCACTTTCTACCTCGACTCCACAACCATGGTCCCGTGAACTCACCACGATCGTGATTCGTCCACACAGTCAAGAAAACCTTGCTCTTATACCACTTGATGAGGGCCCAGCCTGAGACATAAAAATAATCCACAAACAAGAGAATAATTTTATTATTCTAGAAAATGGAGCTTACATGTAGAGGATCTAAAAAAGTTCTACAACACATGCAAGTTATAGAAAGCTACAGAATAACCCTTTCGCAATATGCGAGCTTGTCCCCAAAAAGTTACCCAAAAATTAGAAACCCGCCCATAAATAGAGCTCCTCATTAGTTTGGAGCCAAAACAACATTCAAATTTGAGTTTAGGTGGTTTGGCATCAAAAATTTACAACATGAAGTTCAAATTTCAAAAGAGCATTTGCAATTGTATCTTCTAGAAAGTGCGCCAACTTCCTGGGGCCATAACTTTTGATCTGGGGCTCCGATTCGCGAACCGTTTGAACCGTTGGAAAGGTCTCGAAGTCAATAACGTGCTCAAAATTTGTGACGCCAATTTCAGCAAGTTTTGGGGCCGTTTCTAGAATTCTAAGTGCCTCAAATCTAACTTGAAAGATTTTTAGGTGCAAATCTGGGAAACTAAAACTACAATATTTTTCAACCCAGGAACAGAAAAATAAAAACCATAAATTGGGAATCTCATTATGACGAAAAAGGGTATTCAAAAATGTAAAAACATCTAAAAATTGAGAAACTTGAAATTTAACTATTTTTGGGTGATGCAAGATTGCCCTTACACCACTGGATGCTCCTGCATCAATATCTTTCAACAACCTCACGACAATCATTCATTTCTTCCTTATCAAATATTAAATGCCTTTTAAAAGAATTTAAAATTTCAATTTTCAAAATACAAATTTCCCTTTTCTTTATTTAATTTATTTATCAACTAAAATACTATTTCCACATATCAACCAATTTAAAATTTAAATCTATTCACATAATAAAGGTAACATTAATTTAATTAATTAATCTATTTAATTAAATAATTTAATTGCAATGATCAAATTACTTCACCAAACAAACTAATTAATTAATTAAATAAAATGTAAAACTTATTTTTAACATTTAAAATTAATTTAGATGAATAGTAAATTAAAGAATAACAAACTACCATAAAATTGACAAAATTTTCCTTTCAAGCAATTGATCCAATTAGGGACAAACAAGGCAACCAAAGACTCCAAACTAAAACTGACAATATACTGTGACTGGGTTTAAGACTAGACTAGGATAAACCATGTTACTACCTCCCAATCAACATTTCCTTTGAGTCTTGACACGCTTAGACCTGGGTAACTAGGTGGAGTCGATGTCAGGTATCTTCAATCCTGCAATCAAACCAATAAACATGCATATATATAATCCATTGTACAAACACACCGTGCAGAGAAAATCACAGAAATCGCAGGGCACTCGCAAGCGAGTGATGCAACTCCGTTTTCCACACCAATACACGTCACATCAGACTGAAAAATTAAATAACAGTTAATCCATCATAAACATATATATAGCAATAACATCTGAAGGAAACATTTACGCTATAACAAAGCATGTCAGAAATTAATTATCACCATACAATGTATCATCATAGCACAAAACGAATCCACTGTCGCTCAAGAGTCAGTGATCAAAATATCCAAACCAAAGTACCAAAGTCTAACAGTGTGAAAACATGCTTAAAAAAAAAAAGCATAAATGGAGGGGTACTATAGTGGGTATATGCTTTTGATATTTGCATATATATATCCATAGTGTGTAGGAGATGTAGAACCGAGAATAAGAACTTAGTGAATGCATATGTTTAATATGCATATAGCGCATGGGTGAGAAGCAAACCATCCTCCTTACATGTTAAAGTGTTGCCTAAGTGAACACCATGATAAGTGGAAAGCTGACTTAACCTTAACAATGAGTGGTGTAGTCATAGGAGAAGCTTTGAGGCTGATGTATTAGTTACATACAAGGTTGAGTATTTAATACTTGTGACTATGCATAAAAGGCCAAAGTTTGGTAAATATTTGACTATATTCTTTAGCCGCATTATAGTCTTGATGTTTTCACATGAAGATTTTTTAATTTGCAAACATTTAGCAATCATTAAGTTGATGAATGATGATAGAATAAGTCAACACCTCTTTTGTGGAAGCCATGGACTTAGTAAAATCTATTTACCATGTTTCTAAGTATCAATCAACATCTATAAAGGTGTGTTAACTTGTCAGTTACTGTCAAATCGATTTAATATATGAATTGACTCATACTATGACTTAGTCAATTTAAGCCTAGTGTTGCAAATCTGATGTTGATTATTTCAAATGTTAAGGAAATCATGCCAACTCTATATGTGAATATGAAGCTTTGGTGCCACCTTTGAATCCTTTTACCTATATATGTCCATTTTGAAATGCAAACCAAATTCTATCATGTGGAGATTTCAATTGGTCTCTAATTGTTGTCATTTAAAAAATTCAATTTGTAGTTGTTTAAGTTGAGTATGTGCTTACATGTTTTCCACCTTTTAGCTGAGATAGATGTGTTGTTGTGCATGCTTGCTACTATGAAAACTCATGCCTAAATTGTATGCTTATTAGTTACTAGATTGTTGTATAAATAGTGGGCTTGTTCATTTGTTTGGACAGATGCTTCTACACATTATTCCTTGAGAAAATATCTATGCACATTTTATCTACATTAATGTCTATAATATTTTGGCAAGTACAATGAGTGAGAGCCTTGCATATTTGAGAGAGTTTACTATTATTATTTAGAGAAGTATTTTACAACTTGTGAGATAGTGGTTATTGAGTCTTTGTTGAAGGATTGATACTAGGCTAGTTGTTGATTTGGAAGTGTTGTGACTGCAACCAGTCAATTGGGAAGCTTATCACAGGCATGAGGATATTCTTCCTTTGTTTGCATTTTTTTGAAAGAGTTATTCTTGTTTGTTTTGAAGTCTATTATGGTTACATGTATTTAGAGAAATGTATTGTTTACTTTGAAAGAAGTAGAAGCTGCATATACTATTTGTGAAATGCTTGAAATAGCTCCATAATATGAGGATTATATTTATCATAAGTATTACATACTAGGTATGAATAAACATGCGAGGCATAAGGCTTATTCATAGATTTAAACCCTTTTAGTCAAAGAGGAGATACTCTCGAATGGAATCGTATTTTTTTATGACAATTCTTTGATTGAGGCCATGCATTGTGTTTGTATTTACTCCATGATAGGAGGGATGCTTGTCATAGGTATTGTTATTATACTAGATATTATTAGACATGGGTAAGAGAGAATGTTTTTCAAAGACCTATATTGTTATTATACCAGATATGATCAAACATAGACAAGCTTAAGGAACACTCATAGTTAGATATTTTATTATGTTGGATGGATAGTAGGTTACATTTGAGATTGTTATCCAATGAAGGGAGGTAACTAGTAGGTTACTCCTAGGATTTTTACCAAGTGAAGGGAGGGAAATATTAGGATACTTTTGGGATTGTTATCGAGTGAAGGGAGGGAACTAGTACTTTGCTTTATGGGTTGTGTTACCTTAGGTTGTGTTAAAGAGATAGGTTATCCTATGGAGTAGCTTGACCATGGAGATGGATTTCCTAAGCATAGATATAATGGCCTTAAGTCAAAACAAGCTTGCTATAGTGTAAGTGAATGGTAGACCATCACTCAATTATACTGAGTGTAAAAACTTTTTCCAAAGTAGTGTGATTGTTGAGGGCTACATTATTAGTTTACCGTGTCCATTTAAATGCATGAAGGGTACCTAGTGTAGGTTATAAATCCTAGTCATATAGGGAACAACACCAAGCTTAGAGTGGTATGTCGTAAAGGGTTACCCAACCAATACCTTCATCAAAGGGTAGGGCCATGTATCATTGACAAATGTGCGGGGGACTACATATGAGTCTGTGGTTGGTAAAAAAACACTTGAGTGATGCTCCTCCTCCTTAGTAGGTGACAAAAATCCAAGGTTCTGATAGGTGGATTCTTGGACCATCTATATCTTATGCGAAGAAGCTCGATGGAGCTATGTTTGAAATTGTTTACATTCTTGGAATATTGTAATTTTTTGAATTGTTATATTGGAATGGAATCCTTATTGAATATTGTATGATATCTTGGTTCAATATGATATCTATGTTTTTGAAGATTTTTTATAATTACTTTAGATTGCAATGACAAATTATAATTTGAGTTATTTTAGTTATGCATGTAACTTACATTGTTGGAAGAAAAAAATTTATTGCTATGTCATGGCATCATGTTTTATTCACTTGAGGTGAAAACATTAGAAATTTTACTATGAAGAACATTGGGGTTGTTGTAGTTATTTTATCAATTCAAATCAAAGACTTTAATAGATCAATCCTAAGAGAAAATATTATTGTTAAGAGAATTGAAGAGAAGATCTATTAGTCATCTACAACAACAATCAAGATCATATCATCATGTCAAAGTTCATGTGTGCTCGTTTCATGTTTTGGAGCTAACATTGGGATGTACAGTTCAAGAATTCAAGAAATCATCCAAGCATCAATCAATCAAGCCAATTCGTGTAAGATCCAAGCCTTAGAGTGATGTGTTTGACTTCAGTCCTCTAAGGGCAGCCATTAAGCGTTTGGTGAGTTGTAACAAGATTTTTTCATTCATCAATTCCTTCATTTTGTAATTATTTCATTATTAAGGTTTAATTACCAAACATGGGGTTTGACTAATGCAAACCGCCATTCACCCAAAACAAACATTTTTGCTTCTCTCTCTATATGTATAGATTTATAGGTGAAGGATTGGAAGTTGATCAAAGGAGAAGTTTTACAAAGTTGCATAAGTTGTCATCATTGTTATCAAGCTATGAAAACTCACTTACAAAATTTGTTTCTGGCTTTCCAATAGTCAAACTTGGAGAAATCATAAGCTTAGATATGGGATTAGAGGACTGCAAAAATTGATTTTGGAGCCCTATTCAAGGACCGATTCACCCATGGGTGCACTAGTTCTATTATAGGCCATGAAACTCATTTTTTATGACATGTGCACACCATCATATCATTGTCAAATCTTCCTAAAAATTATCATTTCCATTTATATGTTATCATATAATTTTACATTTCAAGTGTTAGGTCATATAATTCATTTAGTTAATTCACTTTAAATTATTACAAAACATTGCAAACCAGTCATTTATGTCATAAGAAAGTAGAGATCCAAGGTCCAAAATAGGGTCAAGACGCACCTCAAGGTTGAAGGTCGATCCTATCCCTTTGTGATCTTCTCTCTTTCTCATGAAATTAGGGAAAGGCGTGTTTGAATCCTAGGTCATTTCTTCATTCCAATTTGATTGAGTTCATTCCCCCTTTTCCCACCATTTCATTAGTTTATAATTATTGCTATAGTTCAATTAATATTCTCACCAATCTATTTTAATTTAGCATACTCACATTGGATTGTAATTTGAATATTAATATGCTTTTATTTATAAAAATCTATAAAAAGGACTAGTCAGATAGGTATAGAACATCTAATTCATTTGAGTGCTAGTGTAAGTTATTGATGCTCAAGGAAGTTTATTCCTTTGTAAGAATCAATTTTCATACACTATATTTTGGTGAACTCAACGTTCTTGAGCATAAAAACCTTCTTTAAAAAAATTAGAAAAAGAAAAAATTAAAAATTTGATCTCTTCTTCTTTCATTACCTAAATGGTACGCAGATTAAGTGTTGTAAACAGTCATATGATATTTATGACCCAATCTCTTTCTTTTGATAATATTTCAAAAAGAAGAATTCATCATTACAATACATCACAATCAAAACCTTTCAACACACCTATTTTGACTAGGCCAAATTTTTAAAAAGAACAATTCACAAGAAGAATGCAAAATTCCCCTTAACATTATATCTCTATTGATCCTACTTCACCAGATCTTGGAAATCTTCCCCAGATGATGGGTTTGATCACAACATTTTTTTTCATGTTCCATTCAAATAAATCCAAGCACTAGATGATAATTTATTAAAATTTCAAACTCTTCTATCTAATGATACTCTTACACACGCATCAACTATTGTGGATACTATTCACAATATATGTTAATCTCAAATATAAAAATAGTTAAATTTCTACATGGATTGATTCACATTGTGCATAATAATGCCTCACCCTATACCTCTATTTTAGGAAACTCACAAGATGCACAATCTAATGTCACTAGCACATAACTTTTTATGTTGATGCTAGTACCCACTATACATATGGTGACCACAACACCTATGGCTATAGTGGTTGTGATTTTTGATTGCTTTTCATTGAAATTTCTTGAATCAAACCTTGGTGCTTCTAATCCCTTTACCTCTATTTCATTCACATCTACCATTCCAAAAACTTCTACTATGCATATGCACACTACCAAGCCTATCTTAAACTAGCTTTTATAAAATGTTGGTCAATTGCAAAGCTAAATTTCTCACCTAGCCAATATCTCTTTTCAACCACTCATTATACCTTATATTATAGAAATATTCCAATATCATTACATATTTTTACTACACCCCTTCTATAGGGCTTTAAAGCACCATGATTTAAAAAATATACTGGAAAAGGTGAGCTTTGCTTTCACTACTTTATGTAGTGATTTTCTTTTTCAAGATCCACTTTTGGAAAAACTCTTCCCATAATCTCTCAATGATACTGTGTTGGTTTAGTTTTGTTTGTTACTTGATAATTCTATTCACACATTCAATCAACTAATCAATCAGTTTCTCCACTATTTCTGGGTGAATATTGTATCGCAGCTCATGTTCATGCCCTCATCCTTTGTAAGAAGGGACATGCTCAAAAATTTATTGATTATATTTTTTTTATTTCTATCACTTATTTCTCAAATCCCCTATGCACTCCCTAATTCTAATGTGCAATGGGTATTCATCAAAAACCTATATCCAACATTAAGGGATACAATACTTTTAATGAAATATAGTTCTTTTGTAAATATGTGCACTACTCTTTGTGATTCTCAACAAACTATTATTCAATATGGAGACTCAACCTCATCAACTCATTCTAATAGGCAGGGTGGTAATTTTTCTTCTAGAACTTATAAAAGATCTAAAAAAATCAATCATCAAAGAAGTGTGATTAATGCACCCAATCTTTTAAGGTCTCAACTGTAATACCTTCAAAACATAGAAAATCCATGAAATTTTCTGAATCTTTACATATGATATAATTCAAGAAATTATTAAATATAATTTAATTACACTTCTAATAAACCAGTCCCAAATGATCAACCTTTCCCAGCTTTATATGACTTAAAATCCTTATGCCAATTTTATCACTTTCTTAGACATGACACTAAATAATGTATGCATCTACATCATCTGGTGCAAGAATACATTAATGTAGGGTGTATTCAAATATGTGAAAAAAGGGTGCTAAAAAGTTGGTTTCCAAACCAAATAAATAATCATAATTCTACACAAATCTATTTCCATCACATTCCATAACATTATTTCAACTAATCCTTCACCTTCTACATCATCTAAAAATTAATTAAATGGAATGATAAGCATGGTTGATGTCCACACCCAATCACCCTAGGCACGTGATATCACTATGTCTACAATATCTTTCTCTTCAAGTGACTTACAAATTGGTATATACGATGGACCTTTATAAATACCTACTCATGCTAACAAAAAGCCTATTAATGGTGTTCTTGTTAACCCTACAGGCATGGTGAATGTTATCATAGAAGAAATTATCTTTAAATCAATCAAATTCATAAAGAAAAATATGATACATTTTCAATCATAATTTGCACACACAATGGCCTTTCTCTTCCCATTATCAGTTTCATTACTTTAACAGCCTAAGTTGAACCCAAGTATATGGAAACTATATTTGCTATTTTCCTTGGATCTAACTTGTTCAGGATGAAGTTAGGCATCCCATGGCTAACTTCAATGAATGTGGTTGTTTTTGTGGTACACAAATGCTTGAAACTTCCACATAATAGTACACTATGCAAACTATCCAACACTGGATACAAACCACTTGTGTCTCATGGGGGCTTCTATCTAGATTATTTCTAGATATTTCCTCTAGGACATCTACAACCTCACTAAAATTTTCTATTTAAGAATATTCTAAGCTCAAAGTATGTTGTTTAGGGTCCTCTTCTATAGTTCCTTCTTCTTGCTCTCTAGTGGTTGCTTCCCCTTCAGTTTCCTAACCACACCAACATCCATTTATCCTGACACCTACCCTTACGGTGGCTAAGGATAAATGTGCTCCATTAGGTAAACCTACAATGACACCTCGTTTTCTATCAAACGTCAGTTATGGCAACTAGGGAAAGACACCTATGTTGGTAAAATCTTCCCCTCATATTTTCTATCCTCTTGTAGCTCTTTTTGTTCCTCTACCTACCCCTTTAGTAACAAAAAGAAAGTACCCTAGTAGAAAAAAATAATCCCATGCACCATGTATTCCTTGTCCTCTAGTGGTTCCTTATGTTCCTCTTAGGATTTTTTTATAGGATTAGAGAAATAATATAAATAAATTTAAAATGTATAATGTATATTTAATAATAGATTACAAAAATAGAAATTGACAGAGGTGAGACAATAATTTTTTTAACATGTGGTTCACTCTTTGGGTTACATACACAAAAAACAATAGTCTAGTTTATTTATAGAAATTACAAAAATTTACAAATACAATAACCTACAACAAACTACTACAACATGCAACTTCAATTTCACTCAATTTTCACAGCTAATGTCACACACTCTACTATGTGCACCACCATGAACCTACAATAATATCAACACTATTGTGTGTGACTTTCATCATGTAATTCCAACTTCACATGACAATTATAATTCTCATTTTCTACAAGTAATACATTCTCACATGTTGGTTGTTGGTGTTTCAATTCATATAAAATAAAAAGTCATTATTTTGGGTAATTTCAAATTGTTTTTTCAACCAAATTACATTGGTAATTACCATTAATTTTATTATTGAAATAATAGGAAATTTTTACTTTGAGTGTGCTTCTCCTACACTCCCCCACTAATTAATTTATGGGGAAACCATGTTGGGAAAAGTGGCTAAAATATTAACTCCAAAGGTTGATCAAGATCCATAGACCAACACTTTCGATTGCCCCCATGACAATAAGAGGAAAGGAACCAATGATGCATAATATATCACATGCATCTTAGATCTCTTTTACTCTTCCTACTAGGATTATCCTTCCTCAAATTCCAAAAGTGAAGAGAACTCACAATTGGCGTAGAGTGATCCACCTTCTATAGTTGTGTATGGGTCCCATCACTGATATAATCAACTTGTGCATGAGCATAAGCGTCATCAATGCGTATTGGCCCATGAATAGACTGCTATGGAAATACTCAATACAAATCACCCTCCTTTGATCTATGAACATGTCCTAACTTGGTAATGCCTTCTTCTCCTCCTTCTCTACCTCCAGTTATTATTTCTTTTGGACCAACTTTGGTTCCTTCTTGGGATCCTAACAACCCTCATCTAAAAAGGGTGCAAGTGTTCTTGGCTCCTTTGATGGAACCTCCTCTAATTCCAAATCTTCCTAACATTTCACTTTTTGTGAGCCACTAGATATGTCAAACACATCTTTGATATCCAAGCCACCCTTTCCAATCTAGTGCCATTTCAACACACTCGCATGATTTTTAGATGTTGTCTACCTCACCACAACTAACATTAATATCCCTCCCCACTTCCCAAAAGACTCTCCAAATCCACCCAAGCCATCAAAATAGAAACCAAATCCACCTTCTTTGCAGCATTTAGACCACTCTTCATCAATTATTTTTATAGAAGTGCAAACTTCCTATGTTCCTATACTATTCCCATTCAAGAGATTAGTGGTGAAAACTTCCGCTTGTCACATGTACTCTAATAGTGATTCACCATCCTCTCCCTATGGGGAAAGTTTTCTTGACTCCCTTTAAGGCATTCTAGCATTGTATACAATCTTCACAAGATAGTTGACCCTCACCTCACAAGATATTTAGGATGATGTTTTACTTGTAGCTAGTTCTTTAATTCTTGTTGCAAGTGAGATTCCTATTATTTCCTTAATAGTACTTCCTTTATAGGATCGACCTCCCTCCCATTATGATGAAGATTGAGAGATTGATTATCTATTTGAGAAGTGACCAAGTAAAGAATCACTTCTCTTATTTATAGATTTAGTTGGTTTTATATGTGTGTTTTGCTTGTATTCCCCATGAATGTTTGCATATGTTTGTAAATATTACCTGGAAGACTCATGATACCCTTGTAGGTACATGAATACAGGGAAGATAAATATTTTATCAAATCTTCTATTAATATTATAATTCCTCTATATATTGTAATTTGAGTTTTCAATTTTTGGGGATGATGCAAAACAAGTATTTATTTTCATGTAAACTTTCTTACTCTATACTTGTACTTCCACTACACTTGGGGAATAATAGTTATACAAAACAATAATTCAAGTGATATACATTAATGTCATAAATTCATACTAACCCCAGGCTTGAGGATCCCTTAATGTTGTTTGTGCAAGTGATATTATGGATTTTATGTGGCATCCCTACATTGTGTGGTGACATTCCATGAAAAAAATGTTATGTGAAATTCATGACAAAATATCTTTCATATTGTTGTTTCCTTCAACAGTTATATTTTTTGTCTCTCTCCTTAAAATAACTTGCACTCCTAGAGCCAAACAATTATATTAAGGGGGCTCCTCACAATGAACACATTTTACTTTTTATTACAAATCATTTATCTTGAATGCTCTTCTTGTTATCTCTCTTTCTCTTTCTACTTGAGTTATGTCTTATGTGTTTGTTTGCTTGTATGAATATTTATTTTGTACTCTTTTTTTGTATTATATGTTGTCTTAAGTTAACAAATTTTTTGTAGTATTTTTGCATGAAATATATGTTTTATGCAAGATACCTTAGTTTTTTCAATTCTTCTCCTTGGGAGCATTTCCATGTGCACTGGATGTTATGCTTCATCTATATTATGCTTTAGTCATATCTATTAGAAATTATTTCTACTTTAGTATGCATAAATATAGCATAGTGTATATGCCTACGAAAGTGGGGGAAAAATATAGTATCATAAAGTACATATCCAAATGCAATTTCACAATACACAGTGATCCCCTATTAGCTCAAGATATATTAATTTTCTAAGCATTAAGTGAACTAAAACCAAACTACCTTTTATATGGCATAATTTTTATAATTATTCAGGCTTTATGAATCTATTTTTCTTAGATGGGAGCACTACATGTAGGCGTCTTCATGACGTGATATCATCCTAAAAAAAATCATGATTCTAATTACATATGTAGTGTTACCTTCCAGCAATATTTTAAAAGTAATGCCTTTATGTGATTTTTGTGTTGAACGTAGCACCCCAATTTTTATTTTGGAAAAAAACAAGGGAAAGTCTTGACTTTACACATATATAGTCTCATACACTCATGCTCACATTTTGAAGAAACGCTCTACAACTTTGGAATAAGTTTTAAATTTTGTATGAATAACAAGCTCTCTAGTTATTACGTGTGGTATTTTCAAAATGGGATCAAGCAGGGCAACTTCACGGGGAATTTTATATTTCTCTTAGGAATTTTTAACAACTTCCAGGCAATAAAAATTCATTATGTTGTTTTTTCTCACTACATATAATTTCTCTGTATTAGAATTCAGATACATTTGGTGTTAACACAATACGTTCTATATTATCTTATATCTTTAGCATTATACTTTGCTTTTCAACAATCTATTTGAATTTATGTGTCAATATTCTAAAAATCTTAGTTTTTTGTAGAGGTCAAAATACCAAAATATGGGTTTGACTAAGGCAAGCCTCTAAAACAACCCAACCCAAAGATTTTTCTCTTTCTCTGTGTGTAGGTGTTACAAGTTAAAAATATGTGATCATCTTGGTGATATCTACCTGTCTTTTCACAATTATTTACTAGATTATTGTGGTTTAAACTCTATATTTTATTGCTTTCATCCTTTTATTATTTTTGTATTTTTCACATGTTGTGATCATGTGACATTTATTTTATGCATGTAGGCATCTATTACAAGATGTTCTAAACTTTCATTTTTACATCTACGATGGACAACAACACAATGTGAGGACATTTATATTGCACACTTATGTCCATGGTTGAGGCTCTAAAAAAGGTACATAATCATCCTTGAAGCCCACACATTTCATTTCTATTGATAGCATTCTATCATTATTGTTACATAACTTAATATTTTCACCATTGTGTTATAATTGAACATATTCACATTGCATTGTAATTTGAATATTTAATTTTATTTCATTTATAAACATTTCATAAAAAGGATTAATTAAATAGGTAGAGAACCTTTTATTTATTTGAGTGCTAGTGTGAGTTATTGATTCTCAAGGAAGTTTATTCCTTTGTAAGAATCAATTTTCCTACACTAAAACCATCTACATGTCATTTCCCAAGATGGTGTTTTCATGTTGGTATCACACTACCAACCATCAATAAGGAGCTCTCAAGTCCAGGATGTGTAACATGCAAATAAGGGATATAGGGGAGAGGATATAGTAGTTGAGTAACTTAATTATGCACCTCTTAAAGTATACATGGAAATTTCAAATCATTTTATTTTGGTACAGTAGCTTGCTTGGAAAGCCCCCTACTTATAACTAAGATTTCAGGTCCACATCAACATATTTTTTGTTGAGGTGTCCAAAAAGACTCAAAAATAATGTTAGACAAATAGTTGTGCATTAGGTTATAATAATTGTGTACTAGGTCATGTTTTATATATGTGTTGGATGGGCATCACATAATTTATTGTTTTTTGGTTCTAAAGAATGTATTTCATGTAATATGAGTACTCATGATCAATACTAATAGCTTTAAAGTCACAACTGCTAGTGTTACACTATTAAAAACATTAGGCATTAAGTCAATAAATACTACCACAACTATTAGAACATGCTCAACATATGGGTCATCTCCCCATATTCCATCTAGTTTCTATCTTTAATTAGTTTTTTATATTTAGTGGAGATGAATATTGAGAAATAATATTTACTTTTGTAGAGAACAATAGTCATTAGAATATGTCTAGTTATGAACTGAAATATCTTCAAATAAAAGTTATGATAACATGATTTTTGCATCAAGAATGTATTTGACAATATTGCATTTACTTCATATGGGTGATTGAATGTTAAAATTGTAGTTGTAATGAATGTTGGTGGCTATTAGATCAAGCATTAATAGTACATGAATATATAGTAATTGTGTCATTAATCATAGATGACTTAAATTCTTGCTAGCCATTTTGACATCAAAATAATAATCTGATATTAGATAATAAAATACTAATTTCAATAAGTGAGAATTAATTTTTGCAAAGATATAATTAAGTATATAATTATATTTAGTGTAATTTTTTTTTCAAAAATCCAATACTTTAAAAGTCAATAGTGCATTTTTATAAAAGAGAATTTTATTGAATGCATAAATAATTTTCATATTAGTTTACTTTGCATCTTCCCAATAGAAAATAATCATTATTCAATATCATTCAAGTAACAAGAAAACATTAACAAAGTTGAAATTTGAGCCTCCAATTAATATTTGATTCAGATTTACATTATTAATATAATTAAAATTGTATCACTTGTAAATGAAATAAAATTTAAATAATAATGTCATTAATGTCATTTCCAAAATGAATCAATAAAAAATAATTAAATGATAATTTAAAATATTAAATGAAAAAAGTAATTAAAGACTATATGGTTGCTTCTTTTTTTTAATTTTGTTCAATGAATTAAAAAAAAAAAAACTAAACAGATTAGATTTTTTAAATATAATAATTAATTGAAATTGAAAAAGATTGTCAGATATATTTACGTTGAAGGTGTGTCCTATATGAATTCTAGGAACTCATTTTGTCTATCAACGAACCAAAAGTGTCAAGAAGCCCGAAAAGGTGCTAAAACTAATCTCATTCGTTCATAATTTTTCACAAAAATTTCAATTGTTTTCACCATCTTTTATTGCTTTCCCTGCCGTTATTGGTTTCCACTCCTTCAAACTCTTCTTGTACGCATGGACACATATTTAAATCTATTAGTTATCTGATGTATAATTTGGAGGGGATACCTTCAAACTCTTCTTGTACGCATGGACACATATTTAAATCTATTAGTTATCTGACGTATTTGGAGGGCATATGTTGCTCCAAGTAGTGCGTATGGGGCATACAGTTTTCTAGGTCTACTATGTTTATGGCCGTTTAGTGGGTTTTTTTGTGCCCAGATTTAAATTACAGAGGTTGTTATCAAAAGTAGTGTTGTTTAATTCTGTAAAATAGAAATAAAAAATGAGGGAATTAGGATTGATTTTTAGGTGATTTGTATAGAGTATTTTTTTCTAAAATTTAAAGACTGAAACTAAGTTTATTATATTAATTAGATCTGTAACAATTATATTTAGTTTTGAGCTACGATTTCATGAGCTGTTTAATTTTTATATTACATATTACCTTAAAAAAAAGTTTAAGGCTTGTATTTCCATATAAAATGTAAATAATTTTCCATTTATTCTATTTTAAACACATTAAGGGTATAATTTTGTTTAAGAAGAAAATTTATAAAGATTTAAAATGTAAATCGTATTTATTGAGTAAAATATAAATATAATAAATAATATGAAAAAATTATATATATTATACTATTATATATTTTTAATATAAAATAAATATAATATAATATCTAATATAGACATCTAAATAATTTATATATATCATATACTTTAAATATAAATATAATAAATCGTATTATAGTATATAATGTAATATAGATCTATAATATAATTATATTTATTATTATATATAAGGGTCAAACCACAATAGTGGTTTACAAATTTTATGAGGAAAGAAATTTCATTTTTTTCCTTTCCCCAAACTCAACAGGTTCGGTCGAACTCAATGGTTTGGCCTCGGCCGAACCACATTATATGTTCGACCGAACCCCCAAACCCTAAGCAAAAATAATAATATTTTAAGGGGTTTGGTCGAACATGTGTTCGACCGAACCCCCTCAAATAATGTTCGACCGAACCCCCTCAAATAAGACATAAAAAAAAAAACATGAATTTGTCACTGTCATTTTCGCTTTTTACTGCTTTCCTTGTGCTTGTGTGTGTGGCGAATGGTGAACAAACTCGACTTCATCTCTCTAGCGAATGCAAAATAAACTTCATCTCTCCTAAGTTTATCAACCCAACTTGCATATCAAGCACCAGGTTTGTCAAATTCTAATTTCGTAGAGTTCAAAATGCATTTGTTTGTTAAATTTTGAAACCCTCAATGGGAAAATTTTCAAATTTGTTGAATGGAAACTGCATTTTTTTTAAAGTTTCTAAAGCCTTTTCAACATACACTATTTCTATGATACATTTCTACTCTGTCAAAAAATTAACATGCCCTGTCTATGCTTCCACATTTTGCATACATTTCTACCAGGGCACCTCCAATTTATTTGAGGCATTATATCAAAAAGTTCATTAACAAATTTATTTGAGGCATTATATCAAGCAGTTCATGGTAATTTTTGATGGAGTATGATAGAAATAGTGTTTCCATTGTATGCACCCTATATCAAACAATTCATTAATAAATTTATTTGAGGCATTATATCAAATAGTTCACGGTAATTTTTAATGGAGTATGATAGAAATACTGTTTCCATTGTATGCACCCTATATCAAATAGTTCATTAACAAATTTATTTGAGGCATTATATCAAAAACACTATTGGAAATTTATTTGAGGCATTATAACAAAAACACTATTTCTATCATACTCCATCAAAAACACTATTGGAAATTTATTTGAGGCATTATATCAAACAGTTCATTAACAAATTTATTTGAGAAATTATATCAAACAGTTCATGATATAAAGTTTAGGGTGCATACAATGGAAACTTGGATAAAATTCTTCATATTTTTCCTTTGAGTCTTATGACATTACTCCAAAAATGGTTGGTGAACTAAATGTACGAATCGAAGAATAAATTTAGAGGAAAGAAACTAGATTGTTTGAATGAAATGTTTAATAAAATAGTTCTATTAGGATTAGAAGGAATGAAGGTATTATTAAATTTTCTAGTATTAGGAAAATATAAAAATATGTCCACTTTACTATATATATATATATATTCAAACTATTCTTCATATATCCATGTTAAAACTATTAAAAATTAAATTACATAAATCAATTTTAAATTTGTACACAAAAATAAATGACTTTGACTAAGAGCGAATATTTAAAATATAGCTATCCTCTTTGCAAAATCCAATTTGATTTGAGATATTTATGGACAAAAAATATGGATGAGCATGAGGTAAGTAAGAAAGAATAACCTTAATTTATATCTTCCCTCATCAAATAATTTCACGTTTAAAGAGTTTCTTAAGGCATGTCCAATTATGAAAAACTATTATATACTTGTTATAACTATATTAAAGTATATCATGAATAAATTGAAAGGATAAAGAGTAAATCACTAAAAACACATACATAAATCATAGAAGTAAATTGATTAATATAAGGAGATTCAAGTGGTTGGATAATTTTTTCCAAGGAGTGGAAGAGGTTAAGAAGGAACCATCAAATAAATATAATATTTTAAATACTTTAAAAGAAAAATACATTTCTCCTTGCTCTAAATTGAAATGGTATTCCTTCTAAGATGATAATAATTGAAAAAGAAGAAAATAATCATTATGAAGATCAAGTACCATTGATAAGTTTCAAGAGATCAAATAAAATATTCAACAACAAAAGAAAAAAGAGAAAATAGTTAATGCTAAAGAAACAACTACAACCAAGCTACTATGTTATAAATTCTCCTCTTATGTAGTCTTCATTTCCCTATAAATTGTGGCCTCCTTGTACAAATTAGCTATTGATCACCATAGTGAAACAAATTTAACATTTTGAAATGGTTAAACATTATTATTATTTTTATTTGTATAAGTATAATTATTATGGGTTCATTTCTCCTCTCCTACTCTTCCTAATAAGGTTCTATTTTACAAGCCTCATATAAATGTTAGGGTTCTAACTTCTAAAAATTGAATAGTGTCAACTTAATCTCATTAGACAATGCTCCCCTAGTATTAATGGGGCCAACTTTTTATCTATCAAACTCGGCTATGTTTGCATTGAATAAGAATTTGATACCTTTATCATGATACTTGAACTAAGATATCTTGGCTCTAATTTTAGTCATTTTATCTAAAAATTATTGGTGACATATCCATTCGTGTTTAGTTTTAGTCATTTATTATTGCAATTAATTATTACAAGGAGATTCTTCAAGCTTGTATTCCATCCCCACCATTTTTATTCTAAATATTTGAAATTTTCTTTCAACTTAAAGTGTAAATTTTATCCCTAATGCTATACATATTTTTCTAGGATAACACATATTCATTATATTCCACTAAATGTGTTCAGGCATAGAAGAAAAAACTTCAATATATCTTTAAGATAACTTTGATACCATCAAGATAATCCCACCTTTCATTGCATTAATATCAAGGTTATCTAACCCTTCCTCTTTACATGCTTTTCAATTAGAGTATCCTCTAGTAAAAATAGAAACATTAATAGTGTGGTTATCAAAGAGTGTCTAGGGATGCACACATTACTATTATTAATAAATTATAAGATTCTAAGAAATGTTTATGGAAGAAATAACTATCTAATAGAGAATATAATGTATTAGTACATATCTAACTATTACATATTTTAAATAAAGCACCTTTAAAATCTATCTTATTGCCATTTAATGAGTCAACTAGGTTCAAAATTATTTTCATCTTATTCCCCCAAAATTCATCACCTTTACAACAAAACTTGATTTCATCTAATTTATCTTATTTATTCTCAAATCATATTAAAATCACCACCTTAAACTCTAAGAAATATTTGGTAACTTATTTATTTTATCTTCATTTAGAAAGGGGTGTGAAGGGGATTTAGAACCTTTTAAAGTTTCTTTCAAAATAACTAGGAAGATTTTATTCATTGCCTTTCTTGTTGCTTTTAGGATTAGTGTTATGAATTTTGTGCCTTCATTCTTAAAAATTCTTATATCAACTCATTTAGCATTTCCATGATCTTTTTATATGGGAAAGTTCAACATACTTTGAGGTAGACACTTTCCATTTTTTTATTCCTTAATTAGTTCTTTCTAGGGAAACTTTTAGTCTTTTCGAACACCTTACAAAAATATGATAAATGTGTGATTATTTTTCTTTCCACTCTATAAATTTTTGATGTGCTTGGATACATAATTGAGACTCATAATGTACAATGATAAAAATTTAGTATATATGAAAGAAATATTTTCAAGACATCAAACTACCATTCTACATAACTCTCACATGGAAATAAGAATATTATTTTATTTCAACTAAAGAAATTGTGTGTACTCTATCTTGAAAATTACTAATTAATTTAGAATTATATACTTATAATTTAAAATAAGAGCATCCTTTGTGACATGGAATAGATAGGTTAATTTTAATGAAATAAAATATGTTTTTATATTAAGAAAAATTTACAAATATATGGAACTCATACATTGAGAAATTGACTAAGATGTAACTCTGTATGAGAATTAAGATGCTTGAATAATTTATATACCTTCTTTCAATAATTAATATTAGAAATTAATACTTGGCTCATATTGTATACCCACCTCCCAATGGTCCTAAATGGATGCATTTAGATGGAGAAGGATTTCAAAAGGCTCATGGTACTTGTGGACCCCTCAAAGGCATGATATATAACACATGAACTTTATTTATAAAATTTGGTCTTTTGTTGTTGGATTCTAGTATGAATGTTATTTATAAGGTGGAATTCTTAGTTGAGAATCTCAATCTTCCATTGTTGGTTTCTAGTGTGATTATACAATATGCTCACCAAACTGTATTAATTTCTAATGTTAATTTTTCAAATAAGGTTTTGTTTCATAAGAAGATACCTATGTTCACATATTCCAAGGCTTGTTATTATCCACAATGCATGACACTTCTTCAAATCTCTACCAAGTTCTAAATAGATACATATCTGCCATTTCCATGGAGGAGATTGATGATTTAAAAAGAAAACATCATGCCATTTCTTTCTTGAGAAGTAATGTTTGCATTCATGATTTGCAACTTCCATCTTTATCCAAAAAGAATTTTTTTTATCATTATGTGCCTGATATTAAAAAAAATCAAAACCTTCATTTGAGCATGATCGCCAGCACAAAGGTAAACGAGTGGAAACAAAAGAATGCTTGGTTAATGGCTTTCAGCATGTTGGTGGAAAATCTACATCTTTTTGAAAGTGGCTTCCTAGCTTATCAGTCTTATGTTTAGTAAGGTTTTGTAATCTCCACTGTGTTATGTATTCAGGTCACGAGTATATCTAGTATGATGTCTTCTTTTGGGTATTTTGGGTGCATAAGAGAATGTGCATATGTACTAATGTATTCAACCAATGTGATTTTGTAACATTGTAATCAGACAATTGGTCATTTGTATTAGGACCTCACTGGTTTTTTTTTATATTTTGTAAAATTTGTTTTGATAAAAGGGTAAAACGGGTTTTACAGGGACCCAAAACCACAACATTTACAAAAAAGAAGAGAGGACACAAAAGTCCCACCAAAAAGACTAGCTTTTCGAGAAAAGATCAGTAGCAACCACACAAAACAGACTAGAAAGGACAAACCAAAAATAACAGCACAGAAAACACAAAAACCCCAAATATTAACTCAGAGGACAGAATCCGTTTCCGCCTCCAAATTATGCATATCATTGACTCCCTTTTTAAAAATTTGAATCATCTTCGAAGTAGGGGGGACCTTGTGCTTCAAATTGGCTCTAGTTTTGGAGATGCCCGCATCCATTTCCTGGCTTTTGACCTCTATTTCCTCTAGATCCACCACCAGAGACCCCTGCTAGGCTTTATCTAACTTTTTTACAACTGGGGGTTTTCCTAAATTTGTTACTTAGACTGCAACTAGGGGTTTTCTTGCTGGTTCTTTCCCGCCAGTATGTCCACCTGAACCAGCTATATGTAAAATATTATATATAAATAAAATTATAAGTGGTATCCCACTTTTGCTTAAAAAAAGTTCTTGTAAATGTCCACATCTTTTTCCTTGACACAGTTTCTATTTCTTAAAAGATTTCTTATGATTTTTCATAATGTTGGTCAATACTTTACTGTAAATATTCTATAGTCATGCTCTTAAATGTCATAAGAGGGCTTCATCTTATAAAGCTATAATATTATTATATGCATTTAGAACATCTTAGACACCTCCCTTGAAGCATTCAACAAATGAAAAATAACTACCAACACAAAGTGAGATGCCTCATTTCCTAATATGAGGACAAAATAATAAATCAAAATATTAGGATGCAAGGTTGACCCACCTTTCCCAATACTTGGCTAAGTTTATAATCTATTTAAGAGTGGATCCCAACAACAATTGTGCTTAGTGCTTACTAATAATCCAAGGAATACCTATTCATTTTTTCTTTATTGTATGCCTAATGACTCCTCATCTCAAGTTAAATTGTGGGAATGGATTTTTATGCCCTCCCTATGACTAAATGGCTACAAGGAGGTGAATATGATATGGTGGAAGAAACCAAGATACAAGTTGGTTTAGTTCTCATAAACTCTCTAAAATATAATTGAATTCCTACATCCTAACTAGAAATACCATGAGGGGTTTAGATCCCATTTTAGACAAAAAATATTCTTATACTGATCACTATTTCACTTGGACCAACTAAAGAGATGGTGAACTAAGGGAAACTTAGTTGTATTGATAGAATAAAACTTAGTTATTTCTCTTTCCATTGTCCCATCTCCACAAAACACCCTTATTTAAGTAGATTCTATTAAACCTATCTCACATATCACCTCCCAATTCTTTAAACTTTTCAAACTTCTTATTCCTCATACCTAATAATTTATCCTTCAAGCTCAACACTTCCCACCTCAATCAAATTGATCACCTTGCTTCCCTAATATCCCTTTGGTTAATGTTCCTAGACCTCATCAAAATGGTAAGTGGATATAATTGTGGAATGATGTGATTAAATCTATTGCACTACCTTACTATGATCTTACAATAAGAATATGGCTAGAAAGAGATCTAGAATGGAAAAAAAATATGGATCCAAATAGAAAAAAAAAACTTGTTTTGGCTTTAGCACTTACTAATAAATTTTCTACAATGAGTGGTTGCTTCCGTTGAAATAAAACTTAGAAGATTTGAACTTAATTGTGGTAGAGGATCTCAATTAAGAGATATGATACATTGGATGAAAGGATATAAAGGATACAAATTATTTTTTAGTTATCTCGAACATATTTACATTCTCGAGAATGGATAATATCTATCGTTGATCAAGAGAGGTAGTTCCATGACAACTCTAATGATATTAAATCCTTTTTCCTCCAACATTACAAATAATTTTTAATTGATCTAGTTGAAGGAGATCCACATCAAGATATAGTGAAAAATTATGGGCATAACAATTATATTTTTTTTAACATATATAAAATGTATGGTTGGATTAGTGAGATATTTATAACAAGTATGCAATATGAAGTCAAACTTTATTAGATTTGATTCTTAATAAATTAGTTTTAACGTTTCAATTTATAGCTTTATGCAATCTATAAGTTTAAATAGTTTGATGGTATCTAAACTTTATACATATAAAAATATGATAAATGTCTGATTATTTTGCTTTCCAATCTATAATTTTTTGATGTTCTTGGCTATATAATTGAGATGATTCACTCATATTGTAATGATAAAATTCATCCTCATATGGAGTATTTTATATTATCTTCCATTAAATTCATCCTCTTTATGAGATTCTTATGGAATATTGATATTCTAGTGTGAATTCTTAATTTTAGACATATCTTAACTAGATAAATTTAGGTTCAATGAAGGCAATAGAACTTTTTTTTCACTTACATAATCCTATTTTGAAGTTCATTTATGTTAAGAACTATTAGATTAAATATTTTTATCCCCAATTATTTTCAAATAATTTTATACTAATCTTTGTATTCTTATTTTTTCTTTCATTGTTTCATTTAAAATTTGAACCATTTAAGGATGCTATGTTATAAATTATAGTTGTCTTCCAATTATTTTTAAATTGTTAATAGTATGAAAATATTATTGATGAGTAGATAAATTATTACAACTATTTTAGATTTGTATTCCCTTTATCTAGATATATTATTTACCAAAGTCTCATTGCTCTTTTAGATGTATTGTATATATATATATATATAACATGGAAAATTCAGATCATGTTCCACCTGTGCCAGATTCTTTGTTTGCAAATACTAGTAATGAGATTAAAAAATTGAGAGATTCATTAGCACAGGGTGCAAACTCGGGGATATATAGTGAACCATGCATGTTAATATTGCATAGTCTAGAAAACTAAAAGATGAACTTGAGAGGACTAGTGCATATTCCCCAAATAGAGTGATTGTTATTCTTTCCCGCATGTGGGAAGAAGTACATGGTGGCATTCCCCTTAAACAAATACAGAATAGTGTCACCAAAGAAATGATAAAAGCCACTTGTTTTCCATTTTATCAAAATGTATGTAAGGTTAGGGGATACCAGGTCACTAGATGTGTCGATCATGCTATGGCCTCATTGATCTACCCACAATTTCTCGCAAGACATGGTCTATACCCAAACAATGACCAAATACCATTGTCTTTTGTTCAGCAGTTGTATGTTGAGGTCCATTTGGGCCTCAAAGTTAACTACCTAGACATTCCACCATATGCTAGTCAGGGGTGTGGCAGGATTGTTGGTAGGCCCACCTATCATGGAGAAGATAGACCACCCCTAGTGTTTAGGGTATTGGCTGGTGACAGGTCTCCTGCTCTCACCCCAACTCTAGCCCCCATAACAGATGAGGTTGTCGTTGCTTCCCAAAAGGAAGCAATTGACACTGTAGGTGACATTGTGGCTGCCACCACTAGGATATCTGATGATCATGTAGGTCAATATTTGATGTCTAGACATTCTCGATCCATGCCATTTTCAGCACAGTGGACCACCATGGATCCTTTTACAGTGATCGGCATCCCTACTCCTACACAACTTGATCCACTTACAGGAGATATGGCACACATGACTCTGCATTGTTTGGTTGAGGACCTATTGGAGGCATATGCCCACATTGCATCAAACAATGGGATTGGTATAGAGCATGTTAGAGATAATTTGAAATGCAGAGGTTGTTTAGTTCCAGGATCCCATCGCTCCCAGCCGAGCACTAGTGCACATCAGTATGATCCACCTATAGTTCATTCGATAGTTGCACAGACTATGGGTTTTACTGATATGTCGGTTGGTTCTGGTTCATCATCACCGATTCCATCTCACCTTCATAGTCCTCTACATTCATCATTTATGGAATGACATGGGATAGATTAGATGGATTCAGATGTTGATTTGTCGCTTGACCGTTTGGTGGATATGGTGGAGGTGACCGTTTCAGAGGACTTAGGTCATCCGATATCAGATGATGTGCATGTATGTGTGTATGTGCATGTTTCAATTCCTTTTTCATTATTTTAGAAAAAAAAATTAACTAGATATTCATGTAAGTATATATATATGTATATATATTGTTACAGGTGGACATACCTCATATCAGTCCTAGCCTTGGTCCAGATCGTGTGCATGATCGATATGACTCTGTGGATGAATCTGCTGCCAGTGGACATGTGAGTTTTACATTTTTTATATAATCACGCGTGTATATGTACATGAAATATTTATGTATGCATAGATCTAGATTGATATTTAAAAATACAAGTTCATTTAAAAATAACTTTCATAAAATTTATTTAATATAAATTATATGCATTTAACACATCTTGTACACAATTTTATTTGTAGGGCTCAGCACATCCATCGGAGCAGAACCATTCTCATTCAGATGGCCATTCAACTAGGAGTAGACATTCATATTAGGCCATGCACACTAGATTTATGATCTTTACCACATGTATTTGATTACATGATGATCTTTAGTATTTGAGATTTGTTGATCTCTAACTTACATTTGCTTATGTGATATACATACATTTGCTTATTTGTTGATCTTTAGTATTCGACATTTGATGATATTTAATTTACATTTTGTTTATATGATATGTACATATGTTTTCTTATATTATATATACATACATTTGCCTCTTTTCTTATAATATGCGTTATGTTTATATGTATTGAATCCCTTTACATGTATGTACATGTGTTTGCTTATGGTTTAAACATGTTTACACATAATATATGTATGCATTTGTTTTAAATATTCAATATGCAGACATGTTTTCTTATTTTATGATCTCTTACAACTTACATTTTCTTATATTCAATATATATTTGATCTCTAGTAGAATTTTATGGAAATCAATGCCACTTTATAATTAAGTTCATTCATGTTGATCACAATAAATATTTTTTTTAAAATGACTTAAGCAACATGAACAATTGAGTTGAGAACAAGATATAATTTTTTTGACAAGTAACTTGAAATTCAATTCAAATATAATTAAGAAAATTCAATTCAAATTATACCGAGCTATTATACATTTTCAATGACAAGTAACTTAAAATTCAATTCAAATGTAATTAAGAAAATTTAATTCAAATTATACCTCTATTATACATTTTTGACAACTAACTTGAAATTCAATTCAAATATAATTAAGAAAATTCAATTCAAATTATACCTCTAATATACATTTTTGACACTTTAACAAAATTATAAAATTACTAGATATGTTGTGCATACCTATGAATTAAATGACAACAAACTCCACAATGAAATAACTGGTTTGTTTACTACTTGATTCATTTAAACTAGGATATAGTTATTCCATGTACACTAGAATAAATTTTTTCCCATCCCATGTGCATATAAATAGAAGTTTATTTTTCATTAAATTCTAGATATCAAATTGCAAGATTAATTCTCATTTATATCACTTGGAGCGCAGATTTTGGAGAAGTTTTTGCACATTTATCAAGGAGGCAAATATTGGAGCTTGACAACTTTTCATTTTTATCAATCAAGGAAAAATTTGGAGGATAATTTAACTAAGTTGGTAGAGGACTTGTTTTGAGTCATCTTTAAGTTGAAGAAGAAAATGGGACAACAAAGAAAAAGAAATAATGCGTCTCAACGAAAATTGTCAAAAGAAGAAGAACAAATGAGGTGTGAACAAAACTTGGAAAATTATCATAGAAAGAAACAAGGTACATGCTTGTTTCTTCTCTCTTTCACTCTCAAGTGTGTGTTTGGTAATTTTACTTTGAAAAAGTATGAGTATTCATTTGATGGGATGGAATCCATAATGTGCATTACTCCACCCAATAATTTGGTTAGTACACCTAAACATAAATTTGTATGTGCACATACATTTTGCATTGGCTTTCTTATTAAAATTATAAATGTTTAATGTATAACCATTTTTCAACTTACAATACCCCAGCTTAAAATGTGCTCTTAAACTAAAATATTGTACATTAAATCCTTCCCTACAAACCTTACATTTATCTTTTACCAATACCTTTGTTTAATGTTTTTGTTATCACATTATCATTGTTGAGTATTGCATCTACACAATTTTCTCTTTACTTTGTTCATGAAGAAAATGATAGTGTACTTCAATACATGCTTAGTTGTCCAATGAAACCTTAAACTTTGTGTACCTCACTATGCCACTTTGATTTTTATAATTTTTTCAACCACATTAATTATTTTATGGCTTTGCAAATTCCTATATATTCTAACTTTGCACTTTGAAAGAAACCATTATTTTTTCTTAATTATTCATGAAACTACACCTTCATGCACAATGAAGTAGCATTCTAATGTTGATATTTGGTGATCAATATCCCCTATCCAATATACATTGCAACATCTAATTAGCTTAAAAAATTTCTAAACTCCCATTGAATTTAATCTAATGATCAATAGTTCTTTAAAAATATTTTTTAAATATTTTAATAAATGCCCAATTCTAAGCTCATGAGGGCACAGCCCGAGACACAGAAAATAACCCACAAACTAGAGAATAATTTTATTATTTAGAAAATGGAGCTTCTTACATATAGAGGATCTCAAATCCCCAAGTTCTACAATACATGCAAGTTACAGAAAGCTACAGAATCACCCTTTCATAATATGCGAGCTTGTCCCCAAAAAGTTACCCAAAAATTAGAAACCTGCCCATAAATAGAGCTCCTCATTAGTTTGGAGCCAAAAAAATATTCAAATTTGAGTTTAGGCGGTTTGGTGCTGAAAATTTACAACATGAAGTTCAAATTTCAAAAGAGCACTTCCAATTGTATCTTCTACAAAGTGCGCCAACTTCCCGGGGCCATAACTTTTGATCCGGGACTCCAATTCGCAAACCGTTTGAACCGTTGGAAAGGTCTCGATGTCAATAACGCGCTCAAAATTCTCTATGCCAATTTCGGAAAGTTTTGAGGCCGATCTGGGAGCTCTAATTGCCTCAAATCTAACTCAAAATATTTTCAGGTGCAAATCTGGGAAACTAAAACTGCAATATCTTTCAACCCAGGAATCAAAAATAAAAACCATAAATTGGGAATTTCATTATGACAAAAAGGGTATCAAAAAATGTAAAAACATCTAAAAACTGAGAAACTTGAAATTTAACTATTTTTGGGTGATGCAAGATTGCCCTTACACCACTGGATGCTCCTGCATCAGACACCCAGGGTAATTTGAGAAGTGACCCCGTCACGTCTCAGATGGTTGAGGAAAACCCAACTGGTCAACCACTTCCTTAGATAGCTAGGATGAATCTTCCACAGGCCTTCCTCTCCATTTCACTAGATATTCTTCATACTGCTTGTTTTGGGTACTCCTTCCCACACGACTATCCAAGATTGCTTCAATCTCCTCCCTTTCTGAAGTAGGTGCTGGAATGCCATACTGCCCTATTGCTGGTGCTTCCTCCATTCCACCTTCATGATACTCTGTCAAATCTGAAATATTGAACACAGGGGAAATGTTGATTCCATCAAGCAACTCTACCTCATATGCATTCCCTGAATCATGCTTCTTCAAAATCTTATAGGGACCAAATTTCTTCATCTTCAATTTGTTATATGTTCCTACTAAAAACCTTTCTTTCCTCAAGTGGACTATCACTTCATCACCAATCTAAAACTCCTTATACCTCATCTTCTGATCTGCCTTAGCCTTATACTGCATATTCATTTTGTTAATATGTTCTCTTACCTTCTCATGTATATCCTTGATGTGTTCTACAAAATCTTCGGCTTCAACACTTATTTTCTTCTCTTGGTCCATCTTCCTCAATTCTGGAGTTGTTCTGGGGCTACCTCCATACACAATTTGGAATGGTGATCTACCGTTTCTGTTGTGAATTGTTGTAAAAAATTCTGCCTGGGGTAAGATCAAGTACCATCCCTTGGGTTTATCTCCTCGGTAGCAGTTCTTGGGGTAGGCCATTCCAGAATAGCCTTCACCTTCTCTGGGTCCATCTTGAGACCTCTGCTGAGACAACAAACCCCAAGTACACTAACTCCCTCTTCACAAAACTGCACTTCTTCAGATTAATCAACAGTTTCTCTTTTCTTAACTTCTCAAAGGATTTTCGAATATGCATTAGATCTCATCCAACGTCTTGCTAAAAATCAAAATATCATCTAAATACACAATAACAAAACTTCCCAGAAATTCTTTTAGTACCTCGTTCATGAGCCGCATGAATGTGCTCGGTGCATTGTTAGCCCAAAAGGCATGACTAACCACTCGTACAGGCCCTCTTTGGTCTTGAAGGCAGTCTTCCATTCATCTCCCTCTCGAATCTGGATCTGGTGATATCCACTCTTCAGATCAATCTTTGTGAAGTACTGAGCTCCACTCAAACAATCCATTAGGTCATCCATCCTTGGTAGGAGAAATTTGTACTTGATTGTTATCTTGTTTATGGCTCAGGAATCTGTACACATCCTCCACTCCCCATCCTTCTTTGGTGCTAGTACTCCAGGTACTACACATGGACTCAAACTCTCCCGTATCAAACCCTTTCTCAACAACTCTTGAACTTGTCTGTTCAACTCCTCATTTTCTGTTGGATTCATTCTATGAGCTGCCTTATTTGGAAAACTGGCTCCAGGAATCAAGTCAATCTGATGACTGATCTTCCTTATTGGTGGTAAACCCTCGGTACATTATCAGAAACAATATCCTGAAACTCATCCAACATCCCAGAAACTTCTTCTGGAACCTTCTCACTATCCTCCTTACTCACTCTAGGAATCAATGCATAACACACATGCTCATGCTTCATACTTTCTAAAAAATTTCTTCCATCTACATAATAAATTCTAGCACTACTGCATACCTTTTCTTCAGTCTCCTTTAGGGGTTTCAACTTGTGACGAACCCCATCCTTTGTCAAGGAATAAGTGGTTGCATGGCCATCATGTATATCTCGCCTATCGAACTTGCCACGACCTCCCCAACAACATGTGACATGCATCCATGGGGATGATATCATAGAGTACCTCATCATGGTAGCTCCCGATGTTGAACTTTACTAGGCACTGTTCATTGACCAAAACTTTGTGGTCCTTCTGCAACCAGGCAATCCGATACGGATGTGGGTGGCTTTCCCTCTTTAGCTTCAACTTTGTGACCATCTCCTCTGACACCAGATTATCAGTGCTCCCACCGTCAATAATGACATCACAACATTTTCCTTCACACTTGCACCTTGTGCGAAACATATTCTTCCTTTGTTTCTCCTTTAGCATCATCGAGATATTCAGATTGGGCCTCCTCATCTACATGCACAACCCTTCCATGACCTTCTAGCCTTTTGTCTGCCCTTCCTTGGTGTTGTGGACATTCATAGGCTCGATGCCCTTCTTCACCACACTGGAAACACGTTCCTCTAAAACCACCTCTTCTAGATCCTTTTCCATGTCTCCCTCGTCCTCTACCTCTTTGATCACCACTTTTTTGATCACGAGGGTGGTAGAAGTTGTCATTCCTTTGGCTTCGGCTGGTACCCAAATCTTCACTTTTCTTTTCATCATCATTTCGGCTTCCTAAAGGTCATCCATTGCCCCTTCCGCTTTGACCTTCAAATCTTTTGTTCAGCTTCTCTTCCACCTTCAGAGCAAACTGATACACATCCTCAATCTGACTAGGCTTAACTCCTCCTGAATGCTCGGTCGTAACCCATTAAGATATCGGACTACCTTCTCCTTATTGGCCTTTATGTGACCCGTTCTGATGATTATCTTGTGAAAATATTTAGTATATTCTTTCACATATCTGCTTCCTTGCTTCAACCCTTGCAATTTCTTCAACAGATCTAACTCATAGTCCAATGGTATGAACTGCTTCTTTAGTTTCTCTACCATGCAATCCCATCTGGTGATATTTCCTTTTCCTCTTCGATTTCTTTCCAAATGGACCTCTTTCCACCAAATACTGGCATGGCCCTTCAGCTTCATTTTCGCAAACTTAACCTGATTTGGGTCCTCTATTTCCTCATACTCAAAATATTCTTCTAGCTCGTTGATCCAATCGATCAACTCTTTCGGGTTCAGACTTCCAGAATAACTGGGGACTTCTACTCTAGGTCTTTTCTCGATCTTCGTAATGGCCCTTATTAGCCACATTTGGTCTTGATCAATTGCTTCTTTTTCCTTTTCTACATCTGAACCTTCTTCCTCTCCTTCATCCTCACTTTCCTCCCTCAGGTTTAACCCTCTTCTCAACTGCTCTTGTAACGCATCAATCTGTCTCTGGAGGGCTACCAGTGCATCTCTTCCACCAACATTTCTGCCACCTCGACCACCTCTGGCACCACCACACCTACCAGGTACCACTCTTGGAGGCATCTTTATTGACCTCGACCCACAACCATGGTCCTGGTGCGAACTACCTCACGATCATCGATCTGTCCACATGCTCAAGAAAACTCGCTCTGATACCACTTGATGAGGGCGCAGCCTGAACACAGAAAATCACCCACAAACCAGAGAATAATTTTACTATTCAGAAAATGGAGCTTCTTACATACAAAGGATCTCAAATCCCCAAGTCCTACAACACATGCAAGTTACAGAAAGCTACAGAATCACCCTTTCGCAATATGCGAGCTTGTCCCCAAAAAGTTACCCAAAAAATTAGAAACCTGCCCATAAATAGAGCTCCTCATTAGTTTGGAGCCAAAACAATATTCAAAATTGAGTTTAGGCAGTTTGGGGCCAAAAATTTACAACATGAAGTTCAAATTTCAAAAGAGCATTTACAATTGTATCTTCTACAAAGTGCCCCAACTTCCCGGGGCCATAACTTTTGATCCGGGACTCTGATTCGTGAACCGTTTGAACCGTTGGAAAGGTCTCAATGTTAATAACGCACTTAAAATTTGCTATGCTGATTTTGGCAAGTCTCGGGGCCGATCCGGGAGCTCTAAGGGCCTCAAATCTAACTCGGGAGATTTTCAGGTGCAAATCTGGGAAACTAAAACTGCAATATCTTTCAACCCAGGAACCGAAAATAAAAACTGTAAATTGGGAATTTCATTATAACAAAAAAGGGTATCCAAAAATGTAAAAAACATCTAAAAATTGAGAAAATTGAAATTTAACTATTTTTTGGTTATGCAAGATTGCCCTTACACCACTGGATGCTCTTGCATCAGACATCCAGGGTAATTTGAGAAGTGACCCCATCACGTCTCAGATGGTTGAGGAAAACCCAACTAGTCATTTGCTGCCTTAGATAGCCAGGATGAATCTTCCATAAGCCTTCCTCTCTATTTCACTAGATATTCTTCATACTGCCTGTTTCTGGTACTCCTGCCCACATGACTATCCAAGATTGCTTCAATCTCCTCCCTTTCTGAAGTAGGTGTTGGAATGCCATATTGCCCTATTGTTGGTGCTTCCTCCCTTCCACCTTCATGATACTCTTTCAAATATGAAATGTTAAACACAGGGGAAATGTTGATTCCATCAGGCAACTCTACCTCATATGCATTCCTTGAATCATGCTTCTTCAAAATCTTATAGGGACCAAATTTCTTCATCTTTAATTTGTTATATGTTCCTACTGGAAACCTTTCTTTCCTCAAGTGAACCATCACTTCACCACCAATCTAAAACTCCTTATACATCCTCTTCTGATCTGCCTTAGCCTTATACTGCATATTCATCTTGTTAATATGTTCTCTTACGTTCTCATGTATATCCTTGATGTGTTCTACAAAATCTTCGGCTTCAACACTTATTTTCTTCTCTTGGTCCATCTTCCTCAATTCTAGAGCTGTTCTGGGGCTACCTCCATACACAATTTGGAATGGTGATCTACCAGTGCTTCTATTAACAGAATTGTTGTAAAAAAAAATTTCCTGAGGTAAGATCAAGTCCCATCCCTTGGGTTTATCTCCTCGGTAGCAGTTCTTAGGGTAGGCCATTCAGGAATAGCCTTCACCTTCTCTGGGTCCATCTTGAGACCTTCTGCTGAGACAACAAACCCCAAGTACACTATCTCCCTCTTCACAAAACTGCACTTCTTCAGATTAATCAACAGTTTCTCTTCTCTTAACTTCTTAAAGGCTCTTTGAATATGCATCAAATGCTCATCCAACGTCTTGCTGAAAATCAAAATATCATCTAAATACACAATAACAAAATTTCCTAGAAATTCTTTTAGTACCTCGTTCATGAGCCACATGAATGTGCTCGGTGCATTGGTTAGCCCAAAAGGCATGACTAACCACTCGTACAAGCCCTCTTTGGTCTTGAAGGCAGTCTTCCATTCATCTCCCTCTCGAGATCTAGATCTGGTGATATCCACTCTTGGATCGAGAAATCTTTGTCAATCTTGGAAATATGACGAAATCCATCAAGGTCATCCATCCTTGGTAGAAATCGCCATGATTTTTATCTTGTTTATGGATTAGAATCTGTACATCTCCTCCATCCTTCTTTGGTGCTAACGAAATCTGCGAGGAATTATTGCACATGGACTCAAATAATCCAGCATAGAAACCCTTTCTCAACAACTCTTGAACATGCATTCGGCTCCTTAATTACGCTAGAGTCATTCTAGCAAGTGCCTTATTTGGAAAAGCAGCTCACAGGAATCAAGTCAATCGATGGCCCGATCTTCTTTATTAGTGTTAAACCCTCGGGTACGTGCTCCGAAACAATATCCTGAAACTCATCCAACATCCCAGTAACTTCTTCTGGAACCTTTTCACTATCCTCCTTACTCACTCTAGGAATCAATTCATAACACACACGCTCATGCTTCATACCTTCTAAAAAATTTCTTCCATCTACATAACAAATTCTGGCACTATTGCATACCTTTTCTTCGGTCTCCTTTAGGGGTTTCAACTTGTGATGAACCCCATCCTTTGTCAAGGAATAAGTGTTTGCATAGCCATCATGTATAGCTTGTCTATCAAACTGCCACGACCTCCCCAACAACATGTGACATGCATCCATGGGGATGATATCACAGAGTACCTCATCATGGTAGCTCCATTGTTGAACTTTGCGTAGCGCTCATTATTAAAACTTTGTGGTCACATACGCAACCCAGTGTCAAATCACGGATGTGGGTGCCTTCCCCTCTTGACTTCAACTTGTGACCATCTCCTCGACACTAGATTAGCGGTCTCCACCATCAATAATGACATCCACAACATTTTCCTTCACACTTGCACCTTGTCTGAAACAGATTCTTCCTTTGTTCTGGTTCCTTTTCCTTAGTCTCTAGGGCTCTCCTAATCACTAAGGCTTCTCCCCTTTTAGCATCATCTAAATGTTCAGATTGGTCCTCCTCATCTACATGCACAACCCTTCCATGACCCTCTAGCCTTTTTATGCGCCCTTCAGCGGTGTTGTGGACATTCATAGGCTAAATGCCCTTCTTCACCACATTGGAAATACGTTCTTCTAAAACCAAGCTCTTCGGATCCTTGTCCATATCCTCCTCATCCTCTACCTCTTTGATCACCCTTTATTTTTGCGATCCTTGAGGGCTATAAGTTAATCATTCCTTTGGCCGGTGAGTACCCACATGCTTTCTTTTTCATCATCATTTTGGCTTCCTAAAAGGTCTTCCATTGCACTTAGCTGACCTCCTCATCGCTTTTTGCTTGCCATCAAATCTTTTTTGGCTTCTCTTCCACCTTCAAAGCAAAAACATTGCCAATGGGCGGTCATTACAAACAGCTCCTCCTGAATGCTTGATCGTAACCCATTAAGATATCGAGCTACCTTCTCCTTATTAGCCTCTATGTGACCTGTTCTAATGATTATCTTGTGAAGATCTTTAGTATATTCTTTCACAGATCTGCTTTCTTGCTTCAATCCTTGCAATTTCTTCCCAATAGATCTAACTCATAGTCAGGTATGAGCTGGCTATGCTGAATTTCTCTACCATGCGATCCCATCCCAGTATTACGATGGCTCACTTTTCCTCTTCGATTTCTTTCCATTTGGACCTCTTTCCACCAAATCTTGGCATGGCCCTTCAGCTTCATTTTCCCAAACTTAACCCAATCTGGGTTCTCTATTTCCTCATACTCAATATATTCTTCTAGCTCGTTGATCCAGTCGATCAACTCTTTCGGGTTCAGACTTCCAGAATAACTGGGGACTTCTGCTCTGGGTCTTTTCCCGATCTTTGAAATGGCCCTTATTAGCCACATTTGATCTTAATCAATTGCTTCTTCTTCCTCTCCTTCATCCTCACTTTCCTCCCTTAGGGTTTAACCCTCTTCTCAACTGCTCTAGTAATGCATCAATCTGTCTTTGGAGGGTTGCCAGTGCATCTCTTCCACCAGCATTTCTGCCACCTCGACCACCTCTGGCACCACCACGCCTACCAGGAACCACTCTTGGAGGCATCTTTCTTGACCTCGACCCACAACCATGGTCCTGGTGCGAACTGCCTCACGATCGGTGATCTATCCACACGCTCAAGAAAACCCGCTCTGATACCACTTGATGAGGGCACAACCCGAGACACAGAAAATAACTCACAAAGTAGAGAATAATTTTATTATTTAGAAAATGGAGCTTCTTAAATGCAGAGGATCTCAAATCCCCAAGTTCTACAACACATGCAAGTTATAGAAAGCTACAGAATCACCCTTTTGCAATATGCGAGCTTGTCCCCAAAAAGTTACCAAAAAATTAGAAACCCGCCCATAAATAGAGCTCCTCATTAGTTTGGAGCCAAAAGAATATTCAAATTTCAGTTTAGGCGGTTTGGCACCGAAAATTTACAACATGAAGTTCAAATTTCAAAAGAGCATTTGCAATTGTATCTTCTAGAAAGTGCACCAACTTCCCGAGGCCATAACTTTTGATCCAGGACTCCGATTCGCGTACCGTTTGAACCGTTGAAAAGGTCTCAATGTCAATAACGCACTCAAAATTTTCTACACCAATTTTGGCAAGTTTCGGGTCCGATCCGGGAGCTCTAAGTGCCTCAAATCTAACTCGAAAGTTTTTCAGGTGCAAATCTTGGAAACTAAAACTGCAATATCTTTCAACCGAGGAACCGAAAATAAAAACCATAAATTGGGAATTCCATTATGATGAAAAGGGTATCAAAAAATGTAAAAATATCTAAAAACTTAGAAACTTGAAATTTAACTATTTTTGGGTGATGCAAGATTGCCCTTACACCACTGGATGCTCCTGCATCATAAGCTCTAGAATTATTTGAAAATTAGAACTCAAATTATAATTAAATCCAATGCAATGTCAGGTTTTCTAGAGACTAACACATGTATACATCAAAACTCAAGCTATATTGTGCCAAGGAATAATAGTTATATATGATAGATTATTCTTTAAATTATGTCTTAACACACATTTGTTTTGAAGGTTTTTAACCATCATTGCACTTGAATGACTATAAATACTTTTAAATGTCCTCAAGTCATCTTGGTCATGCAAGTTGCAATGTTTATATGATCCTTGACTACAATTCCTTAAGCCAATTCTTTTTGTTTCAATATTTGTGTTTTGTGTCTTTGGTCTTTTATTTTCATCACTTCAATGTTCTCAAATTATTTTTATGTTTTATGCTCTAGGGATTCCTCAAGCTGGAGTTGAGCCAAATCTAGATATTGGATCAAATGAATCCGTTGAAGAACACATGGACCTTGAAGTTAGGGAGGAGATCCAAGTTCAAACAATGCTTGTTGGAGAGGGGTCAAGATCACTTCCTTCTACTGGTATGGATGAGCATATAAAACTAACACAAACTTCTCTCACTTATAGCTCATCATGTTTTATCAGTTTGTTTGCTTGCATACATAAAATTCACTTATATTTAACATCATCTCTCACTTTTGTTTGCAAAATATTTTGTGACACATGTGTAGGAAGGGCTCAACAAGTAGGAAGTTTTCATGCTCAAGTCAAGCCAAATCTAGACATTGGATCAAATGAATCCACTCAAGAATGCATGGTCCTTGAAGATAGGGAGGAGGCACAAGTTCAAACAATTCATGTTGGAGAGGGGTCGGGATCACTTCCTCCTACTGGTATGGATAAGCATATAAAACTAGCTAAGAAGGTGGGGAAACAAATTTCCCATAGAAATTTAGATCATTTACTTGAAATGGATATGGAGAAACTGAAATATTATGCCAACTAGCCTTATAATAAGAGAAAGAGGTCAATGAATAAATCTATAAATAGAATGATCAATCATCATTTCAATCATCTTGATACACTTGAAAAAACCCAATTGTTATCACGTTTACTTCTTCATGATGAGCTCAAAGAGTCATTACAATTGTTGGGTGTACATTCAACATCAAATAAGAAGAAACACATGGGATTACAAAAGGATATTGTTCAAAATGTTAAAAGGGGTTTAGATTCCATTGGGAAAGGATCTCAATCAGTGGATAAGGCCACTACAAGAAGGGTGATGTTGACATCTATTGTACATCAAGATATAGCAAGAAAAAGAAAAATGTCTGCACTTTCAACTGAAATTTGTTATAGTAGAACCACATTGATAAAATATGAGAAAAAGAGAGTTTTTGGATGAGAGTTTAGAAAGCAATTGGGAAATTATGTGTAGAGCTCCCCATTCTGACAAGATTGAAGATGTTGTTAGGAACTTGGTCTTAGGTTTTTGGCATGATCAGACTCATCCATCATCAAATACTAGATATGTTATGAGACACAGGATTAGACTTAGTATTTATGAAAATCATATCAAACATTGGCTAGACATAACACAATTTGAGATGTATGTGAACCTTTTTAATGCATATCCTCATATAAAGATTGGGAAAACAATGTTTCAAAGGTTAAAGCCATATTATGTGAAGATAAACAAGTTTTTTGAAACTTGTCTTTGTCGTTATCATATTGAATTTGATCTCTACTATCAGGTGTTTTAAAAGATGAGAGAAGAAAGATGTGGGTTTCAAAATGCACCTCCTAAACAAGCAAGTTTGTTCATAAATTCTATATTATGTGATCATGAAAATGGACCTCAAATAAACTGCATAAAAGGAATTTGTGAGACATGTGGAAATTTGGCTAAATTTCCTTCAAGAATTGAGGATACTGACCTAACAAAGATAGTAAATTG
>VDFB02000007.1:156962959-157043110 GCA_007258455.2 Sequoia sempervirens | reverse complement strand
TCTATGCTATTGCTTACTATTATGCTTTGATAGATTTTTTTCCAAGCATCCATAGCTTGTTTGAAAGCACTTGTTTTAGACTTTTAGCCATAGCAAGAAGGCAATGAACTGTTTGATAAAATGCTTTGGTAGACATGTATGAAAAATGCAGTAGCATAGACAAGGTAGTGAACCGCTTGAAAAAAATGTCTCAAAGAAATGTAGTCTCATGGTGATGGAATGCCATGACGAATGCCATGACAAGAAAATTGCTATGGATTGTCATGGCATCTCCATCATCATGGAGATCTGTGGCATTTCTGCATTTCTTTTAGGCATTTTTTCAAACAATTCACTGCTTTGTCTATGTTATTGCTTACTATTATGCTTTGGTAGATTTTTTCCAAGCATCCATAGCTTGTTCGAAAGCACCTATTTGAGGTTTTTACTTTTTAGCCATAGCAGTATGAAAAATGTGGTAGCATAGAAAAGGTAGTGATGTAGTACCCCTCATGATACTGTTCTCTTTTGTTACTATGTGGATACTATTTACATTTGTTGTAGACTTAAGATTACATGGGTGATTGTTTTTCCTATTTGAGCTTATGTGTTTTGCTTGGATACACATGATAGTGTTTTATGATGTTGATAATATAATGATGCATGGTACCATATTTCTTGATTATGCTATATTGTGTGACTATGTAAATGGTTTAATACTCATTTCATGCTATGTATGATGTTGTCCTGATGTTTGAGTTTTGGGTGAGGGGGACGGTGTTCCATCGCTCATACGTGAGCGCCCTGCCACACTGCAATTCTCTCTCACATTGTGTTTGACATTAGATATATATGTTGTCCCAACACTTGTTTTTATGTAGGACTACAGGTACTTGGCACAGACTCCACCTGCACTGTCATGTCTGAGCGTGCCCAATATACCCAATGGTTATGACGTGGTTTAAGGATTTCACAAGGAAGTGTCCATGTCTGTGTCTGTTGTCCGTCAGTAGTTCATCCCGTTATGGTATTGTACTATTTCATGTTGATCATTTCAAGTTGTAAATCTTGATGTGTTTACCGTGTTATTTAGTTGTGTATCATCATTGGTTATTGATGTGTTTTAGTATATGGCATAGTCATTGTTATGTTCATTTGGTCCTTGTTTTGAAGCTTCATAGTTTATTTTTATAATATGAATTTAATAAATTAAATTATTAAATTTTAATAATTTAAATATTAGATTGATGTAAAGGTTAAACTGTATTAAAATTCAAATAAAACACAAAATTGCATGATGTTTATTTTAATTTAAATTCACAAAATTTATAATTTAAAATTTAAATTACTTGATAAATTGTAAATATTAGATTTAAAATTATTTTTTTATGGAGGGATGTAATATAATATTACCCCTAAAGTAAAGTTTTAAAAATAAATTCAAATAATAAATAATAATTAGATGTATATGCATATATATATAACTATAATAAAAGTTTTTCTTTATCCAACTGAGTTTTCATTAAATTGAATAAGCATGAATTAATACGGGTTAAATTAGTTTTGATCAAATCAATTTAACATGGTAATTCTTTTCGTTACTGCAGTCAAGAATAGTGGGGGTATATTTCTTATTTTACTAAATTCCTCCAAGTGTTAAACAAGGTAAATAATAGGTGTCGAGTGTAAAATAGAAGACGGTGTTGATAGACACCTGTATCCTACGTATCAAGGTTTGTAAGTTTATTTTTTCTTAATTTATCTGGAGGAAAGAGGGAGAAGAGGACACGGGGAAAAACAGAGAGGCAAGTGAAATTTTACAGAGAGGCAAGAGAAATTTTACAGAGGGGAAGAAAGAAAAAGAAAGGAGGAAGAGTGGTCTCGCCATCAAAATTTGATTTCAACAACAAATTTAGTTATGGGGGTGATAGCTCTGATCACAACATAAGAAGGAGGGCAGCGTGGAAGAGCTCATGTAAAGTTTGGAGGTATGTATCTGCCATGGCTTTAAGAACTTTAGTGGTTTTATATTGGACTCTATACATAGTTAGACCTTTCTTCTATTTACATTTTACTTCATATTAAATCAGTTCAGTTGTTACCTATTAAATGGGAGTAAAAGTTCATGTTTATCCTCTACAACCATCTTTTAACCCAGTCATTGCAGACCATGTGAGCTCATCTCTATCAAGTATTATGTTAAGCATTTCACGTTCCTTGACTGTGCCTGCATTTAGTTCATAAATTCTTTCCAGAGCCCTTGCAATTCTCAACTAATTTCCCCTTTTGTTATGCTCGATGTTTGAACACACCCTGTTTCATGCACCTAGTTTGTGTACACCCTACAATCATTTCTGCCATGAGATGTCATCTAGTTGAGGCATTCTGCCAAACAGTCACATGCCTTATATGTGTATCGTATTTAGCCTTGTCTCCCAGATGCCTATCATTAGTTCTTGTTTCAGGTTTACGTTGGTGCAAGCCTCACACTGGAGGTGCCTGATTCTCCTCCATTAACCTCGGTCTTGGGTTTTTGTTTCGCTACCTCATCTTCATCATCAGCATTAAATAAGTATGCAACATCAGTGTATACTTGGAGCTAACCCCAGTTGCATTTTCGGGCCCATTATCCTTAGCAACCACTGTTTCAGCAAGGAGTGATGTATAATTTTGTGTTTAGGGTTCCCAACCTGACTCAGCTGCAGCGCTTGAACATCATAGGAAGTTTAAAAGTTTTAAATAACCTCCCTAATACCATTTGCAATCTATCACAGCTATAGTGTTTAGACTTTGCTGGGTGTATAAATTTAAATAATGTCTCTGATCCCATTCGCAACTTATCACAGCTGTAGTGTTTAGACTCTAGAGAGTGTATAAGTTTAAACAGCCTTCCTGTTTTTAGTTGGCAATCTGTCACATCAACAACACTTGAACTTAGGTGGTTGTAGAGGTTTAAATAATCTCTCTCTGTTGCCATTACCAACCTGTCCCAGCCACAGCACTTGAATATAGGTGTCTGTAATGGCGAAACAACCTCCTTGTTTCCTTGACAGTCTGTCACATCGGCAGTACATGAAAGTTAAATGTTGCAGAAATTTAAATAATCTCGCTGATTCCATTGTCAACCTGTCTCAGCCGCAACACTGGAATCATGATAGGAAGTTAAAGGTTTAAATAACCTATTCCATAGTGCCCATTTTAGCATAGGCCGGACTGATGATGGTAAAGGTTATAGATTATGCCTTTCAAGTGTGTCTAGAATGACTTCATCGACCTAGTTTATGCAAATTCTGCAATCATAGCATTTCTTGGGATCACAATTCTTTTAGGCATTCTTCCAGTAGTTAATTCCCTTTGCCATGCTACGCATATTGTCTACCAAACTAGTTTTTTTTTTTTTACCGTGAAGATATTCTTTTTTTTAACCTCCTTTCCATATTTAATGGAAATCGTTCTTTTCCTTAAGGAAAAAAAAACCATGCGTTTACTTTATAATTCTTAAAAGGGACAGAGTAAAAGAAAGAGGAGAATTTAATAGAAGGCAATTTATCGAATTAATAGTTAAGGGGATGCAAGGAGGAAATTAGGTATATTTAAAAGTATTTTATTAAGTAAAATTTTTAAGAGTAAGGGGAGGGATTTAATGTATATTTATATATATATTTTTGTTACATATAATGTTTATGTTGATATAAATGTATATATGTTAAAATTTCACTCATATACCTGTATATAGGCGTATTTTTATTTTTGTGTATGAAAATATATTTACAGAACCTTGACTTAATTTTTTTTTATAATGGAAGTATTGATAGGTAAATAATCAGGTAATATAACTTGGTAAATTTACTTTTATTTTTTCGGATGAGCCAGTAAAGAATTTCTATAGCAAAATTGAATTCCTTATACTCAGTTAAGTTATTTATATTAATATTCAACATAGATAAATGAATTTATTAGCTTATATTGGAAAAAGAATGTTACCCTATCATATCCTTTGTTAAATTGGATTTGTAAATTGCCGAATATTAATATTCATATTGATAATTTTAAATTTTGATTTAAAGATAAACATATGTTCATTTGAGTTTAATAGGTAGTTATTATTCACAATTAAAGTAAATTACAAATATTTTATCCACTTTCTTGAAATTCTCAAGGTAAATAATGGATTTTCGTTTGTTAGGTTTTAACTTTATCTCAAGTTTCTTTAGATTAAAGTGTTAGTAGGAAGCTGAATATCAAATTTACCTTATCCATGTTGTGATTTATAAATGGATATAAATATTATTTAATGTGAAGTAGGTTATTTGAATTATCCTATTTAAATGGTAAAATTTGTCTTTCTTTAAATTAAAATTTTACTCATAGTTTATGTATATACATTTAAATCTTTGTAGAGTTAATTAATTCATGAATTTATAATATCATGTAATAAATGCATGTTTTTACTAAGTTAGGTTATTTGTATTTATGGATATGGCAGGCAGTTAAAATGTATGCCGTGAATATTGGGCTAGTTCATTTAAAATTAGTTTTACTTACAGGTTATCTAAAGTTAAAATTGTTTACAAATTCTTTTACTAATAGATTTAGCTGAAATTTATTTATTTAAAACAAATATGTTGCATCTGAATTAATTATTAAATTTTAATTATTTTAAATTAAAATAAAATTGGTAGCTCTCATATGTAGAGTTCATAGTGCATATTTAATTAAAGGGTTTTATGGTGGAAATAAATTTAATTATAGTTAATTAATTAATTATTCTCTACATTATCTTCAGTAGAATTGAATTGTGTATACGCTTAAGGGAATGGACACTTATAGTTATCTTGAACATGTGTAGATAGTTATTTATTCACCCTGAGTACTCTTTGGAATTGATTCTTTATGCATACTAGTGATTCCTTGTTGTTCATATTTCCCTCTTGTTTTATTTCACTTTTTGGGTAATTTTATGTCTAGATATATTTTGGATATGATGGGAACCCAAATGTTTAAGTTACTTCCTTTTGATAGCCATGGGTGATATGTTGTTAGACTTCCAGAGGCGAAGGGAACCTTTTGTGTGTTGAATATTCTCGTGAGTGGACCTTTGGATTCCATTGATTGTGATTTTATTTTGAGCTCGTGGGTGTACCTTGTTCCATGATTTCCTTGCATTTTGGTGGTGATTATGAGCGATATGGTACATGCCTCGCATGTGTTTTCATTTTATGGATTTTATGTTTGGTACACCCCTTGTGGTTGTGAGCTTTGTTGTGGAACTGTTGGGGAGGGTGGCTCTTCATGGGGGCCGGCGCACAAAGGGGCTGTTAGGGTAACCCATGGAAGAGTTTTCTAAACAAGTGATAATATAATTAATAAACTAGTGGGTTTGGGTAGCTAAAACATTAAACAAGATTAATGATGTGCCTCACCCATACCGTTAGTGCTTTCACAGACTAAGGATGGGATGAGAAGACCTGGTTGGTAAGATCACTACCTTGTCCTCATGAAAGGTAAGTGGTTCCACATGAGTCACCCTATGGAGCGGTGCCTTGAGATAGGCTACCTAGATAACCATAGATGGAGGTGGTACCTTGTGATAGGTTGCCTGGATAATCCATGTAAGGCCATGCGATGACACTCTCCCACAGTATCCATTTACTCTTCCTTGCTTGGTAGCCTCTGGAAGTGTTGATGTACTTGTTGATGTACTTTTTGATGTACTTGTCAATGTACCCTTTGATGTACTTTTTGATTTACTTATTGATGTACTTGTTGATGTACTTGTCAATGTGCTTGTTGATGTACGATGGGATGTTGATCTATGTCAATGTTTATGTTAGTCTTGTTTACTTGATCTTGTTGGATGTGGACCCTTTCTTGTCATTTCCTAGCACGAGGGGTGGACCTTCGGGTCCACATGGTTGGGTGGAACGTGCTATGCACCCATTGGGTTCCCAGGATGTGTTCGTGAGACAGATGCGATTGCAGAATTCTAGAGTTTTGCTTGGATGAAGAATTTCCTTCCTTTTTGTACCATAAACCTCATTTATGTACTCAATGTATTCTTCTTGATGATATAAGGGAAGCTCTATTCAATGTTCCATTGTATCTTAGATGTGTTGTATCTGTGGAAATATGCTCCATAATTGTAACATGAAACTATGAATTGAATCACAATAAGATATTGTATCTCTCTTATACTTATGGATGAATGTATGTTATCCTTATGTTTCTCTTTTGCTTTCATCTAGATAAAAGTTTAGTGTTTGTAATGACCGTTCCTTGTACCCTAGAGGATGTAGATAACTTTGCAAATGCATAATTGCTTTTCATAAGATTGTACATTTCCAGCTTATACAATGTTTCACAACAACAACAACAACAACAAAAAAAAATGTGTGGTGTTTTGTTGTCCTTTGGGGTTGACACGGTGGGGCATTACAAGTGAACTATTTTAAAAAATGCTTCAAAAAAATGTGGTCTCATGGTGATGGAATGCCATAACGAATGCCATGACAAGCAAATTGCTATGGATTGTCATGGCATTCCATCACCATGAGACCACATTTCTTTGAGGCATTTTTAAACAAATTCCTTCCTTTGTCTATGCTATTGCTTACTATTATGCTTTGATAGATTTTTTTCCAAGCATCCATAGCTTGTTTGAAAGCACCTATTTTAGGCTTTTAGCCATAGCAACAAGGCGTGAACTGTTTGATAAAATGCTTTGTAGAAATGTATGAAAAATGTGGTAGCATAGACAACTGTCACCATCTGATATTTATGTAGTTGTAGTTGGTTTTGCAATGTAATCAGCGATATGAATATAACCAACAAATATCTATTTTCTATAATTCATGGATTGAACTCTGTATTTTATATGCTCAATGTCTGTATGCTATGGAAATGCCTTGAATTTTTTTAAAAAAGTAGTATGCTATGTGTGATACTATCAACAATGTAATTATATACTAATTACTCTTTCTTTTATTACATCTAATGTATTCCAAACTTTTTCATAGGCTACCCTGACACACGAAGGCAACAAAGGCAAGACTAGAAAAGTACAGACAACACAAACTTGGGTCTGGTGGTTATATGAAATAAGCCGTATGAATTGTAAGTATCAATAAATGAAATATTGCATCCAAATTATAATAAACTAAAAACAATTTTGGTTTTATCACACCATAGAAGAAAAATTCATGATCTTCTGCAAAAATGTAGGGCTCTGAATTCAACAGAGTTCCCACAGAAGAGGACCTGAAGGTTGCCTTCCAGCAAGGCTATGGAGTCGTGGCTGAATGCCTAAGAGTCTTGACTGGGCAAACACAATCTTCCATTACATCTGACACGTAGGTAAATAAACTCAATAAAGTTTATTTAAAATTGAATACTTGTGCAATCTATTCAATATTAATTTCCACAATAAAGTAATTACATGCCTATTTGTTTTAAACATTCAAGCAATGATAACATATACTGCACATAACATTGGAATGTAGTCTGGTGAGGGTGGAGCAGAATGTGCAGATGAAGGTCATGGTGTGCATCCCGGTACTTTAGAGCATGTAGAGCGTGATCAGGCTAGAGAAGATCAGGAATATGAAGTGGCCCCATCAAGTAAAGAGGACCACTCTAAAGTTCTTTTAAACATATTTAATTGCAATTGGTGTATTAATTAATGTAACCTTTCATGTTTCAACTTTAGAGCATGTAGACCATGATCAACGTGTGAGCATGATCAGGCTAGAGAAGATCGGAACATGATGTGGCCCCATCCGGTAAAGAGGACCACCCTCATGTTCTCTTAAACATATTTAATTTCAATTGGTGTATTAATTAATGTAACCTTTCGTGTTTCAACTACAGATCGGATTTAGAGGGTGTTCAACATGTTGAGCATGAGTCTATAACAAAAGTTTAGGAACATGATGTGGACCCATCAGGTAAGGAGAACCACTCTAATGTTCTTTTAATTAATCAAATACTTGTAACAATAATAATAAAACATATCAGTTTAACATTTCTTTCTTATTACAGTAGATCCCCCCTTGAAGCAATCCCACGCCATGAGCGTAATACCCGCATTATTAAGATCACAAGTAGAGGGCGAACAACTAAAAGGGGAAAGATATTGATTTAGAAAATGATACTCCACTTTAGCTTTATGTAGCTTTGAAAGAAACAAAAAAAAGTGATTGTAATCATATCATGACAACCATATTTTTTATTATGTAAAAATGATTATTATATGTTAATGAATGAATGTGAATATGTTAATTAATGAATGTTATATGTTATTAATGGATGAATGAATGAATGTTATATGTTATTGATGAATCAATGATTAATGTTATATGATTGGGTATGGGGAATTGAGAGTGATGTGAGGGGGGGGAGGGGCCAAATGAGCTTCCATCGTCACATGGTTGGCCTTGTTAAGTAGAGAATATTAAACTATACTCAAAACAAAGAGAAGCTCAATAAGGTAATACATTTTTCAATATAAGAAATGCATCGTTTGAAGCATCAAAGAAATATGCAGTCTGTATGTATGATCAGTCATCAGTCTCCGCAATGGTACATTTCCACAATTTTATTTTTTTTTTAAATTTCTTCTTTGTCGTAATTTCGATGACAACCACCGACGAATCAATAGAAAGGCTTGATGAAGTTGCTATAGCTGCGATGACGATTTCATCGTAACTCCCTACCCATTTCATTGCACTTTCGAAAAACTTTTGGTGTTTTTCCGATGCTACTCCTTGCTAATTTTGTTGCACTTTTGATGAACTTTTGGTGTTCTTCCGACGCTACTCCTTGCTAATTTTGTAGCAAATTCGACAAACTCTTGGTGTTGTTTCGATGCTACTACTTTCCTATTTCGTCACACATTTGATGAACTTTTGGTGTTCTTTCGACGCTACTACTTGAGTATTTCATCATAATTTTGATGAACATCTTCTGTTGTTTCGATGCTACTGCTTGCCCATTTCGTTGAACTGGCGATGAATTTCTGGTGTAATTCGTCAGTGGATAAACAAAGTTTTCGTCCATATTCTGACAAAATCCTGAGGTATTTCACGATGTCGTCGATCGACGATTCTTCGCTGTTATTTTGATGTTTAATTTGTCATTGGCCTTGCGATGAAAAAACAATGACAGAAAGATTTTTGCCATTGTGTCGCTCTTCTGACAAAGATTTGTCGAACGACCGACGAACGCCCATCGGAAAATGGTGTCAAATCCAATAGTGTGAACTTTGATAAAGAAGAAGATGAACCTCTTGACATTGTTGAAGGAAAATTGATTTGATTCTTCTTAAGAAGATGCTTCATCTAATCAAATTTATTTTTAATAAATTGATGCTCATCATGCCTTATTTTCTAATAATATGCTCATTTAGGCTTCTCCTTCTTATATGATTCCCCTTGAGATGGATATGGTTTATATTCTTTATGTAGCTTGTTCTTTATCTTCTTTTGCTTCTTTTCATGATTTCTTGATTTTTTCTATACCTTAGGATCACTAGCCACCAATTCTTTTGGTTTAGAAGACTTTATTAGACCCATATGAATTGACTTCACTTCCTTTTGGCTAAGGAGATTTGTAAATTCATCAAACTTAGGATCAACATATGATTCTCCCATAAAAGATGATGGGTATTAAAGCCATAAACAAACATTGACTACTTCAGACAAAGCTTGGATAACACATTTAGAATTAATTATAAAATCCTCTTTTTCAGTGTTGTAATATTTTAAATAGTTGTGTTCTTAGTTTCCTAATCTTGGAGATATAATTTTGGATACAGTCAAAACCTTTAGGATCAAGATTCATCAAATCATTGTCAATCTGATATCCCCTAATCTTATCAGTTTTATCATACAATTTTTCAAACATCTCCCAAGCCTCCTTAGGTGTTTTACATGATTCTTGATATGAAATTATAAATTAAAAGAGATTGAATATATACATGAAAGTTTTTTCTCATTATCAATCTCTCATTTTTCTAATTATTTATCATTAGTAGGTTGAGAAGATTTTTCCTTTAGATGGCCTAGAAAACCCAATCCCATCAGATAATTCCATACTAATTTCCTCCATGAAGCATAATCATATTGAGTTATGAGTTTAATTTGAGATTTCCCCATTTTATGAAAACAAAAAATAAAGAAAAAATAAAGCAATAAACTACCACAAAACCCCCCAAAATTACTCAATCAAGAATCCCCCCAACAATATGATTTGGTAGTTTATTGTTAGTTCGATTATAGGTTCCACTTGCCAAAAACAAAAAAATGGACTTGATCTTAGTACTTATAGATGTTAAATTTGGCCCCAAACCCAAAGTACAATTCTTACAAAGAATGAGATCAATCTGATCAAACCATTGAAAAATATATAGAAAAGTATGCACTTTCAAAAAAAGGCACCCAAAAATGTTATTATAGGAGCTCAATAATGTCACCCCAAAAGTTTTCAAAATGAGAATAGCTCAACATCACTTGTGAGAATCTACAACTTCTTGTAAAATCAAGAGCATTAAAAACTTAATTGCACCACTATGAAGAGCATAAAATTCTACCCTAAATAAAGAATTGCTATGAAAAATGAGGTCTAATGACTAAGTTATAGGCCCACAAAGTTAGACTATAAAAACAAAAATTTCATTGGAGAGGGGTCCCAAAAACCTTAAGCATTTGTTGATGCAGTGCTGACATCAATAGGAAAAAAATTCTTGGGTAAAAGTACAAAGTTGTGTCCCACTATTATAAAGGAAATGATCAAGACTAATCCAAATTTTAAACTTGAATCGCTAAAAAGTGGCATATATGTTTTAAATTATGAAATGATATAAATTAATAAAAATTGTATTTTTTTGAAAAAAAAAATAGTTGAATATAGTTTTTTTATAAATTGACACTATGCTTTAATTATTGATAAAAAGCCAAAAATTGAATTTACATAAGACGCCAATCTTTATGTAGTAATTTTTTTTCCTTAATTTTTTTGTGTATTTATAACTTGAAACTCTAGTGCATGGATATATTCTTTTTCCAATTTCGATAAATATATATGTGGCAACAAAAAATGTATCCCTTTACATTTGCATGCTTGTTCAGGGCCTCCTTGTTAAATTAAGCTTAATGTTGCCTTGATTTAGTGTCATAATGTGTTTAACACATTAACATTAGGTCTTGGGCCCTTGTGAGCTAAATGGACTTAATTAAACCTTATTTAAGGTGTTGTAAAGTGTTATACTACATTTTCACACTAAAGTAGGGTTTTCATTATTAATTGGGCATCTTTATGCATTAATTGGCCTTATTTTGTATCCATGTGTTAGAAAAATGGTAAAGGAATAGCAATAATGGAAGCTTTAATAGATTACTGTAAACCAGATTGTGCAATGTAAACCATATGGAGATTTAAACAAATGTAAGTAATGAAAATGGAAAGATAGAAACCACAACACATAACACAAGTTTATGTGGAGAAACCCTTTTGAGAAAAAACTCCACCAAAGAAGAGATGAATAGTTATATTAACAATACTGGTGTTTCACAATACAATCACTCTAACTCCTCTTCAATCTGGCAACATTTGTGTACATGTAAAACCTCTCATAGTATCTCCAACTCAACCCCTCAATATATAGACTCATGGGGGCTTAAAATAGCACCATAAAACATTACCATGGGTCAAAACAAGATTTTAAAATACCATGGTAAAAATCCATTCGACCCCATACATGCTAAACATGGTCTCTTACATGACATTACACCTTCTTACAAGATGTCATAAGAATCCCTATAAAATAGGAGATGCTCTTACATGCATCATAAACCATCAATAGCTATGCAAATATTCTCTTACACGTGTCATAGATGAATCTCATGTCCAAAATTATATCCCCCACTTTTAGCCCTTACATTTGTCATATAATCTGTCATAAAATCCTTTAAAATAGGCTTTGCATGTTATACCACTAAGTGGGCATCTTTTGACAACTAATAACTTGTTTTTCAAGGCATTGACATGTGGAAAAGGTTCCAACTCAAAATATCATGCCCCTTTTGATGGAGCACAATTATTTAATAACAAAAATGACATTTATCCATGGGAAAATGTAAAATAATAGTAAATAAATAACATAGGAATTTCCAAGGTTGAGACACCTTAATTACCAACATTCTCCCAGTTGTTGAATACCTTGCAAGAGCTAGGGGAATCAAACCATCATGGAATTAGCTAGGTACAAGAACCAAGGCCCATGGCCTTCCTACGCCAAGTAAATTTCTCTGTGCTCGAAGGTTTGGTAAGAAAATTTGCAACATTCTCCTGTGTGTCAATCTTCTTTAGATCAATTTGACCATTAGAAATCAAATCACGAACAAAATGATACTGAATATCAACATTTTTAGTTTGAATATGATACATTGGATTCTTAGCCAAATAAATTGCACTTTGACTATCATAGTTAACCTAAACAATATTGCAATCAAAACCAATAACTGTACAAAACCTTTGCAACCATACTGCCTTCTTAGAATCAGGGGTAGCAGCCATATACTCTACTTTAGTAGTGGATAAAGAAACTGTAGGCTACCTTTTACTCATCCAACTCACTGCTCATCCAAACAGAGTAGACACATACCCACTGGTGGACCTTCGACTATACAAGTCACCTACCCAATCTGCATCAACAAATCCCTATATGTCCAATGACTTGACCATATTATTAGTAAAATGATAAACCAAACAATAATCAAAAGTACCTTGCAAATATCTAAACACCCTTTTAACAAAATTCCAATACTCTTTATCAGGGTTAGACATAAACCTTCTTAGAACTCCCATTTCTTGGGATATATCTGGTTTAGTGCAAAACATTGCATACATAAAACTACCAACAGCACTAGCATAAGGAACCTTAGACATATCCTCAATATCATCATCAAAATTAGGACACATATCCAAGCTCAACTTAGTACAAACTAGAAATTGAATACTAACTGGCTTACAATCATGCATATTAAACCTTTACAAAATGATATCAACATACTAACTTTGACCCAACCAAAGCTTTCTATTACCACAATCTCTTTTGATTTCCATTCCAAGAATGTATTTAGCAGCCCACAAGTCCTTCATATCAAAAGCACTAGATAGTTGTTTCTTGAGTTCACCAATCATTACCTTGTTGTTACCAATAAACTTGTCATCAACATACAAGATAATAATTAGAATATGATCATCAATAACCTTAATATATACACAATGATTCTCTTCACTCCTAAGAAATCCCAACTTCAATGGAAAAGCATCAAACTTTTGATACCACACTCTAGGTGACTATTATAAACCATAAAAAGATATTTTTTAACCTGCAAACCAATTTTTCTTTTCCCTTCACAACAAAACCTTCAGGCTATCACATATAAATCTCCTCATCAAGATCTACATGGAAATAAATTAGTTTTAACATCCATTTTCTCTAACTCAAAATCACAAGCAGCAAGAATAGATAACAAGAATCTAATAGAAGTTAATTTAATGATAGGAGAGAAAATTTCACCAAAATCAACTCCCTCTCTCTGGGAGTAGCCATTAGCCACTAATTTGGCCTTATGCCTTTCCAAGTGACCATATACTCCAAATTTCTTTTTAAATACCCATTTACATCCAATGGGCTTTCTTCCTTTGGGAAAATCAACAAGATCCCACATGTTACAGTTTTGCATTGCCATCATCTCCTCTTGCATAACCTGCAACCAAGACTCATTTTCCTCTAAAGAGAGAGCATCCCTGTAAGATCTAGGTTCATCTTCAACACTTAATAAATCAAATATACAACTAAAATCAGGTGGGCTATACCTATTGATTGGATTTCATTGTCTTGTGGATCTTCTAAGAATAGGAGTATGAGGATCTTGTTGTTATTGATCTTGCTCAACCTCTTCTTGATTTTCTTCCTCATGTTCTTCAGTTTGATTAGTAACTTCTTCCAATTGCTTATCTTCTTCCTCCTCATCAAATCCATCTCTTTGTTCTTCTCGAGGTGCATCTTCATGCTTAATTTCAAAATGCACACTCTTTCCCTTATCATTTTCCTTTGGTTGTTCAGATATAGAAATAACACTAAGCTCCCAGAAAATCACATCTCTAGAATACATACTTTTCTTGGTTAGAGGATTCCATAGCTTATAACGTTTAACTTTATCACCATATCCAATGAAAATACACTTTTCAACTTTAGGATCCAACTTAGTCCATTTTTCTTTAGGAAAATGAACATAAGCCTCACAATCAAATACCCTTAAATGTGAAACAAACAGTTCCTTACCTATCCACATCTCATAAGGTGTTGTTTCAAGAGCTTTTCAAGGAGATCTATTAATCAAGTTAACAAGCAGTACTTACATCTTCTTCCGAAAAAGCATCTATCAAGTTGTGAACCACTTAACATGCTTCTAGCTCTTTCCATGATCATTTGATTCATCCTTTCTACCACACCATTCTACTGAGGAGTGTATGAAGTAGATTTCTATCTAAAAATTCTTGCATGCTTACAAAATTCATCAAATTCCTTAGAATATTGTTCCCCTCCATTATCAAACCTTAATACCTTAATTTTATAATCTAATTATTTTTTGACTAAGGCTTTAAATTCCTTAAACTTAGTGAAAACTTTAGATTTATGTTGCGTAAAATATAACTAGGTAAACCTTCTAAAATCATCGATAAAGGAGACAAGCCCAATATATTCAACATCCACAGAGCCAAACACATCCATATGAACTAATTCCAATTTAACTTTAGATTTTATATTGCTAGAAGGAAATAAATTTTATGTTTTGTTTACCAAACACACAATGTTCATAGAAATCAAAACTCTCATCAGAATAGGATAAATTGTATAACAAATTTTTATTCCAATAAGACTTTAAATTAGTCTCACTTATGTGACCCAATCTATGGTGCCACAACATACAAGTGTTTTTAGATTTTTCAGTTACATATGCATAGTTTACAAAAGTAGTGACTTCTAGCTTAAACAGGGTTCTTTTCCTTGTTCCTCTCGCTATCACCAAACTCCCTTTTACCACTCTACAACCATGCTTATCAAAAGTTACACTTATTCCTAGGCCATTCAACTTTGAAACTGAAATCATATTTCTAGCTACTCCAGGAACATGCAAAACACCAAGAAGGGTTTTAATCCTCCCATCACTAAAACACAACATAACCTTACCCCTTCCAACAATCGGGTATGAAGTGTTATCACTGAGGTAGATTTTACCTCCATCATATTTCTCATATGTGGTAAACGACTCCTTGTGAGGAGTCATATGAAATGAGCATCCTGAATCAATTAACCAATTTTCATTAGTCATAACCTAAAGACAAGAAATCAAAGCTTCATCACCTGAGTTCAAGGATTTCTCTATGGAGGAATCAACTTGTTTCTTTAGATTTTTGCATTCCTTCTTCACATATCCTCCTTTCCCATAGTTCCAACACTTCACTTTGTTCTTCTTTCCAAGAGTTGTAGATTTTCCTTTAGAATTTTCCTTAGGCCCATTCTTATCTCCTTTAGACCCTCTTTCTTTAGGCCTTCCCCTTACGTTGAGAGCATCACCTATACTATCCATTTCCTTTTTCCTCATTTCCTATGACAAAAAAGTTGCTACAAGAGCATCTATCTTTGGATCTTCCATGTTAGTAGTGATAGCAAGTACAAAATTATCCCAAGATTCAGGTAAAGAATAGAGAAGCATAATACACTTATCTTCTTCTTCTACTTTGACATCAATAGAGGCTAACTAACTCAAAACCAAATTAAAAGAATTTAAATGCTCGACTATAGATTCACCTTCCCTCGTCTTAAGAGAAAATAGTTTCCACTTCAAGTAGATTTTTTTTACCAGAATTTTTGCTTAATAGATTTCACTTATCCGGTTCCACAAAGTGTATGCAATCTTTTCTGATGACACATTTAGGAGAACAAGATCAAAAAAACACAACCTGATAGTGCCTCATGCCTTTTTATCAATCTTCTCCCAATCTTCATCACTCATTTTCTCGGGTTTCTTTTCATTTGTTACAACTATCCATTGATCTTGTTCTTCAAGGAGATCCTCCATTTCTAGCTTCCACAAAAAAAAACCAACTCCATTAAATTTTTCAATATCCAAATCGTTAGAAATTGCAACCATGGTTAAACACAAAATACTACAAAAAATAGCTCAACAAAACTCCTACTAAAACTCAAAAAACCTTTGTTCTACCACTCATAACACAAAATTGGCTAGGATTTAAACAACTATAAGCAATGAAAATGTAAAGAATAGAAAGCACAACACATAACATAGTCTTTACGTGGAGAAACCCTTTTGAGAAAAAACTCCACCAAAGAAGAGATGAATAGTTCTATTAACAATAATGGTGTTTCAGGATATGTGCAGGATCATGATGGGCCAAAAAGTGGCGATAAGATGGGTATTTGTAGGGTATGTGGCTGACGACATTTTTTTACCCAAAATTAATGAAACAAAAAGGGTTTTTAAAGGAGATTCTTAGCTTTCCCACCAATATAAATTATGCTTTCCTTTGATTTAATAAATAATTATTAGTCATTTTCTATTTGAATTACAACTAAAGTCTTGATTGATGGGTGATTGAAAATATCTATAGCTTTCAAACGGTATCACATTTTTGGAATCAAACATGCATCGCATTCTATGCCGTATACTATAGGATTAAAAAAAAAAAAAATTGAATTTCATGAAGTTTTGACCAAGTTAAGATGGTTAGATGTATGGTTTTTATATTTTTTTAAAGTTGTAATAAAAATCATAATTAATTATTTACTTGGAAAAATTTAAAAATATACATCACATTGGGACATAGAGTCCTCTACTTATATCTAAAATATTATAATAAAAAATTATTATTTTATTTTGGTTATGGTGGTTAGACAGATGTCTACTTCTTATTTTTCCTTGAAATTTAAGTACTCTTGCATTGAAATTTCAAATTTCACCAAATAGATTTTGTTTAAAAGAAAAACCTAGTAGTTTAGAAACTAAATTCAATTTGCTACAAATTCTATTCTTACATATTTTTGAAATAATATAGATAACTTATTCAAATTTTTACGTCAAGTTTCCTAACTTTGATTTTTCTGAATTTTTTGCCACTTAAGGGCCTATTTTTTCTATGATGATCCTGCACATACCCTTCACAATACAATCACTCTAACTCCTCTTCAATCTGATAGCATCTATGTACCTATAAAACCTCTCATATTATCTCCAACTCAATCCCTCAATATATAGACTCATGGGGCCTCAAAATACCACCATAAAACATTACCATGGGTCAAAAAAAGGTTCGTAAATACCATGGTAAAAATCAATTCGACCCCTTACATGCTAAACATGGTCTCTTACATGAAATTACACCTTCTTACAAGATGTCATAAGAATCCCTATAAAATAGGAGATGCTCTTACATGTGTCACAAACCATCAATAGTTATGCAAAGATTCTCTTACACGTATCATAGATGATTCTCACGTCCAAAATGATATCCCCCACTTTTAGCCCTTATAGTTGTCATAGAATTTGTCATAACATCCTTAAAAATAGGCTTTCTATGTTATACCACTAAATGGGCATCTTTTGACAACTAATAACTTATTTTTCAAGGCACGGACATGTGGCAAAAGTGCCAACTCAAAATCTCACGCCCATTTTGATGGAGCAAAATTATTTAATAACAAAAATGATATTTATCCATGGGAAAATGTAAAATAATAGTAAAATAATAACTTAGGAATTCCCAACGTCGAGACACCTTTATTCCCAACACCACAAGCCTGAATTAATGCATCCTGCTAAGGATAATCCTAATATAAACCAACATCCAATCATAATTCATGTCTTTTTAGGTTGTGTGGCCCAAATTTAGTGATCTCGGACTCATACGCCACCTTGGGTGTATGAGTCCCACCTAGATTTTAGGGCCCTAATTTTTATTTCACATGAATCTAAGCATTTTTGAAAAATGTGTCCCATAGTTAAGCCTAATAGGACTCATATGCCACTTTTGGTGTATGAGTCTCATGTGGCCCAAAATTAAATTTAATTCAAATTCTTGGTGGTATTTTATCCTCCTAGATCTAATGTCGACTTTTAGTGTTGTAATTTTGGGAAATTTGGCACAAACAAGTATAAATACAAGTTTATTTCACTCATTTTTCACCTACCAAGCTGAATAAGCATCCTTATAGAAAATTGGAGATTACAAAAGAATTCAAGTGTTTACAATAGCATTCAAGATTATTCAAGACTAATTATCAAGTGTTTTGGAGCATTATTCAAGTATCAAGCATCATGTCAAAGTCATCATGCATCATGTTTTTTTTGAGCTAACATTTGTAATGTAGGGTTTCATGATTCAAGCAAGCATTCAATTCAAGATCTATCAAATTCAAGCAAGAGTCAAGATACACACCCATTGGAGCCATTTCATACATGTTTGTAGCCTTTTATTGCTAGGGTTTGGTGAGTTGCAGCATATCATTTTTTTCATTCATCATTCCTTCATTTCATTTCATTACAAGGTTTGATTACCAAAACAGGGTTTGACCAAGGAAAACCCCTTTCCACAAACAAAACAAAATTTTCCCCTCTCTTTAGTGTGTTATTTGCAAAGCTAGGGTGAAGACATATTGAAGAGAAAGTTTGGAGAAAGTTGTCAAGGTGTTCAAAGTTTTCAAACTAATCACATCATCTACATCATCATTGAAGGACACCTACATGATAGAATTCAGTATTTTAGACCCAGAGATCAAGTTGAGAAGATTAAGTAGTTGTTGGAGTGCAGATTCAAATCCTGATTTTCTTAAAAGGCCAAACTAGACTAATACACCACTTCTAGCATATGAGTCGTAGTCTAATGAAGTTTATAGATTTCAAGTGTTTTAGACTTATCTCTGCCATATTTTTGTTCCTACCTAGAGACCCTAATCTAGGACTAAATTTCCTAGACTGGCATATGAATCCCAACAGACATTAATTTTAGTATTTTCAGCATTTCAAATGTTCATTCAATCTCCTACAGGTTTCTAGGTGCACACCTTTGGTCTCTCAGTTTTACCTTCAGTTTTGCATTCATTTCTAGGTCATTTAGTGAAGCTTTGCATATCATTAGGTCTTTTCATTAGATCTTGCATGTCATTTGTATTTCCAAGCCCTAGCTTGGTGATGAACCCCTCTTTAGTCATTAATCAGACCCTAGGAAAACCTTTCTAGTAGATCTCTTTCCTTCATTTCATCCTTGGATTGAGATCTCTAGGGTTTCCTTGAGTGAAACAAGACAGTGAAATAGGAGGATCCCTATCTCTGCAAGGATAGAAACCATCTCCCCCTTTTTTTGATGTTTTATTTTGGTGAACCTGCATTTAGAACAACTTAATTCTGATTTAGAGTGCATCATCATCCTAGATCTAGCTTGCATTAACATTGCATTAGGGTTTGCATTAGTTAATTGACATTCTACGGTTTCTAATTCTTGCATTAGTGAAAGTGCATATAGGTTTCATTTTTTTGCATCTTGTTTCACTAAAATTCATCTGAAATATACATTTTCACTTAGTTTAGACATCATACAAACCAAAAATCATAACTTTCACTTAGAATTTTTTGAAATCTTTGCAAAATCCCTAAACTGGGACTCATATGCCTCTCTAGGTGATTTAGTCCCAATACATGTGATTTTCCCTGATTTCTAGATATTTTATGGTGACTGTCATTCAACAATCAAACCTTTGAAAAACCTAATTGAGACTCATATGCCCCTTTGGGCGATTTAGTCCCGTTTTATATTTTAAACTACATTTTACAACAATTTTTTTTGTTTCTATGTTTATATTTGTTGTTGTTAGTTTTTTGTTTCAATTTGCAAAGTTTTTGCTTTCTTCATTTCATTATACCTAGCTTAATTTCATTTGAATCAACATTAGAACATAGCATTTATCTTGTGTTCATCACATCTTGCATTTCATTAATTGTCCCTTGTATGCGCTTTTCTACTTGATGTCCTATTGCTAATACCATAGTGCTCAACAAATTTCAAGACTCATTTCATCTCGTGATAGCACAATCGTCGTGGATCTTAGGTTTTCTAGATCTTTCAATACTAGTGTTGACACTAGTTCACAAGGTATGGACCATATCCTTAACAACTCTTTGCCTTCAAGTAGTGTGATGCATGTTGAAATAATGGTTGCTAGTATTCTGCAAGAAAACACAATTCAAATCCATGAAGACCTAGCAAACATACAAAATCAAATAGGTATTGAGGATATTTCAACCACTGCTATCCCTACCATAGATAACATTCATCGCATGCTTGAAAGTGAAGATGGAGTTGACCTTGTGTGTAACATAGTTCACAGTTTTGGAAAAAACCTTACTTGAACTACTAGTTGTACCTCACCATCAAAACATGTCACAATCCATGGAGGAATTCAAATTTCTCCTCTCACAACAATGGCCTCTATTCCTTCCTATACCAACTCTCAAGTTACAACAACAATGCAACCGACAAGTAATGTGATTCCTTCCTTGGGTATTTCCGCTAGCATCCCTAGTACCTTTTTGGCATCACAATTCATATCTCCTACCACTTTACCACCTATAAAAATTTGATTCACTTGCCCCTCAAACACATATACACCCCCACCATATTCACCTCAATCTCAAAATGCAAACAATGATCCTCTCATACACCAACTTTTACAAACCATTATATCCTTTCAAAAGAAAGTTTCCACTATCAACCAAAATCAAAATGGAAAACCTATGTATTATGTCAAAATCAATCTCTTGTCCTTGGAGATATTGAGAACACTGATGCCACAAGGTATAGAGGTGCCTAGATTCAATAAATATGGGGGGAAAGGAGATCCTTCTAACCATGTTTCTGCTTACACTGCCATATGTAGTGACTTTATTCTTGAGGATAAGCTCTTGGCTAAGCTTTTCCCTAGATCCTTGAACAATACCACCTTAGAATGGTTTTCTTCATTACCGAACAACTCAATTTGTTCATTCTAGTGGAAACCCTAAAATTTTTGTATTCCATTGATAAAATTTTTCAAAATTTGGTTATTTCATGACCTAGGGATTAGGGTTTATGTTGCTCTTCAGTTCTAGGGTTTATCTTTGCCTTTAAACCCTCCAAAAAATCCTAAGTCTTATTCCCTTTGCAAATGTTATATTTCACTGTTGACCTCCTATCACCAGTTCCTGGTAACTTAATTCATGACCTATGCCATTGAGTTTGTATGTTTTCCGGACCCTTAATCCTAATGGTTTTTGTTGTTACCAGTCATCTTATTTAAATATTGCTTTATGTTATGTGGGTTGAAATATTTTAATTTTGATCTGAATGGTCTAAATGTCAAGGCTTTTAATTTTATATATTGTCGACCTAGAGTCTCAACCTTAATTCTTATGTCCTCATCCATTGTGTTCCTAGTTGGGCCAACTTTTAAGTTACTAACCATTGGCATGTGTAGATATAGATTTTTAAAATGGATGTCATATCTAGAAGATCAAATCCTGAACACTCCATGTGCCCCTGCTTCATCTCACTTTCTATTAAAATAATCTGGCAGGCTAGAGAGCAAGCGTTGTGTGTCATAACTATTAGTGGGCCCTATGGTCTTCAAAGGAAGTGGTGAATATTCTTTGGTGAAATTAGTGACAGGTATTAAATGATGTATATTCATCTAGACCATTCCCCATCCCCCCACCTAATTTTAATATGCATTAAAATCATCTCACAAGTTGGTGGGCTAATGACATGTGTCTCCTTGTTAGTGGGACCCACCAGACTTTGAACGAAGAGAACACACTGTTTGATGAGATTGGCGATCAAGGATAGATGATGTGGGTAAATCTTGAGTACTCCTTGCCATCCCCTTAGGGACCCACCTCTGCCTCTCATCTCTCAACGAGGAAGCTGGGAGACGCCATGTGGAGTCATCTAAGTGGAAGAAGGAACATTAGAGAAAGGGAAATATTAATGAAATATTTCAATGAAGGGTTTAATGTGTTAAAGTATGAGCTACTAAAAGGAACTTTTAAGCACGTGTTACAAAAGTAAACAAGATCTTTTAATCTTGGCCATCCATTGTGTCTAAAGGTGATGTGCACGACTGTATGGTCTAATGGTAAAATGAGCACATATTGGAGGCTCTAGATTGAATATGATCCCTTCCCCACCTCCCTATTTCTGAAATTTGCACGCGGGTTAAGACCAACAGGAAAGTGGGGAAGCCAACATATGGATTTTCCCAACGGTAGTAAAGATGGTGAATCCCTCGAATGACTTGGATCTTAAGTCCACATGAACTATTTTTGATTGGTCAAGAATGATTAAGGGCTATAGTCAACTTTTTCAAACTCTATTGATTGAATTTGGATCATCTATCTGGCCATCTCATCATATGATCAATAGTCAACATTCAAAATTGAGTTTGAGGGAAAATGAGTCGTTCTGGTTGGCATGAGTTAACCCTAATGGAAGACAAGACATATAGCTACCAAAATAGAAGGTTTTAAAGCCATTAAAACCTATTTTAAAGCACAATTATAGATTGTTAAAGGATTTTTTTGCATTTAAGGAGTTCATGAGCATACAATTTTTAGGCCAGTTCAACAACAAAATTAGGGTTTTTGAGCACTTTGCAATCCAATATGTAAAATCATTTCCTTGCTTCTAAACTTTCTTAGAACTTGTTTAATTGTGCTTGCTCGAGCACTCTGTCATTAGAGTTTCATTTTTTATGCATTTTTTAAGGTTTGATGTAAATTCAAAGCAATTAGCTTGTCTAGTTTTATTATTTTCTAATTCAAACCCGTGCCTAAGCCGTAAGTTATTAGTTTGCTAAAAGGAACCCTAGTTTGTAAACCATTGAATTATGGCCCCAAAAATAAAAGCATCCTCATCTAAGGGAGAGTCATCTAGCTCAAAAGTCCCTATTAGACCTATAGTCCAGGACCTAACTGATCAGTTAAAACCCATGACTTTTGAAAAGCATAAGGGTCAATTACTATTCCAAGGGAAGAAAATTTTAGGACTGGTAGACAATCAAAGTGCTATCAAGGATTCCAAATTTCCCTACACTAGGTGGAAAATTTTTAGTTGTTGGTTTGGGAATAGAAATTGTGGCATCCCTATGGGTAACCCCTAGAATTTGGACTTCAGAAAGTTAATTGTACCCTATTTCTATATGGATGTGGATTTGCTAAAGCCAATGGTTAGAAACTATGATCCAGTCACTAGGACTATGAGGAAATTTGATGGGATAGATATGGTCAAGGTCACTAGAGAAGAGATTGCAAAAATATTCAAGCTCACTTAATGGAGTGAGTACATGGTGCCTATTGATGAGAAAAAATTCAAGGAAAAATATGAGAAGGTAAAGCACAAATGTAAACTTTCAATACTACCAAATTATTTGGCATCTGTAGATGGTAGAAGGGTAGTCTTGGGTCTTATGGACAATGATTTTGGTACCTGAATGCTTTAAGCTCTTTCTATGGTTTTTCACCTAAAAGGAGAAGGATTGGGACCAAAATGCTAATGTCTACACTCAATATTAATGTGAAATGGATGTAATATGCTTAAACGGAATGTCTAAATGCAACAAAATGAAAAAATAAATGATTTATTGATGCTAATCCTAAGAAATGCAAAGTACTCTAAAACATAGTGATATATGTAAAAACACCTAAGAATGTAAGTATTAAATGATGAAATAATTGAACAGAATTGGAGAGGTGCACCGAGAATTTGGAATCTAATGTAGAGAGGTTTTGGAATCCTATATATTTGACTACAAATCTTGATTGGGACACTTACGCCAAGCTGGGCGACTTAGTCCAGTTTTGGGGAAAATCTATCGAAACAGGAATCTGCTAAATGGGTACTCAAAAATACAGAAACCACTTTTCAGGCCTATCAGTGGGACTAATTCACCATAGATGGTGAATTAGTCCACTTGGATATTTCAAGAATTTTGGAATAGGATTTTGTAGCTTCCGGTCTGCACTTGCCTTTATGATAGGTGTTTGATCCCGATTTTGCAAAAAACGGGTTGAAAGAGAGTCTCCAAGCTTCAATTTGGCTTATGTTGAATTTGATGGATTGTTGACCACTTTTTGACACCAAACTCTTTGACAAATCTGCATACAAAATCTGCAAACACACATGCAAAGAGGGGAAAAAGGGTTAAGGGTTAGAGTATAGGGGTTTGCCTTGGTCAAACCCTGATTTGGTAATCAAACCCTAAATAATGAAATAGAATGAGAAGAGAATTATGAATAAATAACATGCAATGTCAAGAACTCACCAAACCCTTGATGTGGAAATTTGAAGATATGCAATGAAGTACTCCAATGGATGACTTGATTATGCTTAGAGTGCTTGAATGCTTAAGTGATTTGATGAATTGATTAAGTGAATGAGTGTTTGAATGAATGGAGGTTAAAATGAGAGGAAAAACCCTTATTTATACTTTATTTTCCTAAATTTTTTGAAAAATAACACATCGTAAGCCGACCTCAAGGGCAAGAGAATAAAATCCCACCAAGAAATTAAAATTATTTTGATTTTTATGCCTAGTGGGACTAAGTCACCCCAGGTGACGACTTGGTCCCACCAAGGAAATTTTGCTGGGTGTCAGGGATTAAAGTCTATTTAATAATGTTTAACAAGAATATTCTCAAAAATATACTTAAGTAAGGCGAAAAAGTGCATTAAGGGGTCATTTAAACATAAGAAAGGGTTGAATTAGGGATGACAAGTCTAGAAAAGTGTGAGTTTGTTACAACTCTTTACAACACTTTGAAATAAGACTTGGTAAGTGATAAAAAGGGGATATTTAAGTGAATTATAATGAAAGGGTCCTAGAAAAGTGTGAAAGTGGGTTACAACACTTCACAACACTTTTACAAGACAACCTAGAAGTCTTAATGATTCACAAGGGTCCAAGACCTAATGTGAACGTGTTAGCCACATTACCACATTAAATCTAGGAAAAATCAAGCCAAAGTCAATAAGAGAGACTCAAGTGAGCATAAAAATGTCAACTATACATTTTTTGGTGACACATTAAGCCCCCACTTTAGTGAGAGGATGAACTCGCTTCAAGCTCACACTAAAGTAGCCCAACATGCACATCAAGAGGGATCCAAATGCACACATACTGATAAGATGATACAACAACAATCAAGAGGGATGATTAAGCCCCCAAGATCAAGATCTCATGGAAAACCAAACATAGGCACAAAGGAACACACATGAAGATGAAAGAAAGCTTCGATTATTTTTCCAACCCATTGTGGATCAGATCTAGGTTGTTTGTTTGAAACAAGAAATGTGTACTCAATCTAGGGTGACAAAACTCATGGTTTTTTGTCGGGTGAGAAGGCCCAAGTATACTCACTTTGGGTCCATGAAACTTCTGGTTGTCCCCGGGATGAGAAATCCACAACACTCTCACTCTTGGTCCTTGGAACTTGTTGGAACCAAAATTTTCATAAAAAATTCTAAGGATTTTATCTGTAAAAATCTAAAATTCATACTATCATTTTCATAAAAATAACTCATTATTGCCATCCATAAGGTCAAAATTTCCGTTTACCCCTATACCGTTGTTGCATTAGTCACCCCATATATGCCTCACTTCATACCTCTCTACCACAGCTCATTGCAAAATAGCTTACAGTATGACAGTAAAAGGTGTCACTATTGTACACTATCATCTATACCCCTTTACTATTGTACCTCGTGGAGTCAATACACAACCTATGGTAGAGAGGTATACTGAAGAGTAATGATAAAAGGAGATACCACTATACCATATAGGGTTAGAACATAGCCTCCAGTAAAAGCACTATAGGAAGGAGGAGCACTAGATGATACCGCAGTACCGCAGGAAGATGAAAGGGTAGGCTATGGTAGAGCAGTATATTGATATATGTGTTAAGGATACACCGCGGTACCACAAGAGAGCCAAAGGTGATGTGCGGTAGAGCGGTACATTGAAGAAGGATAACGAAACATACCACGGCACCACAGGGGAATGAAAAGTGACATGAGGTATCACGGTAAAGTACTTGTTGAGACATTTAAAGCATGCCAGTCACATCAGTCAACTTCAAAATATGAAAATAGGATTGATACAAAGATTTGAATGATGTGAATTTATGATTCGAGAGTTAATGCACCTGTGGTGTTGAGATACTCAAAGTAGATTGATATTTCTTGTTCACAATAGCAAAGACCAAGTGCAAACGAGCTCAAGGTGCAAGGGCAAAGGAAATTCTCTAAGGAAAACTATATTTCCAAGTAAGCTTTGTCATCACTCTTTGATTTTATAACAATGGCACCAAAGAAAGTAGAAGTAAGAGCTAAAAAAAATGAAGCCAAAACTAGTAAACCCTCTTTACAATTACCATTTCTTTCTTTATTACCTAGTTCAGTAGATAAGGGGCCAAAAAAGGTTTTTAGAGATTTAGCTCAGGGATGTAGAGACCATATGATTCCTCAATCAGGGTGGAATTTGTATTGGTATTTCTATAGAAATAGAAGTGATAAGGTTCCAACATCAAACCCATGGACCCTTGACTTAGCCAAATTGATTGTCCCAAATTTTTTCATTGATATTAAGCTAATTAAGGCCATGGCCCATAGCTACCATGCCCCAACAAATATTTTCAGGCTTCCAGATGGTGGGTGTTTAGTTGATGTCTCAAGGGAGGCCATTATTAAATGTTTTAACCTGAACAAACAAGCTGTTACAAAGGTAAATTTGGGGAAATTAGAACAAGAGTACAAGAGGTTGAGAAGAACATATAGAAGTGATGATCTTCCCTTGCATATGAAGAGGGGTAACAATAATAGAATACTCCCCATCCCTTCCTAAAAAATGGAGCCCTTTTCAGTGTCAGATTTTCAGGTTTACTTCAAGAACACCTATCATGCATTATGTCAAGTACTGGGGATGGATGCAGAAGATAATATGTCAGTAGGATTGATGAGGATGGGTATGATCATTCAACACCCTGAGTCGAATGTAGATTTTTATTTTGAATATGTGATTGAAGAGCAAACACATGAGGGTTTCTTACAGGTTAGAGAGGCTAAGGCTCTCATGGCCTAAATAAAATATTTCTTACTATGTCATTTAATCTTATATTAGAATGAAACAAAATGGACTAGAAGGATGAAGCTATGCATACAAGAGAATGCAGTTAGACTCCCTGTACAAAATTGGTGTTACATTTGGGACAGTAGGTGCACAAAATGTGATTTTGTGGTGTTTAGAGATGATTTTATATTAATTGCTTCCCTTGGTTATTCAACACCAAGGTTACCTAAATCCTTGATGAGTGTAATGAGGTGAATGCAGTATAAGCCAAACCAGGGTCGTAATCATAATTATGTTGATTGGTTTCTCATGGCACAACACACTATTATTAGGGTGTATGGGTGTGACCAAGCACCACACATTTTTCCAAAATTTGTACCTGCAAGGGTATGCTTTTTAGATTTTATGTGGTAGATGCTCTGGATGGAGCATGACTTGATGAAGAATCAGAAAAAGGGCACATTTTTTCCTGGTTTGACAGTGTTTGAAGAATTTTCTATTAGATATGATATGTTGGATGAATTACAAAGGCTCATGAGGGTCAATTATCCCCTCAAGTCTAGAAAGGAGAGAGTATGTGACCCAGAGGGTCACATTCATATGATCAAAAAGACCTTGCTAACAAAAAGAGCCATATCTCATGTATTTGACCCTAAGGAGGATGTAATAAGGAATTTGGTATATTTTGTTGATGTGTTCTAGACTAGAAGGAGATGGATAACAATGATGAGGTGGGAAGATCAAAAGAAGGAAAAGAATCAGAATTTTAAAGGGTTTTTTGCTAATGAGCCCAATCTTCTCAAAAGGATGCAATTGATCCTTGGTAAATTTTATGAATTTTATAAAATGACCCAAGATGAGGGGTTAATTCCACTTCCCACACCCCAAAAACCATCACAAGAAGAATCTACATCACATACACCACCTCCATCACCTGCACATCCATCCCCTCTATCTCCTACACATGAACCCCACGCCAAGAAATAGAAGACCGAGTCATTGGTTGATTATGGATCAAGTGATGATGAAGAAGGAGAGGTAGTTTTGGCCTTGACTAAAATGAAGGAAGTAGAAGAGCAGCAAAAAGGTCAAGAGCCTCATGATCCTAAGATCAAGCTATCAGAAGAGGGAGCTGATGAGATTCATGATGATGAGAGGGTAGTTTCTTCTCTCAAGTTCATGGAAGATGATGGTTTTATTTATACTAATGAATTTAAAGACTTTTGGATCAAGATGAACATGAAATATTTTGATGAAAAATTAAAGATCAACCTTATAGGAGCTGATGAATCAAAGCGGGCTGAAATCCAAGCTCAGACATTGGAAGAATTAAATATTGATAATATCAATGTTACCCCTAGGAGGAAAGAGAACTAGTGCTAAAAAGTGATATGTTGATTATACCAACGATGGAGCTATCCAAAGTGTTTCTTTTGGATTGGATTAGAGCACAAGATGATCCAATGTTAGTTGCAGAGTTTGATTTTGAGGAAGGTGTTTCAGGAACAGTGTATAACCCTACAACCCAAACTCTTGCTTTATGGACAAAAAAAAAGAGCACAAGAAAACCTTGTCTCTTAGATGTGGTACAAGAAATGAGGGGGTCAACCATGACAAGAACAATGAAAGACACAACTCCTATAGAGGATATAACTATAACCATGCATTTTGCTATGATTACCAAAGATGTGGTGGAGAATATGGAAAAGAAGATAACTAAATATGAGAAAAGACTAAATTTATCAAATGATGAAGTAAAAAAATTATTTATTGAGAATGTAAAGTTGAAACAACAATTAGAACAAGCTATCACAGTGAGAGGGGATGAGGTAGTTATTTATCACCCACCTATCCAAGTTGAAGACCCACAAATACAACAAATCAAAGATGAAATTGATAAGGTAAAGAAACATAATATGGAAGATATCAAGAGCCACATCCTAGATACCCTGAGAAAGATATTGGAGCATAGAATTGGGATATTGAAGGAAAAGATAGGTGGAGTACATGAAAGCTTTAGCAATTTGATTAAAGCCTTGGAGTAGATAAATGATAATTCCCCTTTTCTTGAAGAGCTCCAGAAAAGATGGAAACCTACTTATCATATTCTAACTGCTTTTTGCAAGGCCACACAAAGGGATCCAGATGCCCCTCCAAGACTCAAACCTATGCAAGAAATGGTAAAAGGTGTAATTGAAGAGCATAAGTATTTGATAAATATGAAGAAGAAAGTAGAGAATAGGAGGAATGCATTTGACTCTATTAAATACATCTTCATTCCTTCAATCATTAAAGATGATAATCAATTAAAAGGTGTGGATGAGTGGAAAGATAAATTTAATCAAATGATTTCTCAATGCTTGACACATATACAGAATGATGCGGAGAACAGCCTTGACAAATTTCATGTTGTACTTGATGGGATTGTCATATTGGACAATGGATACATGAAATTTGTGGTAGATGTCAGGAACCTACTTGACAATAGGTGGAAAGGCCACCTTATGAATCTCTCAACCGCACAGGAATTCAAATGGCCAAATGATCTGACAATCAGTAAGTGGCAAGAGAAGTATTTGGGCTTTGATGAAGATTGATCATCTACATCACACATAGAAATTATCATATAGTAAAAGCTTTTCACAAGTCTTAGATGACCACGAGCTTTTACTCGAAGACTAACGCATTAACACACATGTTTGTTGTTAAGTTCTTTCAGTTATGTTTAATTTCATAATTATGTTTTGTTACCAAAAGACATGTCCTTTGGTCTGAAGCTTGTTGCCTCTCGTATAAATAAGAGAAACCAAGACCAAAAGGAGGTATTAGATTAGTTATAGGAAAAAGAAACAGGTGAATAGGGATAATTTCTACATTTCAAAAGACCATGATGCATGTATGAAATTTTAGAGGAATCAATGAAAGAGCTCTATTTGGTCCTACCGTATGCATTTTTCATCTATAATTTTCCATATTGTCCCATTGAATCAATCGAGTTATGCATTTTTCATGTCTAGATCCATATCGGCATAAGTCTCCCTCTATCTCGCCGACCCACTTTGTTTTTCTGCTAATTCTTTCTATTTTAGGTGTATCAGTGTAACTGCATTATGGTATCTCTGACCTATTCTTCTTCTGGCAAACGTCTGTTGCCTATCAACAAGATGTTTCTCTTGTTTCGACGATTGAAGTTTTCTTCTGCTGGCAGTTATCGGCATATATATTTGTGGTCGGGCTAACGTCTTACTAAAGTCATGTTGTCTCGGTGATAGGTGCAATGTGGGTTCCCTTCGGCGTAGGTTAAAAGGTTTTGGCGAGTGGTCATGGCGAAAGATCTCATGTCTTGTCGATCGTGTGTGCCTGGCTTGTTTCAGCCTGACTATGTGTCTTCGGTATAATGTCATGGCGAGTTTAATATGTCTCATCGACTTCACATATGGTTTTCCTTCGGCATGAGTTTCACTTTCACTTGGCAATCTATGGTGTCAGAATGACTTTCGTTGTGGCCTTGCAAATTCTACAAAACGTCTTCCCAAGGGTTTGTGGTTATAGCGATAGTTGATCTTTGTCGGCGTAGGAATGGCTTTGTCTTGGCAAAGAGGAATGACTACAAGGCTTTTGGGGTAGCATGAAAACTCTATATGACGTCTCCCCTAGTGTGATGGGCTACAGCGACAAACATGAGGTGGGTGTTTTTTGTTGGTGTGAGATCGTTTGTGACTTGGCGATATATTGTGGCACGAGGCTTTCGGCGGAACTTAGTTAATTTGATATTGAGTCTCACCGATGTTGTGTGGTCACAGCGAAACTTAAAGAATCAGAAGTGTATCCTTTGGCTTCAGTGTAACATGCGAGGTGTTATGGTGATCTATGATTGGTGAAGAACTTTTGGTGTGACCCGATGAAATCTATATGACATCTCACCGATGGCCTAAGGCTATAGCGAAACAAATGTGATTCTTCTTGACTTCGATATAACAAGTGGGTGGTCACGGTGAACGCGAAATACAGGGTGCAGGGATAAGCGTTTGAATTGCCTTCGGCAGGATGATATGTTGTGTCTGGCCGACTGTTCTACTAGTAAAAATAGAATTTCAAAATCTTGTGGCCGACATGTTGAATGCTTGGAGACCATTGCTGGCTGACTTGAATTGAGCCCAAATCTTGTGGAGGGCCGACATAATATTTTATTTTGATATTTTTCTCATGCTGGTATATAAATAAGCATGTTGTAGTTGTTAATTGAGACCAAACATTAGATTTTCGATACACTGCAAATAGATACAGTAGAATAAAATTATCAAACTAGAGGCTATTGTTCCATGATTTTCACAATGGAGGTATTTATGAGATTCAGTTGATGTTGCTGTATTTCTTTGGTGTCAATTATCTATTGAATTGAATGAAAAATACTGCTAAGTTGTTTCCATAATTGATTTTTCTGGTTGTTTAAATTGACATAACAAGTTTATTTTGATTTATCAATACACATTTGCTGTATTTGTGTGATTAATCAACTAGTTCTTTCAAGCAAAGATTAAATTCTTTTATTGATCACAGTAATCAGAGAAACTCATTTTGGATTATTGAAGTAGAACTTAGTAGTCACATTATTGCATGTTTATACAAGTTGTAAACAAAACGTATGCCAGATAATATGTGTCTTCTCCAGAGAGTGTTGCTCATCTTGATCTCATTTGACTCCGCATACCCAAGAAGGTACTAGTCTCTGCACTTCATCATTATAAATTCATTCAGTTTCTTTTAATTGAAGTATTTAGGATTTAGATCATAATATTGTCACTATTTTCAAGTGGATTTCATCTGTTCACTCCCATCTGCCATTGTGAACAAGTTGTTGTAAGAAGATAATTCCAAGTCAAGTATGCATTATTCAGAGAGGTATACCCACCCAAGTCTGCAGCACCTAAAGAGTATAAGGTTGAGCTCACTTGACCTTGCCTGTTACCCTAAAGCGTATCGAGAGATTGGCAGCCTCTTGAGGCACTCCGCCTGCATTTTTGAGAGCTAACATGACACATAAGAATGATAAAGGTAAGAAGGTGTCTAATGAAATGTGCATGACAAATAAGGAGAAAACATTGAAACCACATGTTGAGATAGATAATCACTACAATACATTGACAAATGAAAATAGCTCAGCTGGAGAACCTTGCACTCTTGAAGAAATAAGGAATCCTTTTTATAAGTTAGATCCTCAGAAAGAGGAAGAATTAAAGGCTGAAATTAAGGAAAAAAGAATTAGGAGACAACATGAATATGATCATGGAATGGAAGGAAATCAAAATGAGCCTGTTGATAATGTAGTCCCTGAAGAAAATTATGAATTCATGACTCAGGAGGAATTAGATGCACACTTGGAGTATGAAAGGCAAGAGATTGAAAGATCAAAAGTAGAATACAAAGGATCCAAGTGATAAAACAAATAGAATATTTGAAGCTGCAAAAGGCCCAATATAATGCTCAGATAGCTACCCTCCCTAAATATGTACCACCTCACAGGTAAGGGAATAATAATGTAGGACCTTCAAATCCACCAAAATCACAACAAAACCAATTAGGGAATCAATACAGACCTCCAAATGTTCCACCTAAAAATCCATTACAACATTCAAATGCTCAGCTACTGCATGGCCAACAATATGTGCCACCACCCCAAGTATAATATAATAATCCATTATATCAATACCAGCATCCTCAAAAACCACCTCCTCAGCCATACACAACCATGATTAGACCATTTGATTTAGTAGGATTCCAAGTACATCCTTACCTTATGGACAACAATTGGAGAAGTCTTGTTCCAAAATTCGCAGGAAGTAGTGCAATCACCACTAATGAACACTTGAGGAATTTTAATTCTTTTATTCAAGATATGGATATGCAATATGAAGATGTACAAATGAGGTTGTTCATGATGTCATTAATTGAAGAAGCTAGAGATTGGTTTAATAGTTTACCAACAACCTCTATCGATTCCATTCAAGAGTTTCATGATCAGTTTCTTGAATAGTATGGGAACCATGCAATAGATTTTTCCTTGCATGAACTAATAAGTATCTAGAAACATCAAAATGAGTTAGTCTATGAATTCAACTAGAAGTTCTCCAAATTACATAACAAGATACCACCGGGGTCTAAGTTGGTAGACCCTACAACATTGAGCATTTATCTAAAAGAATTTGATCCAAAGAATGGATATGAGATTAGAAATAGGTGCCCCAGAGATTTAGTTGAAGCTCAGAAAATAGCATTAACTATTGAAAACAACAAAAAGTTTGTTGGGATTATTAGTAAGAAAGATAATTGGCTTAGGGTTCCCCAACAGTTCAATAATCCTCAGCATAGGGAAGAAAATACATACATGAATGAAAGGCCCAGGCTGCATGATATGCCTTATAATACAAACTGGAAGGATGGAAAGCTTGTGATGGATAGGCCTAAAAGTAAGGAAACCCCTAATCCTTTGAAGAAGAGACGAGCGTACATGGTAAACAATAATCCTTGGTGTCAAGTTTGTGACTTACCGTATTTCCCTAACCATTGTATTGTAGCTCAATTAATACAAGAAGAGGAGATTCCAGTGGATAATGATGAATAAGATCACACAATTTATCTGACTTCCCACACCCTTCATCCCATTGAGCAGGGATATTTATCTTTAGAAGAATCAGGCTATGAGTATGATGTTGATCACCAAAGATACAATGTCCATATGGAAAAACAAGCCTTTTCTGATAATGAAGAAAGCAATGATGAGAAATGTTCTCCTAGTGCACCATATTAGTCAGGAAAATGCAATGTAAGAAGACCAACTAAGGATGATATTAAGAAATTAACCATCACTACAGTAGAACAAGCCAAAAGAAAATATTGGTTAAGAAATAAAATAATAAATGAAAATGAAGGTGTTCTAAGAGGGATATTTGTGAAGGATAAGAAAGCATCACAGGGAGGTTCAAAAAGGCAGAAAATAAGTAGCCTGATAAGAATGAACAAAAGCATGTTCATAAGGAGGAAAATAAATAATTGCATAAGGACAAGCAAACTTTTGATCAAACAAGCAAAAAAGAAGAGGAAAACAAAGGTGAGTCATTAGAGCAAAGGAAGATGATCAAAACAGAAGGTGCCTCTTTTGATTTCACACAAGCTTTATCCCAAGTAAAGATGTTTGTCCCATTACTTGAAATGATGAAGATTAAAGAGTATAGGGATAGTTTTATTCAGCTAATATCTAATAGGAATGATAAAAACACAAACTTTGAGAACAAGGGGACCACCAAGATCAGTAATAGGAAAGAAGAGGTAAAAGTCCCTGAATTTTTTTTAGGTGATGCATTGATAAACCATTCATAGGTTGATCCATTTTTCACTACGCTACTCATAAAAAACAAGTTGGTAAGGAATTGTATGATAGATTTAGGTGTTGCCATCAATATCATGCCAGTGGGGGTCATGAAACAACTTGGGATGTGGGTAGACATTGCTGGTGGAAATGATATGCTATGGATAGTAGACCTGTTCTAGTGGTAGGAATTATAAAAGATGTAGAGGTGAAGTTGGTTGCTTATCCACAAGCAACTTATAATATAGACATAACTGTGATTGATACACCTCCTCATTTTGGAATGCTTTTGTCAAGACAATGGACTACATCAGTTGGGGGAAATGTATAATTTGACTTGTCATACACCACAATACCAATCAATGGTGAAGAAGTTAAGTTATATAGAGAACCAATAATGAATCAGATTATGGATTTTGTTCCTCAAGAGTAGTTGAATTACTTTTGTGATGTGGATTTAGGGAACTTCAAAATAGAGCCTTCTCAGCCTGAATTAACAAAGATCAACCCAATTGATAAACATGTTTCCAAGAATAAACACGGTGTCTATAAAATGTATTTTGATGGAGTATGTAATTAATAAGGCAATGGAGCAGGGGTAGTTTTTATTTCACCTGAAGGTGTCACGCTCAAATATTCATTTTTGCTGACTTTTGAGTGTATGTGGAAGAGTATGAAGCTCTGCTAATTAGTTTAAATATGGTTGTTAAACATAAGATCAAACTGCTAACTATCTTGGGAGATTCTAAATTGATTATTTCACAAGTCAGGTCAAAATATGCTACAAAAAATAAGAGGTTAAAACAATAAAGGAATGTTGTATGGGATACAATTGAATTTTTTTATGCTTTCTCCATTGAATGGATAGACAAATCAAAAAAATTGATGGCAGATTTCCTAGCTAATAAAGCTCTAAAAATAAATGATATCACCTTGGCTGGAGTATCTCAAGTTGAATTCAAAACAAGGCCTGCTATCCCTGATAATATATATAGTTGGAAAGTTTTCAATGATGACACTAATCTCATAGAATTCCTCCATTGTATAGACCAATATCAAGCTCAGGAGATTGACTTTAATGCTTTTGTGGAAGAAATAGATGGGATACAGACTGTGTTTGGGAAAGAAGTTCTACAACTCAAAACCAACAAACTTCCCAAAGGACTTGTGGCACTAGAAAGGGTATATGATGGAAATGATCATTCTATCATGAAGTAGACACGAGTAAAGATTGAAGATGTTGCAGAAGTCAATCTAGGGAATGAAGTAGCACCCAAAAAGGTATATATTGGAAAGAAAATAAGTCCAACAATTAGAAGAATGCTAATTGCACTGTTAAGAAAGTACAAGCATGTTTTTGCATGGTCCTATGAGGATCTTAAGGTATATAGAGAGGATTTATTTCAGCATGAGATTTCATTAAATCCAGATACAAAACCATTTAGGAAAAAGAAAAGACCTATCAACCCAACTTTGGGGCCTAAAATGTTGGAGGAGTTGGTAAAACTCAGAGATGGAAGCATTATCAAACCCATTAGACATTCAACATGGGTATCAAACTTGGTTCCAGTATGAAAGAAAAATGGGGATATTAGACTATGTGTAAACTTCAAAAATTTGAATGTTGCTTCCCTTAAAGATAATTACCCTCCTCCCTAACATGGAAGCCATACTGCACAAAGTAACAAGATGTGAGTTGTTGTCAATGATGGATGGATTTTCTTGGTATAATCAAGTCAAATTTAAAGAGTCTAAGCAATACAAGACAACTTTTACTAAACCATGGGGTACATATGTCTATGTAAGAATGCCTTTCGGTCTCACAAATGCAGGGGAAAATTTCCAAAGGGCCATTGATGTGGCATTTGTAGATTTAATCAATGTTATAATGGTAGTGTACTAGGACGACCTCACTCCTTATTCCAAAAAGGAAAAAGACTATGTGGAACATTTGGAGAAAATATTCATCAAGGCTTTGGAATATGGTATCAGTCTCAACCCTAAGAAATGCCATTTTGCTGTCACAGAGGGTAAGTTTTGGGGCATATTGTGTCAAAAGAAGGGATTAGAATAGACCCTAAAAGAGTAGAAGCCATAGACAAAATCCCCATTCCCAAAACTATCAAAGGCATTCAATCATTTTTGGGACAAATCAACTTTGTTAGGAGATTTGTGTCAAATTTTGCTGAGATTGTTAAACCCATATCCAAAATGTTGAAGAAGGGAGAAAAAAGAGATTGGACTACAAAAGCACTAGAAGCTTTTATATCCATCAAGAAAGCTATCAAAGAAGCCCCCATTCTAAAATCCCCTAACTTTTCTAAACCTTTCCAGATATTTTCAGTTGCTTCATTCCACACTATAGTAGTTGTTATGTTACAAAAGAATGATGAGGGTTATGAGCATCCTTTATTGTTCTTTAGAAAATCATTTTAGGGGTCAAAGTTAAAATATGATATTATGGAGAAACAAGCTTTTGCATTGGTCAAAGCAACAAAAGCCTTCAGACCATATCTAGTTGGATCCAAGGTAGTTGCATATGTACCAAACATAGTTGTGAAAGATATTTTGGTATAGACAGAGTGGATAGGGAAGAGATGTAGATGGATTAATAAAATCCAAGAATTTGATATGGATATTTAGATTACCAAGTTAGTAAGGGGATAGGGTCTAGCCAAACTAATGGAAGAAACAAACATTGAAGCTAACCAGATCTATAATGTGGAGAATCAGGAAAGTGTAGTTGCAAGCATTGAACATACTTCTTAGTACACAAATATTGTGTATTATCTTAGACACATGAAATGCCCTAAAGAATTGAATGATAACCAGAGGAGAACTCTAAAGTTGCAAGCATCTAAGTATGTATTCATAGAAGGAGATCTTTTTTGGAAAAACATGGATGGAATGCTATTATTGTGTCTAGATGAATCATAGGCTAGACATTTCTTGAGAGAGATGCATGAAGGAGTGTGTGGAGGTCATTACTCTGCCAAAATGACTGCACATAAAATTCTCAGAGCAGGCTATTACTGGCCTAAGGTTTTTAATGATTCTTTTGCACATGTAAGGAGATGTGAAGCTTTCCAGAAATTCTCAAGAAAGTTGAAATATCAAGGGGGCCTACCCCTTAGACCTTTACAAGTAGAAGCCCCTTTTCATCAATGGGGAATTTATTTTATTGGGGAAATATAGGAAAAATCAAGTGGACATAAGTGGATATTGGTAGCAACTGATTATTTCACCAAATGGGTGGAGGCAATCCCAACTAAATAAGCAACAAGCAAGGTGGTAGTAAATTTTTTGATGGAGAATATCATAACCAGATTTGGTACACCAGTAAGGTTGATCACAGACAATGGGATGTGTTTTACGTCTGATGAATTAAAAAAAAAATTCAACACATATGGTATTACTATTTCTTATGATGCCCCTTACCACCCACAAGCAAATGGTCAGGTAGAATCTAGTAATAAAAGTCCTTTGAAAATCATAAGAAGGATGATAGATACAAACAAGAAGGCATGGGACTCAAAATTAAGAATGGTTGTGTGGGCAGACATAATTACTGTAAAGAAAGAAATTGGAAAGCCTCCATTTGAATTGGTGTATGGAACACAAGCCAGGATACCATTGCAAAATATTTAACCAGTTTATAATTTCATTTAGCATAAAGATTTAGATATTCCAAAACCAATGGAGGAAAGGATGGAGCAACTTACAAAACTTGATGAATAAGGAGAATGGCTCAAAAGAAAAATTTGAAGTTACAATCATAGATGAAATAAATTTTTGAAAAAAAAGCCAAAGATAGAAAATTTGAGGTAAATGATCTAGTACTAATGTGGAATTCTAGATGTCAGGAGAAGGGAAAGCATGGAAATTTTGAAGCCTTATGGTTAGGTCCCTTTGTAATCACTGGAAAAGGAGGGGATGACTCTTATCATTTGTAGAACATGTCTAGAGAGGAACAAGAGTTGCATGCACATGGGTAGTTTCTAAAGTGCTTCTTTTCTTGAAGAATACAAGAGGATTAATGATTTCTCGTGCAAGGAAAATTCTTAACAAACCTCTTAAAATAATCTCTCTCCATGCACAGTAGTTTAGGAAATAAAAAAGCAACTAGGACTGTCCAGTACATGGACAATCCTAGAATTCCTTCATTAAAAAAAAAAATTCTTTCCATGTACAGTAGTGTAGGATCATCTCCATCTTCGTCATTTTCCACCTCCCCATCCATTTTCATTCCATCCATACCACATTTCCATTTTCATATCTTCTAAAATCTTGGTCTGCACCCAGATCTATTTTGGATTCTTGTAGTGATTGGTAAATCACCCATCCCCAACTGGAGTTGTTGTTGGAACCAGAATTTTCATAAAAAAATCTAAGGATTTTATCAGTGAATTTCTGAAATTCATACTATCATTTTTACAAAAAAAAATCATTATTTCCATCCATAAGGTCAAAATTCCCTTTTCTCGCTATACTGTTGTTGCATTAGTCACCCCATATAGCCCTCACTTCATACCTCTCTACCACAAATCATTGCAAAATAGCTTGCAATATGACGGTAAAAGGTGTCACTATTATACACTGTCATCTATACCCCTTTATCATTGTACCTTGGGGAGTCAATACACAACCCGTGGTAGAGAAATATACTGAAGAGTAATGATAAAAGGACATACCAATATAATGCAAAGGGTCAAAACATAGCTCGCAGTAAAAGTGATATAGTAAGGAGGAGCATTGGATGATACCGTGGTACCAAAGGAAGATGAAGGGTAGCCCACGGTACCATAAGGGAATGATAAGTGACACGAGGTATCACGATAAAGCAATCGTTGAGACATTTAAACCATGCCAGTCACATCAGTCAAATTTAAAATATGAAATTGAGCTTGATACAAATATTTGAATGATGTGAATTTATGATTCAAGAGTTAATGCGCCTTGGTGTGGAGATACACGAAGTAGATTGAGATTTCTTTTCCACAGTAGTAGAGACCAAGTGCAGACGAACTCAAGGTGCAGGAGTGAAAGAAATTCTCTAAGGTGAACTACGTTTCTGGGTAAGCTCTGTCATCACTCTTCGAATTTATAACAATGGCACCAAAGAAAGAAAAAGTAAGAGCTAAAAAAGATGAAGCCAAAACTATTAAACCCTATTTACAATCACCATTTCTTGCTTTATTACCTGGTTCAATAGATAAGGGGCCAAAAAAGGTCTTTAGAGATTTCGCTCAGGGATGTAGAGACCATATGATTCCTCAATCAAGGTGGAATTTGTATTGGTATTTCTATAGAAATAGAAGTGATAAGGTTCTAGCATCAAACCTGTGGACCCTTGACTTAGCCAAATTCATTGTCCCAAATGTCTCATTGATATTAAGTTGATTAAAGCCCTAGCCCATAGCTACCATGCCCCAACCAAAATTGCCAGGCTTCTAGATGGTGGGTTTTTAGTTGATGTCTCAAGGGAGGCCATTATTAAATGTTTTAACTTGAACAAACAAGTTGTTGCAAAGGTAAATTTGGGGAAATTAGAACAAGAGTACAAGAGGTTGAGAAGAATGTATCGAAGTGATGAGCTCCCCTTGCATATGAAGAGGGGTGACAATAATAAAATACTCCCTATCCCTTCGTAAAAAATGTAGCCTTTTTTAGTGTCATATTTTCAAGTTTACTTCAAGAACACCTATCATGCATTATGTCAAGTACTGGGGATGGATGCACAACTCTGATTTTGTGGCATCATTCTGTGATCAATTATTTGTTGAATTAATTGAAAATATTATCAAGTTGTCTCCAAGGTTGATATTTCTTTGTTATTTAAATTGATATATCAAGTATTTACTCAATTTATCAATGCACATTTGTTGCACTTGTGTGGTATGATTAATTGGTTCTTTCAAGTAAAGATTAAATCCTTCTAGTCATTCACAGTAATTTGGAAGTGTCATTTAGATCATTCAGAAGAACCTAGTACAATTACGTTCTTGCATTTTTATACAAGTTATAAACTAATATTGGTATCCCAAACAATTAGAATTCCAGCCAGATACAAGCCACTCATCTTAGACTTTCATCCAAATCTATTTTACCCAACAAGGCACTGGTCTCGCCCATTTTATTTATTTAGTTTTATCATACCAAATTCAAATTTCACATCCATTAACTGCACATATTAAACCTTCCTTGATATTGCTTATACAATTTATACCAAATTAGGATTTCATCTCTCCACTCCCAATTGCACTTGTGGATAGATTGCTTAGGGAAGAAACATGCAGTTCAAGTCTGCTTCATTTGCATAGATATACCCACCTAGGTCTAGTAGAGCCTAAAGAGAAGAAGGTTCAAATTCATCATTTAGCCTTGTACGTTAGCCAAAAATGTATCAAGATCTTGGCAACCTCTTGTGGTTTCAAACCAACATTTTTGAGACTTAACAGAACTTTTCATTGTCCACGGGGTGAGAAATCGTGAAAGGTGGCTATGGGGAAATTCTGGCCTCATAATGGGCTTCCCACTCAACCATATCAAAGTTATACCTCCTGAAATAACTTTAATAAGGTGCTACAAAGACAATGTCATTTCGCGCTTCATGAGACAAGAAAATATTCATATGCTTAGAACTCATGAACAAATGTAATGGTAGCATAGGCATGCAAGTTGTGTTATGCAAGGTGGCCATGTAAATGAAAAATGCAACATGCAAAAGGATGTTCAAATGAGTCTTGCTTAGTTCATTCGAGGTCTTTAACTTAGGTAACATTGTGTCTAATTTCTCCAAAAGAAGACCAATCAAAGAATAGAAAATTAACAACTTAGGGGATAAAGTGTGTCACATTAGGCCACTAAGAGGAAAGTAATATGCTAAGATAGATCACACTTATGAAGGAAATCACACCGAATATCATCCACAAAGTGAAAAACGCATCCTATAAAGTAACGAGGTTGCATTAAGAACTAGGAAAAAGAAAAAAAGGAAAATGAATAATGCCAATGTATGCCCCCACTTTAAAGGAATTGCTACACACTGTTCTATGAGCAATTACTTTAAATTAGCAAATGAAAAATGCAAGACATGAGAGCCAACTTGGAAAGCCCCTATTCCAAGTCATACGTTTTCGAGTAAGGTTGTATCATGTGAAGGAAAAGGAACAAAAGAAAGAGAGGTTGCCCCCAAAAGGAACACACCAAACAAATAAGGGATCTATGGATTTGGGGTTAGTATGTTCTTTGCTGCAATGTTTTTATTAAAGAGCTTGTAACTGTCATTATTCCCCAAATACACATAGAATTGGAAGAATGACACAAAGAGAGTGAAAAAAAAAAGAAAAATAAAATCTATCTTGGGTCAACAAGGAAGAGACATTTTTTTTACAACGTTTTGCATCATCCCTAAAAGGAAAACACAAGCAAAAAAAATTTAAAAAAAGGAAAAAGAAAAGGAAAAGCTTTTGGGTCAACCTAAAAGAGACATTGTGGTATCAATGCCTTACATCATCCCCAAAAGGAAAAACACAAGCAAAAGCAAAAAAAAAAAGTAAAATAACCTTTTGGGTCAACATGGAAGAGACATAGGACATCTCTATGCTTTGTATCATCCCTGAAAGGAAAAACATAAAACAAATGTGAGAAAGAAAGAAAAGGACCTTTTGGGTCAACATGGAAGAGACATAGGGTGTCTCTAAGCTTTGTGTCATCCCTAAAAGGAAAAACAAAAAAGAAAAGAGAAAAAAAGAAAAGTAAAAGGACCTTTTGGGTCAACATGGCAGATACACAGGGCGTCTCTATGCTTTGCATCATCCTCGAAAGGAAAAACAAAAAACAAAGGCAATGTACGACATATAGAAGAAGGAAGGTACAAATAGAAGAATGTTACGAAGAGAGGAGAACATCAAATGCCACATCACAAGGGAACACATTATGCACATATAAAAGAAAATAAAAATACTAGTAATGCAAAGGAAAGTCAACCATCAAACGAGTCATTCACCTCCCAATCTCAGTTGGTATAAGTGGAAGGTGAATAACATAGCTAAGGGACAAGGATAAATACATTACTAGGAAAATGCTATCGACTTCTTTCCCCCAGTGAGTGCAAGGAAAGAATGAGCCGAGATAGGTGATGGGAAAGATCATGCAATAGTGAGAATTGAAGATTCTACAACTATTGCATGATGAGGGTATTGGTAATGTCTTAAGGATTTATTAGATAGAAATTATTGCCATCAAAATGTTACTTTATTAGTATTTCTTTAAATTGGCGGCACTCATCGCTTCGATGTCCTAGAACACGATGATATGCACAATGTTGAAAATTAGCATCTTTAGGATAAATGACCAACCTATTCATACATGGCAATAAAATGAGTTCTTTGTTTAGAAGGATTTACAATTTGCTTTCACATTCAGGTGGTGGATGTAGAGGAAACTTAAGTTTTTTCAACTTATAAGGCCATTTATGTTTACTAGATTCACCCTTTTCATGGATTGAAGGAGGAAGAGGACCCATGGGGATCCTATCATCCTTGGCATTGGGATCATGTAAGGGTTGTTCACGAGGAAGGACATTTAGATCGGGGGGAATCAAAGATCATTGTGCCATCATCACGAAGTATCCAATATTCTATAGGAGGCTTGCTGTCATGAGGAGGATATTGATAGCCTAACCCTATTGTGTTTTCTTCTGTTGGTCATTGTTCTAAAATTTGATGGATGTCATGTTTAGTTGTTGTGTCACAACCTTATTTGCTTAAGATGGTAAAACCTTTTCCATATGTTTCTCCAAGGTTGATTGGTATGTTGGTAACTTTGTGATCATATAATGGTTGAGGAGTTGCCGAGTTAGAGGAACTAGGTCCACCTGTTGGAGGGAACTTATGTCCTTCATTTGTTTCAAGATGTAGGTATCCAAATGTATCAGGAGGTGAAACTATAGGAAGGTCTTATTGTTTCATGGATGGATAAAACGATGTGTTGGCTTCAAGGTTGTCAAGACATTTGTTTAAGAACTTATTCATGCTATCATCATCTTCTCCAATGATGTCAATAGCACGAGGAGGACATTCATGAGGAGTTGAAGGAGCATGAGGAACCTCAAGGTCATTCGGATTAGTTCCAAAGGCATAATTTGACATGTCCACTAAAGAATTTAATGACATCCAAAACTTATTAAAGCAAAAAGCCATGATGAAAGTAAAATAAATGCATTAAACAAAAAAAAATGGAAAGTATGATAGAAGACAATAACAGAAAACAGAAATGTAGAAAATGCCCAAAAAATACCAAAAATTACAATGGAAAATGTACAAAAGGACTAAGTCACCCAGTATGGCAAATTAGTCCCAGTGATGATTTTTTTGAGATTTTTCAAAACTTTTGAATGTAGCTTGATGTTTTCTAGATGCACAGATGTAGCTATAGTATGAAAATGCAATTTTTTTATTGTTTTCTAATGAAAGATTATGCAAAAATGCAAGCTATATGAGCTTTTCACTAATGCAATTTTTAAAACCCTGGGATGCAATTTAAACAATGCAAAACCTAATACAATGCTAATGAAAATTATACCTAGGATGTACTTGAAATCAGAAGCGAATATGTTCACAATTCAAGTTCACCAAAATGTGAACAAATATTTTGGTACATGAATGCTTTAAGCTCCTTCTAGGGTTTTTCACCTAAAAGGAGAGAAGTGATTGGAACAAAAATTCTAATTTCTACACTCAAGATTAATGTAAAAGGGATATAATATGCTTAAATGCAATGTCTAAATGCAAAAAATTGAAAAAGAAATGATTTATTGATGCTAATCTTAAGAAATGCAAAGTGTTGGAAAACATAGTGATGTAGGAAAAAACACCTAAGAATGCAAGTTAATGATGAAAGAATTGAACAAAATTGGAGAGTTGCACCTGGAATCTGGAATCTGATGCAGAGAGGTTCTGGAATCCTATAGAGTTGACTGGAAATGTTGACTGAGACACTTATGCCAAGATGGGTGACTTAGTCAAGTTTTGGGGAAAATCTGTCGAAGCAAGAATCTACCAAATGGGTATTTAGAAATGCAGAAACCACTTTTTAGGCCTAGAAGTGGGACTAATTTGCCACAGATGGCGACTTAGTCCACTTGGAGATTTCTAGAATTTCATAACAGGATTCCATAGCTTCTGGTTTGCACTTGCTTTTCTGATAGGTGTTTGATCCCGATTCTACAAAAAAATAGGCTGAAAGAGAGTCTCCAAGCTTCAGGGTATGTGTAGGATCATCATGGAGAAAATAGGCCCTTAAGTGGCAATGAAAATTCAAAAAAATTAGAGTTAGGCTACTTGACGTAAAAATTTGAATAAGTTATCTATATTATTTCAAAAATACGTAAGAATAGAATATATAGAAAATTGAATGTAGTTTCTAAACTCCTTGGTTTATTTTAAAAAAAAATCTATTTGGTGAAAATTTTAAATTTCAATGTAGTAGTACTTAAATTTTAGGGAAAAAATAAGTAGCTGTCTATCTGACCACTCTAACCACAATAAAATGATAATATTTTTTTATAATATTTTAGATATAAGTAGAAAACTCATGTCTTGATGTGATGCATATTTTTTTGTAATTTTTTTCCAATTAAATAATTAATTATGAAGTTTTTATTACAACTTTTAAAAAACCTAAAAGCTCGTATGTCTGACCACCTTAACTTGGTCAAAACTTCATGAAATTCATTTTTTTTTTTAAAAATCCTATAGTAGGGTATGTACAGGATCATGATGGGCCAAAAAGTGGCAATATGATGGGTATGTGGCTGACGACTTTTTTTTTACTCATAATGATGAAACGAAAAAGGGTTTTTAAAGGAGATTCTCAACTTTCCACCAATATAAATTCACGCTTCACTTTGAATTTAATAAGTAATTATTATTCATTTTTTATTCAAATTATGACTAAAGTCGATTGATAGGCTGATTGAAAAACATCTATAGCTTTCAAAGCGGTATCACATTTTTTGAATCAAAACATCGTCATATTCTATGCTACGCATATAGGATTAAAAAAAAGAAAATTTGAATTTCATGAAGTTTTGACCAAGTTAAGGTGGTTAGACATACGAGTTTTTATATTTTTTAAATTTGTAATAAAAATTCATAACTAATTATTTACTTGGAAAAAATTACAAAAATATATGCATCACATCGATACATGAGTCCTCTACTTATATCTAAAATATTATAAAAAATATTATCATTTTATTGTGGTTAGGGTGGTCAGACATACACCTACTTCTTATTTTTTCCCTAAAATTTAAGTACTACTCATTGAAATTTCAAATATTCTCCAAATAGATTTTTTTTTTTAAATAAACCTAGTAGTTTAGAAACAACATTCAATTTTCTACAAATTCTATTCTTACATATTTTTGAAATAATATAGATAACTTATTCCAATTTTTACGACAAGTTGCCTAACTCTAATTTTTCTAAATTTTTTGCCACTTAAGGGCCTATTTTTTATGATGATCCTGCACATACAATATGTGAAGCATAGAATGTGACACATGTTTTAGATTCAAAAAATGTGATAATGTTTGAAAGCTATAGATGTTTTCCAATCAACCTATCAATCAGGACTTTAGTCGTAATTGAAATAGAAAATGAATAATAATTGTTTATTAAATTCAAAGTAAAGCATAATTTATATTGGTGGAAAGTTGAGAATCTCTTTTAAAAACCCTTTTTGTTTCATCATTTTTTGGTAAAAAAAAAGTCATTAGCCACATACTCTACACATACCCATCATATCGCCACTTTTTGGCCCATCATGATCCTGCACATACCCTTCAATTTGGGCTATGTTGACTTTGATGGATATTTGACCACTTTTTGACGCCAAACTATTTGAAAAATCTACATACAAATTCTACAAACACACATGCAAAGAGGGGGGAAAGGGTTAAGGGTTAGAGTATAGGGGTTTTCCTTGGTCAAACCCTGATTTGGTAATCAAACCCTAAATAATGAAATGAAATGAGAAGAGAATGATGAATAAACAACATGCAATGTCAATAATTCACCAAACCCTTGATGTAGAAATCTGAAGATATGCAATGAAGTGCCCTAATGGATGACTTGATTATGCTTAGAGTATTTGGATGCTTAAGTGAATTGATGAATTTCTTAAGTGAATGAGTGCTTGAATGAATGGGGGTTAAAATGAGAGGAAAAACCCTTTTTTATACTTGATTTTCCTAAATTTCTTGAAAATAACACATGACAGGCCAACCTCAAGGGTAAGAGAATAAAATTCCACCAAGAAATTAAAATTATTTTAAGTTTTGTGGCCAATGGGACTAATTCGCCCCAGGTGGCGACTTGGTCCCACTAGGGAAATTTTACTAGGAGTCGGGGATTATAGTGTATTTGTAGACACGTAAAATGTACATGCACTCGATCCTGATCTACTAACATCGCTTCATCCTAAATTATCCCTCTATCTAACCATTTAATCAAATAGCCTTATTTGATTAAATTCATCATAATTCCCCTTTTAATTAAATAAATCACTCGATTTAATTAAATCATTATCTCTGTGTAATTAGCTAGGTCATTTCATCTTCCTATCTTTATTTAATTAAATAATCCATATTATTTGATTAAATTTCTAAAGTTCATCTAATTAAATTAAATAAATCAAACATTTATCTACTTTAATATAACATCATTCCCTTTGGTTAAATAAATCAAAAATATTTATTTAACTAAGTCTAAATCATTCTCTTCTCATTTTGAGTTATTTAAATCCTAAAATCTAAGTCAAAATGGTCAAATCAGCTAAATCTCCTTTAAATTAATCAAATCCTAATTAATCTTAGTCTTAATCCATCAAATCCTCTAGATTTTGCAACTTGCACATGAAAATCAATTTAATTGTTTTATAAATAATCTATTTTCATTCAAAAAAGGCATCAAAGATGGAATATTCCTCAAATTTGAAAAATCCCTCCAAAAAGGTCTTGTCCTCCAAACATGGCATTTAACATCTCTTACAAGTCCTTTTCTTGAGCCATGTGACATTAACTTCACCTTTCACCTCATCCTTCAAGCCATATTTTGAATTTGAATCTCCCCCCTCTTTGCACATTCTTCAAAACTTGCACATCCTCCATCCATTCACAAGTTGACAAGTGGTGCTTTGCCATTGGCTAATTCTTAGTCCCACATTGCTCTATTTTGATCATCTCCTTAACTTAGCATTCTATAAATAATAGGGTAATCTCCTCATTTGATCATCCACAATTTGAGTAAACTTACCATGATCAAATCATTAGCAATTCTCATCCATTATCTTTGAATCTTAGCTAGGTTATGCAAATTTTTCTATTGGAGTACTCATCAAGCATCAACAAAGTGGATCACTCTTCAACATTTATCAAGCTTGCATCATTGGAGTTGGGAAAGGGCCAATTTTCACATCAAATTGGCACCAATTCCCCCATGGGATCAAGAGTTTGCACTGTCTTCAATAGGATTTAGCTTGCTTTATTGCTATTTCATTTCATTCTTGTCTCATTTCCTATTTTAAACTTTGCTAATGGATTTCATGGGGAATCCTTCTTCTTACTTGCATTTGATCTCCTAATGAATTCATTTGTTGTTTTTTTTAGGTATTAGGATTGGGGTTCGCATAGTATTTAATAATGTTTAACGGGAATATTCTCAAAAATACACTTAAGTAAGGCCAGAAAGTGCATTAAGTGGTCATTTAAACATGAGAAAGGGTTGAATTAGTGATGACAAGTCTAGAAAAGTATGAGAGTTTTTTAGAACTCTTTACAACACTTTGAAATAAGACTTGGTAAGTGATAAAAAGGGGATATTTAATCTAAATATAATGAAAGGGTCCAAGAAAAGTGTGAAAGTGGGCTACAACACTTCACAACACCTTTACAAGACAACCTAGAAGTCTTAATGATTCACAAGGGTCCAAGACCTAATGTGAATGTGTTAGCCACATTACCACATTAAATATAGGAAAAATCAATCCAAAGTCCATAAGAGACTCAAGTGAGCATAAAAATGTTAACTATACATTTTTTGGCGACACGAGTCCTTCAGACAAAGAACCCTACCCCATCAGTTATTTTGTGCCCTACAATATGGGAAATATGCACATTTCAGTTGAGAATCCATGTACATCAAGTCAACCACAAGAAAAAGATGTTAGCTGTAGACACCTAAAAATGACCTAGGCCTACAAGCTTCATTTTTACCACTTTCGTCCTAGCATAATTATGACATTTAATTATGTCCTTGGTTCACATTCGACTATTGATTAAATAATTCATAATTATTTAATTAATTCATGTCTCTTTTATTCTTCATGATTATTAAATAAATAAATTTTATTTATTTATTAAATACGTCATTAATTATCTAAGTCTTCCTCTAATTAAATAAATTTCTAAATTTGTTTAATTATCTTTATTCATTAATTTTTCCTGATTTTTAAATAAATGAATTTCATTTATTTATTTAATATGTCAGTAATTGTCTTAATTAAATGAATTGATTAATTTATTTAATTATTGATCATATCTGCTAAATTAAATAATTATCTTTCATTATTTAATTGACAAAATTAATATTCCTCTCATTTTAAATAAATGAAATTATTTAAAATGTCATCACAATCTTAACTGACATTCCATTTTGGTAAATCATCTAAAAAAGATTATTTATTTGTCTTACAAAATTCATATTTTGAGTTAATTGGTAGCTTTCTTCCAAAAAACAAATAAAGCAAGCAGGTTCTTGATTTTAATCAAATTTGCTTTTTAGTCCATCTTTTATGAATCTCACAAAGCAAACTATCTTTATCTTCTCAATTTTGAAAATCTTTATTTTCAAAATTAATTATCTCCTCTTTTCTCCACCGCCGATCTGATTTTCTTAAATGACATCTTGACCACTCACTTAAGGATTTTGCCCTAACCCTGATTAGGGATTATCAAATGAAATCTCATCCTTTGATTTTAGGTTTCTGTCAAAGAGTCGATCTCATCCGTCCATTCAAAATTGGGTTTTCTATAAAATGTCAATTTTGCTCATAATTTAGGATCCACCACTTCATTAATATAGGCATTATAGTCATTTAGCATTGATAGTTATTATTTTCATTTATCATATTGTCATAGGCATAGGCATTTAAGATTAAAATCCTTCAAAACTTGCATAGGACAATGGCATAGTCAAATTGCTCACACACTCGATCTGAGGGCAACACAAATCAACAAGTTAGAAGGTGAAATAGAGATCAGCCATGGAGATTGAAGACACTGGGTGAGATTGTTCTATTTTTTGTGTTTTCATTTACTTTCCTTTGCACTTCATTACTTCTTTGGGTTTTAATTGATTGAATCTAATCCTTAGAAATTAACCCATTGATACATTAGCAAAGAGGAATTGCTTGAGGAATTGAAGGAGTATATGGAAAAATGTGACAAACATGATAGAGAAATCTTTGTTAGAAATATGAAAACGTCATTGTAGTGTTAGAGCTTCTGAATAGAGGAGTGAAGTTTATATATTAATTAGCATCCATCCTAATTATTTTTCCATGAAAGATGCAATAAACAACCTTGATATTAAGAAGGAGGTGGAAACTCTTCTCATGGAGACGTTGATCCCAAGGTTGCAAGACTTGGTAATAATGGTTGTAGGAGCTAAGCATGATGTTAATGGACTTGAGAAAATTAAACCAAGCCTCAAAACTATAAATGTAATTCAGGAATTTAAGGGAAAAATAGAGCCTTTGGAATTAAAGATAAGGGATTTGGTCTAGAATTTTTATGAGATGAATCATGGTCTTCTTTCCTCCATATTGAATGATGATGGTCATATTAAAACCCTGCAGGATTGGAGGAAGGAAACAAATGAAGTAATTTCAAAACAAGCAGCCTTAATTTGTCAAAGGAATGATATGAGCATGTTGAAAAAGAACATGGATATGCTCGTTCATGCATGAGTTTCTATGGAAAAATTTGACAAAGAAGCAAGCTAGGTGGTAACCAAATATGCCCCTTATAGAACAAAAGTTGGTGAAATCATAAAATTCAATTGGCCTACAAAAGAGGAATTTCAAGATTGGAAAGATAAATATTTGGATGTTCTTGAGCATTGATCTACAACCATCAGATGGCATTACAATTTTGGCCTTGTGAGTTTGCAACTATGGTGAGTAACGCATGGGAGAAATACAATGCATAGCTTGGAACAAGTACAGATTAGGTTCTTGATGAAGTATGGATAATATATTGTCTTCTCCCTAATTTGAATTTGATGACAAGGTTGCAGATGTGGATATGTCTTTTGTCTCTTCTTCCTTCTACACTTTATGCTTGAGTACGTGGACACAATTTTGGATCATGTGGATATTGCTACATCAGCTTAAAGATTCCTTTTGGAAGGTGAGACCTAATTTTTTTTTTTTATTCAAGGGGTAAACGCTTTTGACCAGAGCTATGAACCGGAATACAACCATTCAACAATACCACCCCAATGGGGTTTGAACCTTGGTGGCATGAACAACAATGCCACCCTTAAACCATCACACCATGCCAATACCGGCTAAAATTTTAATATTAAGGTTTGGGCCTTGGTTGTTGGCACTACAGGCAAGAAGCCCCACCAGTTCACCAAGGATCCTCCCCTTAATACGAGGGTAAATAACAAACTCCATTGTTGACGTGGTAGAGAGTGACCCCGCGAGGTTTGAACCTTGGTTGTTGGCTCTACAGGCAAGAAGCCACACCATTTCACCAAAGGGTCACCCCCAGGTGGGACCTAATCTTCAATGACAAATGAAAATAGCCTTTTTCTCATGTAATATTTCCCTCCATGTGAAATTGAAAATATAAATGAAAAGGGAATATGTTTTGTATCGATCCAATTGAATTAGGACATGTGTACTTCCTGACCTAAAGCATGTTTTTCTCCTTGATTTCTATAAGAAGGAATTCAAGGCCATAAGTAGGGATTCATTGCTTGATAATTTAATCACAGAGAATTTTGTAAAGGAATACAAACATAATTTTAGAGTTTTGTCTTAGGTTTTGAGTTTGTCATTAATACATATGTAATTTTGATAATAATACTAGCAATCAAGAATACAAATTGGTTCAAATTCAAAACTATTTCTCTCCTATGTACTTGTTTTATGGATCATGAATAATATGATAAAGGATTATCTTATTTGTCTTCATTGATTTCCAATGGATGTGTAGTTTTGTTCTTGATTTTAATTCAAAGAATTAGTGAGAATGCTTGAATGAAGTTGTAGATTCATGCAATTTGAGTACTAGAATATTAGTAAGAAGTTATGGTCAAGAATATAATGAATGCAATACTGTGATGCAGTGTTATTGAAGCTTAATGATGTTATGTGTTAAACTATCGTCAAATTGTATAGGTTTTATGATTGACTTCGTTCCTAGGATGAGGGACTAATCTAAGTGAGTGTTCATAAAACATTTTGTTGGTCAATTCAATAGAAAATCAATCTTATAATCAAACTTTTCAAATGGATTACAAATGTTATTATTTAATGGTATTTTTCTTCATTCCCATCTTCTAAATGTTGAGTTTTGTTAAGGAGTAGCCAACTTGTTTTGATACATTCCATTTATTGCTCAAGCTATTATATGAGAATCTATCTATTATTTACAATGTATTTGGTAATTAGGTTCAAAGGTATTTAAATACATTGTGGGATCACCCTCCCAAGGTTTTTGGAGCCTAAAAGTTTAGGAGGAAAGCATTGTTGCTTTCACTCATTCGTTGGCCAATCCCTTCAGGTTGTTGATAATTGGAAATGGAAAAGTTCATAGGATTCCTTGAAGATCAGCTTGGTTCTTGAAAAACAACCAACGCATTCAATGAACTTGTTGATGCATTTATAAACCATTTACAAGTGCATATGACTCCTAAGGGGACCTTATCCAAATTGATCATGAGATGTAAGCAAAAAGAAGATGAAAAGATTAGTGACTTTATTTCATGCTACCAATCAATTTACTCCCAAATAAATGTAAAGATTCCTAACCCACACCTTCAAAGGATGTTCATTGAGAACTTGCAAAGTAAGATATAAGATAATCTTACCATGATGAAGTTATCCTCCTTTGTGCACTTACTACCCTTCATAATTATTGTTACCAATTTTTTGCTACAGCTCAATTGGTGGAGCTGGCTAAATATTGTTATATTTAAAAGTGGAAAATATAGTTATTTTTGCATATGCTAAGTGTTGATTGCATCTTATTTATCATTTTATAAGTGACAGTTATGCATTGAAATAAGGAAACAAAGTTTCAAGAAATAGCTTTTCAATGTTTCAGAATCAAATGAAGTACAAGATTGAGCATACAAACAACAAAGCATTTCAAATGCTTTCATTTATTTCATGAAGTGATTCATATTTAAAGAATTTCATTTGATTGTGAGAATTCAAATGATAGTACAAATTTGCATTGAGATGGATTTTTCTTTTCAAAATGAAAAGCAAAAGATTGAAATTAAATATCCACACAAGTTGTGGATGTGACTATTAAATTGCATCATAAGCATCACACTACACTATGGAAGATGCATAAAAGGAAAACTCACATAAGTATAAACATAATCATCATTGCCTGTGTTGATGACTGTCGCAGAAGTGGTGCACCATTTGTCTTCTTCGAGCTCCATTGACCTGTAGGAAGGAAGAGAGGGATGTTAGAGATATGACTATGAATATACCTACATGACCCATCAACGATAATGTACTATGCTACTGATCATACACTAAAATAGTCAAGAGAAGTGCATAAACATGAGCTAAAAGAGAGACTTCAATATCATCATATATTGTTTTATGCTAACATCGTTTGTTTCCTTGTGTAGGTATAGGGAAAATCCTGAAGCTGATTATCATTTGAAGATCAAGCATGTGGAGAAAAACGGGCTCCCACAAGGGTAGAGCTCGGCATGCTGCCCCTTATACATTACAAGTGGGTTGAGCAAGAGATTGCAATCATCATGTTCATCAAGAAAGGAAGTATGCAACTGAAAGAGTAAAATAGAGTTCATCCATCAAGTTATTAAGCCGACTGTTCACTCATAACAGTCAAATATGTTCTGAAAGCTATAGGTGAACAGTGGGTTTAATCGGCTCAATAAATTCAATTGAGTACATTTATCTCAAAGAATGTTGTATGGTTATATTCTTCTGCCATAATATTATTTGTTCATGATTTTTATAATATTATGCAAGGTTCAACAGCGTTCATGCTCATGACAATGATAGTGAACAGGCATACATAATGCCTCATCGAAAAGGAATGTTACAGATTTTGATTTCAGAGGAGAGCAAGGCATAAAGCAGTTTTAAATAATGGAGCATAAAAATGCATGAAGAGTGCCAGGTTGAAGACCAAGATTATGAAAAGATAGACAAGCATGAGGGGAGCTTCATGTTTTCAAGCATCAAGTGATCCACTGTGTTATGTATCAATGCAACTATGGTATTATTGCTTCAGAAAGCTGTTTCTATCATTTAGCTATGCCTTTGAGGTATGTTTTTAAGGATATTTAGGGTGGAGTTTAAATACAAACAAATATACATATTTTCACCAGATACAAATTTAAATACATGGGTATTTTTTGGAACAACAAGATACATTTTTCCAGAATCTCATATACCCAAATGAGGGTTTTCAACAGTAAGGTAAAGGAAATATGTGTTTTCAGAATATTATACACCCAGGGGCATTTGGAAAAAACAAGATTTACACAGTATTCTCATGCATGAGCTGGAATACAACAAAAAATGCATCCAGATACACATATTCTTCAGAATTTATAAATACCCATATGGAGAAAATTGAGAAAATAGAAAAACATGTTGGGTCGAGCCTAGTTTATTTATGAACAATCAAATATACAGATTCTTGTTCATTTTTCTGAACACCCACATTGGGGTTTTGAATTTAAAGACAAGATTTTCCAATTTTCTAAGTTACCCATGTGAGGTTTTATAGGAAAATGCAAAGGAAGGTAGAGAATCGACATGGGTCAAGCTCCAGTGAGATTAAACATAGATTTATTCAAAACATCAAATTACCACAGTGGGGTTTTGAATTAAAACACAGATTCTACAATTTTCAGTGACACCCATGTCAGGGTTTTTATGAGAAACAACAGAAAGAAGTAGAAAACTATGATTGGTCGAGCCTAGAAAATGCCTCAAATGCACCAGATGAGTATATAGTGGTCGTGGCCTAAAGAGAGGTTTTTGTCTCTCAACAAAATGTTATAGAAAATGTGCATGGCCGCAGCCTAGGAGGCCCATTTATCTTCAAAAAACTAAGATACAGCTAGAGTTTTGTGACTCAAAAATAGAGTTTGCTGTCAGAATATCCATTATAAAGCATGACGCCTGAAACTCAAGGTTTCTTGTGCAAAAAATTAAATAGATACCACATAGTAGCCATGGCTAGAGAAGCACAGATTTCACATATCTTTTTGAAATTTAGCTCAAAATGATCTAGTTAAAGAGGGAAATCCACAGGAAAAGAAAAACATTTTCCTACCCTCATGGCGTCAAAGAAACCACAGTCGAGCCTTGAAGAATTGAGCCAAAATGCCCAAGTCGAGCTTGTGTATGGCGTCAAATGGCATGGCATTAACAAATAGACACAAAAATACATAGAATGCATCAGAAGCAACATTCATATTGCGGCCTAAAGGCCAAAAGTTCTGTTAAAAATGAAGCAAAGGGGCTCAAAATTGTTTGAGATCAACTTACCATCAGGAGATTATGAAGATTAATCAAGAACAACAAGCATGGAGCTCAAATCTCCTTCGAAAAAATGAAACCCTAGCTCTCATACATGGTGGCAGCTTAGAGCCTTTTCTTCAAAAAAATCCTTTTCTCTCAAAATGATGCAAATAGTGAATGAGAAGCAAGGTTTTCTTTTAGGGTTTTCCCAAAGAGCCTAAGTTGACTTAGGGATTTTCCCTTAGTTTTTTAAATTATCAATGCCCAAATCAAATACACATAGTGGTGGCCGATTCCTTGTGTTTGGTTTTGAAGGTTATCAACTCCTAAGTCAAAAACATCATAATAAAACTGTAATGAGATTTTAATTTTGACTTAGGGTTTTATTTTTAATTAGTTTTGGAGAAAATCAATTAAAATAAGAATGATATAATTAGTTTTTCCTTGGAGATGAGCATTCATATTTAGGACTTATTTTATTTTCAATTGATTTTAAAGAAAATCAATTAGGATATTGATGAGGAGAGTTGTGCTTTGTATATTTTTATGATTTTTTAAGAAAATCAAACATTGTAATTGGAGAGATAAGTATTATTTTTTGCAAAAGATTTTGAAATCTTTAGTTGCAAAAATTAGTCAAATTATGAGAATCTACATATTATGTAAATCAGGATTAAAGCGGCGTTTTTATAAATCACTTTATTCTTTGCTATTTTTGATAGATTTTTGAGAGGGACTATCTTGGTCAGATTTGAGTTGCCTACTAGAGAGATAAGGTGTTTTATTTGCTTTAAAAGTAGATTTAGTCTATTTTTAGGGGTTGAGCAGTATGAACATGGAAACAGTGAGTTTTTTCTGCTTTTGTGCAGACTTTTAAGGCAATTTGATACCTTTTCCTTGAGCTTTCTTTGTGAGCTCGAATTAGGGTTTTGGGGGAGTTATATCTTGAAGAAGACTTAGTTTTTCTCCTTCCTCTCAGTTCAGATCATTGCTTCTTTCTCTCTTGTGCATGCAGAGAGCTTTGCAAGCATTTTGTACTCAGATTTTGGCAAGAACACTCTTTCAGTTTTAATAAAGCAATAGAATTCTCCTTCTCATTTCTGTCTCATTTTATAATAGCAATTTGATGTCATTTTGGTTTAAATTAGAATCCTTTCATGTCTTGCTGATTGTAAGTTGTGTTTCAAAATTGCATAGTTTCAGGTTGTTTGTTGTATTTTGTCTAGGAATCTTCATGCAAATACTGATGGAATTATGTGCCAATGAGATTGTAAGAGTTATTGTGATAAGAAAGTTATTATGGGTGTCAGTGCTTGAATCTCATAGCTTCTAGTGAAATACTAGTTAGATTTAAGTTTTAATTTCAATTCATCCTTATAACTCTTTACCTGAAAATCACTTAGAATAGGATTCATCTTTCAGAGAACTAGCTCACTTTGGAGATTCTCTTTTGGCATAGATCACCCACATCTAAGAAGAGTTTCCATGTTTCAACAAATAGTCTAATTTTTTTCAAATCTGACAAAGGGTGCATATTTGATTGATAACAATTATCAAAACTCGGTTAGTAGTCATGAAACAAAATCCACCTCTAGCCATCCTGAGAAGTTCAAACTCACAAACCAAAATAATTATCAACCTTTTAGAAAATAGAATAAAGGCTTCCTTCAAGTTAATCCCCCTAACCAAGCAACTCAACATGTTGATACCCAAGTGGCTTTATAAGGAAAATAACTCCTTTCACATTTGTGGATCCGGCTAGGCAATTCACTCCCTTACTCGATACCCTCCATAGCGCAATGTCACAATTTCTAAAACAGAAAATGATCACTTTACCCCCCATTAAAACTCTTGGTCCCAGTAAACCTTTACCTTTGAACTTTAGATCAAATTCCTATTGTTATTATCACTAACAAAATGGACATGACATGGAACATTGTAAGCATCTTAAACATCTTGTGCAAGACCTCATTAATTCTAGTCATCTTTCAGTTGTAGGTGTTAATGATCAAGGAAATAAGTTTGTTTCCCCTCCCAAAAAGAACTTGCAAATTTTTACCAATCCTATGCCAAACCATAATATTTCATTTGTCAAAGCTAGTGAAACTACAAAGAATGATGTGATGAATGTTGACATGAATGATGAAAACATGGATATAATTGAACAAACTCCTATGGATACCACTATTAAAGGTCCTACGAATACTATTGAAAAAGTCTTGATTGCGTAGATCAAAACTCAACCTCATAAGGGTCGAACTAAAAATCCTCTTGGCATTGATTTCTCATCTAAGGATATTATTTGAAATGCACTAGATGGTCCTCTTTACATAGCTGGTCGAATTAATGATAAGCCTACTAATGGGATATTAATTTATCCTATATGTGGAGAGAACATGATCACCGAGGAATTCCTACTTCTATGTGAGCTCTATCAAGAAACATATGATAAACAAAAAGCATGGATAAAGATGCATAATGGTTTCACTTTCCCTATCATGAGATTGGTCACCAGGTTTCATTACAAATAGTACCGAAAAAATCCAGGTTTCATTACAAATAGTACGAAAAAATTAGATGTCTCATTCCCCATCGTATCAACATCAGATCAATTCCATGTGAAGCTTGGTCACCCATGGCTATGCTCCATCGAATCCATCCCATTGGTCATACATAAATGCCTAAAGTTTCCCTTTGAAAATGAAATTTTCACCGTGCATCATAGTGGCTTTAACCCTTTGTCTTCCTATGGAAACTTTTCATTAGATTTATTTTGGCCAGAGCCTATGGGACCTATTAAACCTTGAGAAGACTTCTTTTTCAAATCCTACCAAAATTTTAAGTCAAAATGCATAGCAAAACTATCCCTTCAAAACATGCCTCATCCCATGACCGAGCCTACCATCATTGACGAAACTATGATTGAACCTAAAGACATTCCAAACAACCAAGAACAACCTAAGACATATTATTTTCCTACCTATTACAAAAGACCAAGAGATAACAAAAACAATCCCATCACACCTCCTAAAATAAAACATATTTACAAAGCTATTTAAGAGAAAGTTGTTGAACAACCTTCCATGGTTCCTTATGTTCCTCCCCTTAGGGAAGAAAAGAAACCTATGGTTGATAAATCCACTCCTAAACAAATGCAGCTTGATAACCATACTAAAAGAAATAGACATGCTTGTGAGTGTAGGCATAGGCATCGTTCTCTTGCTCAAAAGATTGAAGAAGAAACAAACAAAAAAATCAAAATCCAAACTTGACTAAAGTAATGCACAATGAGTCTCCCACTTCACCAAAACAAAAAGACAGTATATCGCAACTGCAATAGGAGTTAAGACCTTTTTATATATTATCATTAGACCTCTTGTCATGATTAATTTAGCTAACAATGAGGAGATTTTTAAAATTGATGAAGATGTGCATAACAAATTAAATACATTGTTTTCCTCTTCCATGAGCTTAAAAGATAATTCTCCTAGGAAGAGTATTGAACTTGGTGATGGTCCTAGTTTGACACTTGCTATTGTCCCTTTGGCTAGTTTCCTTCCTTCTCTATACAATGAACATGATTGGGATGCAGATGACATGCTCATAGGTTGTCTCGCATGTTCCTTACTAGTCTTTTGTATTATTTATTTTTTATATTTTTATTTATGTGATTGGATGTGCATAATTTGATTCCCTGTGTTGTTTTGTTTGATGTATATCTCTCTTTGTGACATTCTTATGTTTGTACCTACATTCTTCTCTATGTCATAAATCTTTTACCATTTCCTTTTATCTTTTCATTTTTTCTTGTGTTTTCCTTTTGGGGATGACGGAAGGTGTTGAGACCTTCATGTCTCTTCCATGTTGACCCAAAAAAATTTCCTTTGTCTTTTCTTTTTCTTTTGTTTTCCTTTTGGGGATGACTCAAGGTGTTGAGACATTTACGTCTCTTCCATGTTGACCCAAAAGCTTTTCATTTGTCTTTCTTTGTCTCGTGTTTTCCTTTTCAGGATGACACAAGGCGTCAACACATTCATGTCTCTTCCATGTTGACCCGAAAGGATTTTCTTTGTTTTCACTCTCTTTGTCTCATTCTTCTAGATCTATGAGTATTTTGGGAATGATGGCAGTTATGAGCTCTCTATAAAAACATTTTAGCAAGAACATACTAACCCCAAATCCATGGATCCCTTGTGTGTTTGGAGTTTCATTCTGGGGGCAACCTCTATTTTCCTTTTCATGACGTAGCTTTATTTGGAAATATATAACTTGGCATAGAGCTTTCCAAGTAAGCTCTCATGTCCTTTTTATTCTTAGAGTTTATCATGTGCTACTTCAAAGTAATTGCTCACAGCATGGTGTTTATCAATTTCTTTAAAGTGGGAGCATACATTGGTATTATTCTTTTTCATTACATGTTTCATGGTGTAGTATTCTTCATGTGATGTGTCTTTTGCTTTGTGGTGACATCGGGTGTGGTGTCCTTCTAGAGTGTTATCTCTCTTAGCATATTATACCTCTTAGTGGTTTGATACAACACACTGCATCCCCTAAGTTGTGAATCTTTTCTTTGATTGGTCTTCTCTTGTAGACATTAGGCACGATGTTCCCTAAGTTAAATACCTTACATGAATTAAGCAAGACTCCTTTGAATGTTCACTATATTGCATTTGCACTTTTGGTTATATGGCCACCTTACATAATACACTTTTCATGCCTATGGAGCCATCTTGTATGTTCATGAGTATCAAGCATACGAAGATTTTCTTGCCTCGTGAAGCTCTAAGTTCATTCTTGTGTGGCACCTTATCAAAGTTATCAAGAAGTATAACTTTGGTCTGTTTGTATGGGAAGATGAACTGAGGCATGACTTTCCCATAGCCACTTGCTTTTTTGTGTGAGCGCATACTGATCACATGCATATGTGTCTCAGCTTTTGGGTACTCACCGAACAAACAGCCTAGATTTTCGTTGCCTCAAAGTGAGTGTGCATTTTTTTTGGACGAATAGCCTAGATTTGATCCATAACATGTTGTACAAATGGTCGAAGCTTGATCCATCCCCTTTTGTTTGGTTTTTCTTTTCTATTTTTCCTTGGAAGTGTATTCTTGGTCCTTTTTATTACTTTTTATATCACTTTCATGTGTGTTATTTTGTGCCTATGTTGGTTTTCCATAGGATTTTGATCCTAGGGGATTGATCATCCCTCTTGATCATTGTCATCCTATCTTACCGGCATTGGTGCACTTGGACCCCTCTTGATGCAATTTCATCTACTTTAGTGTGATTTTGAAGCAAGCTCCTCTCACTAAAGTGGGGGCTACATGTGGCAATGAAAAATGTATCCCTTTACATTTTTGTGCTCATTCGAGACCTTGTTAAATTAAGCTTAATTTTGCCTTGATTTAGTGTCGTAATGTGTTTAACATTTTCACATTAGGTCTCAGGGCCTTATGAGCTAAATGGACTTAATTAAACCTTATTTAAGGTGTTGTAAAGTGTTATACAATATTTTCACACTAATCTAGGGTTTTCATTATTAATTGGGTTTCTTTATGCTTTAATTGGCCTTATTTTGCATCCACAAGCCTTAAAATGAATGCATATTTCTGAGGATAATCCCAACATAAACCAGCATCCAATCATAATTCATGTCTTTTTAGGTTGTGTGGCCTAGATTTAGTGATCTAAGACTCATACGACACCTTGAGTGTATGAGTCCCACCTAGGTTTTAGGGCCCCAATTTGGATTTCACATGAATCTAAGCATTTTTTTAAAATGTGTACCATAGTTAATCCAAATGGGACTCATATGCCACTTCTAGCATATGAGTCCAATGTGGCCCAAAATTAAATTTAATTCAAATTCTTGATGGTATTTTATCCTCCTAGATCTGATGGCAGCTTGTAATATTGTAATTTTGAGAAATTTGGCATAAACAAGTATAAATAGAAGGTTATTTCACTCATTTTTCACCTAGCAAGTTGAATAAGCATCCTTATAGCAAATTGGAGATTACAAGAGCATTCAAGTGTTTACAAGAGCATTCAAAAGTATTCAAGAGCTTATTATCAAGTGTTTTGGAGCATTATTCAAGTATCAAGCACCATGTCAAAGTCACCATGCATCATGTTTGTTTTTGAGCTAACATTTGTGATGTAGGGTTTCATGATTCAACCAAGCATTCAATTCAAGATCTATCACATTCAAGTGAGAGTCAAGATCTACATCCATTGGAGCCATTTCATACATGTTTGCAACCTTTTATTGCTAGGGTTTGGTAAGTTGCAGCTTATCATTTTGTTCATTCACCATTCCTTCATTTCATTACAAGGTTCGATTACCAAAATGGGGTTTGACCAAGACAAGCCCCTTTCCACTAACAAAGCAACATTTTTCCCTCTCTTTAGTGTGTGATTTACAGAGCTAGGGTGAAGACATATTGAAGAGGAAGTTTGGAGAAAGTTTTTAAGGTTTTCAAAGTTGTCAAAGTGATCACATCATCTACATCATCATTGAAGGACACTTACAGGGCATAATTAAGTATTTTAGACCCAAAGATCAACTTGAGAAGATTAAACAGAGGTTGAAGAGCAAATATAGATCCTGATTCTCCAAAAATTCCAAGCTAGATAAACATGCCACTTCTTGCATATGAGGCCCAGTATAGTAAGGTTTATAGATTTCAGGTATTTCAGACATATCTCTGCTAGATTTTTGTTCTTTTCTAGAAACCCTATTCTGGTACTAAATCACTCAGACTTGCGTATGAGTCCCAACATACATTAATTTTAGTGTTTTCAACATTCTAGATCTTCATTCAAGCTCCTTCAGGTTTCTAATTGCACACCTCTAATCTCTTAATTTTACATTTTGTTTTGCATTCATTTCTAGGTCATTTAGTGAAGCTTTGCATATCATTAGGTCTTGTCATTAGATCTTGCATGTCATTTTTCTTTCCAAGCCCTAGCTTAGTGGTGAACCCCTCTTTACTTATTAATCAGACCCTATGACAACCTTTAGTAGATCTCTTTCCTTCATTCCATCCTTGGATTGAGATCTCTAGTGTTTCCTTGAGTGAAACAAGATAGTGAAATAGGAGGAGCCCTATCTCTCAAGGATAGAAACCATCTCCCCCTTTTTCTGATGTTTCAATATATTTTTAAATAAATATTAAAATGTGTGTGTATTAAAACACGGTTGTTTTAATTCAACATCAACTTTCATATTACTTATTTATCTAAAATAGAAAAAAAGAGATACCAACTTGATATATATTCTTTTATCTAGTGCATCATTTTTTTAAACAAAATTTAATAAGTTTTAGTATTATTTCTTGACATGGAAATCAACCTAATATTTTGTGCTAATAACCTACTTTTTGTAAAAACAAAAAATAAAACCTAAATAATAATGAAACTTTTCATATGTATAGATATGCAAAAGGGTAATTTTATATTTTAAAAAAATGTTATTTACATGAGTAGGAGTTGTACATCAAGCTTTACAAATAATTTGTTTTTTTTGGTAAATTGGCATCAAAGTGGTGCTACATATGCATTTAGCCAAAAAAATTAGTTGAAAAAGTTATGGAAATGTCTAACTTAGCTAGAATGAATCTTATTAGATCATCTATTTGACCAAAATTATTTTTTAGTTAGAAATACTTAAATTCACTTGTGCTAATAAGTTGGCTAAAAGTGTGATACAACTTTGTATTTTTACCCTTTTATCAATTGAAATATGATTTGGAACAAAATATTTGTTGGGAATATTCTATGAGCACCATTAGTAGAATCTTGGAATGAAATATTCTTAGATGCATCACAAATATTATTTGGGACTATCAAAATATTCTTTTTGATGAGGCTTTACCACCATCAATGGTGGGTGGCTTGAGATAGCATGGCCCATGCAAGCTCTACCATGTGGCCCTTGTTGAATCATGTGATACCCTTGTGACAATAGGGTAGGGGGCATGTCTGCAGACTTGTACCCCTCAATAAATAATAATGATACTTTTTTAAATTTTAAATTTGTGATTTATTTAAATAATAGAAACATAAATTAACTTTTTTTCTTTCGCCTCTATACTCGACTAATTTTTCTAACATGACATGCACAATGCTTATGGCAATGACTATACAACTTCAAAGGGGGTGACATTTTTTGAGGGCCTAAGATAAGTGCTCAAATTTTGGCAATTTGACAGTCATTTTTAGGTTCTTGGGCCTCTTGGATGTGATTGTAAGATATATTTTGACCCAAAATGCTCCAAATTACATCTACCTCCTAGATCTAGTAACCACCTCCTAGCTTCCAACCCTTGTAGATATGGCCTTAGATGTCTAGTTTTGACAAAATAAAAGGAAAAATTTGCTTTCTCGAACCCTCTAAACTCAATATTGAGCTTAGATCTACACTAATAAGCTTCAATTTTTACCTTAAATACAAAGCCACAAAGAGGAAACCCCTAAATATGGTATTTTTTAAGATTTTCTGATTCACTAGATCATCATTTGATCTAAGAGAAGAACATACTCAAATTTTCAAGATCCACCAAGATCTACAACCTAGATCTCTCAATACAAACTAACAAGAAATAATCCCACAAGCTCTAATACCATGTAAGAGTTGGTATAGAATACTTTACACCATGCAATATTTGGTTGAAGATTGTAACCACGTAAGATCTGGGAACTTGATGAAAGTACAAGAGAGATCAATTGTGAGAGAGTAATTCTATTCTATTCAAGGATGCAAATGATAGATTACAATAGATTATGATTGTTGATTTACACATGAGAACCTCTTGGTTATATGGCCAAGGTAAGACATGAAATTAGACAAAATCATTATAGGTGTCTTAATCCTATTTCATGAGACAATAAACATTAAATGACCTAAGGCACAATCAATAAATGACATAAGTGTAAGATAAGATCTAATGCCAATGAATGCTTCTAGAAAAAATCCTAGGACCTAAGTAAACATAACATATGAATAGGACCTACTATGTGAACTAATTAGGTAAAACACCTTATTTCACACCAACAGGTTGCAACTAGCACCAAACAAAAAAGACCCATATCGAGTTCTTGTGGGAAGTTTGAGTGCAAGTGCATTTGAAACTTTGGTTTAAATACATCTAGTTCACATCAATTGTTCACAAACTATCTCCTTAGTATTTCGGTCTTCAACACCTTCATGTGAATCTAAAGGATCCATCAGGTTGTGGTGGGTAATTGGCTTTGAAGTGGAACCAGAAAAGAAACCAAGAGTATATGTGCACTTTAAAAATCAACATTTTTGGTTCAAATGGAAAGTTCCATCGATGATGTCAACATGGGCTAACATCAACAAAGAGGAGTGAGATTGATTGGAAACCTTGAATATGATGATGTACACAAAGTGGGATGATATTAGCATGATGTCATCTAGGTACAGATGTGAGAAAATAGAGTGGATCAATCTTGCAAAAAAATCATCTCAACAAGATGAGAACACTTTAGATATGTCAAGTTTAGATAGGTGGTAAAGGTCTGCAAGAGGAAATGAGCAAAAAATAAAGTGAACCAAACAAGTACATATGAAAAGAGAAGTTTACATGAAAATGTACACAAAGAGAAGATGAAGTTCCTAGTGGTGGGTGCGGGAAGATGAGCTCTATTAGCTTGTAAATCTTTATCTTAGTTGATTTGGGAACATTCTTGCAGGAAAATGACAGATAAGTGGAAAAGCAATAAATCCATGAAGATGTGGAATAGGCAAGTTCACATGAAAACACTTGCAAATGTTTGGTTGGGTAGGATTTTCCCGTGAAGAAAAAAATTACAAGTGAACCAGACAAAAATAGGAAAGAGGTGAAGTTGAGATAGAAGATAAATTCTTGCACAAGCATAACTTCTTAACTATAAGGAATTTTGCAATACTTCAAAAGAAAATTTGAATTAATTTTTCATCTTCTATCCACTCATGCTAAGAGATTTTGACAAAAAAATGACCCATGAAGTACTTCTTAGACTAGTTATAAAGTTAGGAAAAAATGGCCAAGGCACAAAAAGGGGAAGGGACTCAAGCAAAAAGATACTTGTAGATTTGAGTCCCAACACAACCTAAAATTAATACATCATGAAGTATTGGTTTTAGGATCATGGATGCAACCTAACAACAAAGATGTGCCCCATTTACAAGATATTTATAAGGAACATTAATGAAAGTTAAAATTATTCTAATTAAAATATTTAAAAGGATTCTTATTCTTTTCCACAACAAAAAAATCTAATCCTTGTATCAATTTACAAAATATTGATAACCTCCTAGAGCTTCAATGTGATATTGAACTCTCTAATGGGTGCTTGGAAGAAGTTGAGTCCACTTTTTGGCCATTTAGTTCAAGTGTTTTCACTAATTTTCAGAATTTGACACATTTGACCTTAAAATTTAAAGCACTTAAAGATGGAATCTTGGAAAAATTCATTGATCATAAAATGTAGTACTCATAGTCTAGTTTCCAAATATGTAATTTATTTCAATACCTAGATGATAATTTATTTCACTTTTTTTTACCATACCATGCACGTGTATGTCATCCATATTTTGACCTAAATAATTGTATTTTTCTAAATCCTTTTGGGAAAATATTGGTAATTCATTAAAGCATACTTTCCACATTTTTTTGTAATTTTTTTTGTTAATTTTTTATTGGCCATATTTGGTGTTTTGAAAAATCATCGTGTGCATCGCGCATAAGATGACCTAAACTTATCATTTTTTTTTAATTTCTTTTTCCAAATTGAAAAGAATTGTCTGAAGTACACTTTCATACAATTTTCTTTTCAAAAAATTATGTTAATAAAAAGTTATTAAAATACTAAAAAACCCTTGATAATTCATGTTTATAGACGCGTTTCATCAAAAATTAATTGAAAAATAGAAAAAGTAATCCAATTGTAAAAAAAGTTACATATTTAGAATCTACAGTGTCTCATCTATAATGGTTTTTAATTTTGTCAAAATTCTGCAAAAAATGTCTTCAAACATATGCCCAAAGTCACTATTTTCTTGTGACATTGCTAGGACCTTCAACTTGTAGGTCAAACTAGGTCCAAAGCTTAGAGTCGGGTCCCCAAGCCTTTTCTCGAACCAAAAAACAAAGCAAAAACCCAACAAAAAATTGAAATTTGAAAAAATGGGATCTCGTTCTAAAACAGGATCCTATTTCATTAAAAAAAAAAATCTTTATGATTTTAAGAAATGGGATCCCACTTTTTAGAAAACAAGATCCCATTTTGAAATGAGATCTCGTTTCATAAAGTCATAAAAAATAATTTTTAAAATTTTTTGAAATGGGATCCCCCTTTTTAGAAAATAGAATCCTATTTTGAAAACAGGTTCCCATTTCTAAAAAACATAAAAATATTATATTTTTAATGAAACAGGATCCCATTTTTTAAAAAGCGAGATCCCATTTTTTTAAAAATTGAGATCCCATTTTTTTAAAAACAGGTTCTAATTTTAGGCTTGAGGTCCCGAACCTAAGCAAGATCTCGTTTTGTTGAAGTTGATTTCAGGTTTTTTGCTAAGGCAAAAACTTCCATGTTTCATGGACTCATCTTCTTGCATTTACCATAATGTTCAACTCAACTCTCAATATGAGAAACAATAAAATTAATATGTTTTTTTTGCACAAATCCATTTTAAAAAAAAGAGATAATTATAAAGTTATCCAAGTTCTCATAGCTAATACTCAGTATGGCACTTTTGGCCATTTTATGAAATATTCAACTATGGTAGACAATTAAAATACCTTCACAACTACTTCCTTCTTATAACCTCATTGAAAATATCGAGCAAGTTTCCTTGCATAGAGTTGGTCATCTCTCCAATCCATGCTCAATAACCCTTGGATAACCCTCCTGGAAAAGAATGTGCTTTGACTAGCTAGGAGTTGATTGATGATTCTATCCTTGAAGATGTTTGGGGAAATGTTGATGACAAGGATCCTCTTCCTTCTCGCTTTTCCTTAGTTGCTTCTAGACTTTGTTGAGCTTGACCTTTTTTATGTTTATTCGTCTTTGTCATGGATTAGGTCTTGCTAGACTTTGTGAGTGTGCTTCTCTACTACCCTCCTTTTTTTGTGAATATTACACTATTTTCCTTTATTAAATAAAGTTAATTAGGAAATATTCATTAAAAAACAAAATATTAAATTATCACACATGAAAATATAAGAATACTATAAACAACACTTACAAGTGCTATCAAATGACTAATAGATATAAATAAATATTATCTTATTTGCAAAAAAATGTATATAGTAACTCAACATAATATAAATCTCGAATGTTTGACCAACAAAACTGTAAATATCTATATCTATCAACTATTTAATTACTTTCCTAAACCAACTATAACATATAATTTAATTTAATTAATAATTCTAATGTTATATTTATTTAATTAATCTAAATTAACACTAAACAAAATTTGTTTTCTTTTACAACAATATAAAAGAATAAATTGATTTATTTTATAATTTATCTATTAAAAATAATTTTACTTGTAGCTACTAGTAACCGGATGTGCTCTAGAATATACCTTGTGAGCCCCCTAAACCGAATAACTTTAAACAAAATCAGTGCTTTGATGTTAAGTTGGAACAACTATTCTCTAAAGTAAAAGTATTCTAAATGCAACACATTTATTAAATAATTAGACATTGAGAAGTTGGTTGACTAAACGAGAACGCATGCTCAAAAGTGGTCCAAATAAGACCTTAAATAAAAGTATAAATTTGACGGTTGAAGCATACTTTATTATATAAGAATAATTTTATAAAAAAAATAATGATCTATTTGAAATCTTTTTAGGTGAAATACAGTTTTTTACAATTTTATTTATATTTTAAGAAAAACATTTATACTACCATGAAATTTAAACCCATTTAAAATATACATAATGGTAATAATTATAGAGCATTTTCTTTGTGACGGTTCATTCAAGTTGAGCAAAATCATTGCTCATTTGACACATTTCTAAAGAAACATTGGGTGGGTTGTTTTGTCGAGCAAGACCCCACCTAAAGGTGAAATTCTCGCATAATTTGACCATCTTCTGGTTGGAAGGAGGTGGTGTGTATTAGCAGTCAATTTTGTTCATCTACCAAAAGAGAAGGTTCAAAGCATGCGTCAATATCTCACCCCAAATGCATGAGAAAAAAAAAGACATGATGAAGAAAAAATGTAGCAGGCTATAATAGCAAACGAAAGCAGGTTCGTTGTTTTGCCCATGCTATTGCAAAGTGCCAGTGTTTTCCTGTAGCAAATTTTTTTATTTAAATCTCAAATGCGCCAGATCTGTCGACAGTTTTATGACACGTTGAATGTATGTGCTTTCGTAAAGGGACGGTCCAAAGAGAAGATACCTTCCATTTTCAAGAATGACGGCCGAAAACGGGGAGCCATAAAGCAACGTGTTGGAAGAATATTCGGGATCGATGCCATGGAATATTTGGGGACTCCCGTTCCGTCATGGCTTAAGACAGCGTTAAATACAGGTGTCCCATTCTTGAGCTCACACAGCATGCGAAGTCACAATAGAAAGGAGCAATCTTCACATAACGGCTTTCACGATAACCAGCACTAAGGTAAGACTCTTTTCAAATTGAAGGTTTAGTGGTCGAATTCTTTAGATTCTACTTTAAATTCTCAACAAATGTTTCAGTCATTGTTTACGGGAGGTCAAATTTTCGCTTTTGCTTTCCAAAGATGGAGTAAAGTTTGCGTGTTCGCGCCTAAAATAGCAATTTAGTTCAGTTCACTCTGTTCTTTATTTGTGAAACTTCTGTTAAAATTTGCACTACTAATTTTGTATTTTTAGACTGTATGAAACAGTTTGTAAGTTTTTTGTATTCTTTATAATATAAATTTTCCCCAAAATTTGGCTTCGCGCATAATTTTTTTAACTGGAGGTCCTCACGAGTTCCAAATTGACCAAATTTAGGGTTACTTATTGCTATTCTCGTCTTTAGGTATTTCTCTGGAGATTTTAAGAAGACTATCGAAATTCTTTTAGTATTTTTTAATATATATTTAATTTATATATCTTGTTACTTATAATAAAAAGATAATTTTGAATAAATAATTATAAAAAAACTTGGTCGACTGTCAAATATGGGCCCCGATTCCTGCAATAGGAAAATTTCCACTCATTTATGTTCTTCGCTGATACCTGTATGTTGATTTTCTCCAGTCTAGTTATTTCAGCGAATTTGATTCTGTAGAGAGGATATTTGTAAACCTTTTCAGCATTGAATTTCCTTTTCGAACGAATGTTAAATGCCTCTTCGTATCAGATATTAGATTATATACTCATAAAGTGTAGGTCTGTTTAGAACATTAACTTTGGAAAATTTTCTAGCGTGCAACAATAATAAGAGGATAGAGGAAATAATTTCAAAATTTCCTAGGGTTGTATTTCTTGGACACGAAGAAATAGAAATATATGTACATATATTCAGAACTATTAATATTTTAGGTAATATGCTTGTAAATCTTGAAATAACATATCATAAATTTAGTTGTGACAAATATAAGCGAATACAATCATGTAGGTAAGAAAAGGGCATTATGTTTATAAATATCGTCTTGAGTTTAGGGTTACTGTTGAAAAGGCAATACCTTTTTCTTTTCCGTGGGGCCGATTTACTGTGCAGATGTTGGGTAACGTCGTGTAATTGGCATAAACGCTTCTCTGTACCCTCTAAAAAGGTCGTAGATTATTTTAGTGTTTCTTCTTTGTTTAGGTTTTAAAATTTAGCTGAACGCAATCAAGGTCTAAGTGTTCTGACAATTGTTTAGGAACACGCTCTTAAATTTTTAGATAAATGCGAAAGACATCATGTTCTTTATTTAGAAATTTTGAAGATGTGTGGAAAAATATTGATCGATGGGTGGACCTTTGTTTCAGGATTTGAATCAGTAGGGTTTAATAGCAAGGAGAAGCGCCGCAATGGCAAGGGCGCAATTGGAGGTGCTGTCTGCTCTAGACAAAGCGAAGACACAGTGGTACCACTTTACGGCCATCGTGATCGCGGGCATGGGGTTTTTCACGGACGCGTATGATCTTTTCTGCATCTCCACTGTTACAAAGCTTCTCGGACGGCTGTACTACTACGATCCGGCGTCAGGCAAGCCAGGATCGTTGCCCCCGAATGTGGCTGCGGCAGTTAACGGCGTGGCCCTTTGCGGAGCTCTGGCGGGTCAACTGTTCTTCGGGTGGCTTGGGGACAAAATGGGACGGAAAAGAGTCTATGGGATGACGTTAATGCTTATGGTCATTAGCGCCATGGGCACCGGTCTGTCCTTTGGTCACACCGCCAAGTCCGTGATGACCACGCTTTGTTTCTTTCGCTTTTGGCTGGGGTTCGGTATTGGCGGGGACTACCCACTATCAGCCACGATCATGTCGGAGTACGCAAATAAACGAACCCGCGGCGCCTTCATTGCCGCCGTGTTCGCAATGCAGGGCTTCGGCATCCTGGCAGGCGGCGCCGTTGCCATCATGGTCTCCATGGGCTTCAACAAGGCGTATAAGAGCCCTGCTTTCTCAGAAAACCCTGAGCTCTCCACGGCTCCGCAGGCCGACTTCGTGTGGAGGATAATCCTCATGGCGGGAGCTATACCCGCGGCCCTGACGTATTACTGGCGCATGCGCATGCCGGAAACCGCGCGGTTTACGGCACTGGTCGCAAAGAATGCGAAGCAAGCCGCTTCCGACATGTCCAAGGTGCTCCAGATGGACATCTACGAAGACCCTGCCACTATCCAAACAGTTGAAGCCGACGATGGTGTCAACTACTCCATGTTTTCTAAACAGTTCGTCGTACGCCATGGTCGGCATCTTCTGGGGACTACATCCACCTGGTTCTTGCTAGACATTGCCTTCTACAGCCAAAACCTCTTCCAGAAGGATATCTTCACGGCCGTCGGATGGCTTCCCGCCGCCAAGAAAATGAACGCCATAGATGAGGTCTACAGAATTGCAAGGGCACAGTCATTTATTGCACTCTGCTCAACAGTGCCCGGCTATTGGTTCACCGTCTTCTTAATAGATCGTATCGGACGGTTTGCTATCCAGCTCATGGGCTTCTTCTTCATGACGGTCTTCATGTTCGCCATATCAATACCGTATGACCACTGGAGAGGCCATAAATGCGGGGACACGTACTGCGGGGGCAACCATGTGGCCTTTGTGGTGCTCTATTCTTTGACCTTTTTCTTCTCCAACTTTGGGCCCAACAGCACCACCTTCATTGTTCCGGCGGAGATATTCCCCGCGCGGTTGCGGTCCACGTGCCACGGGATATCGGCTGCCGCCGGGAAAGCTGGGGCAATCGTCGGAGCATTTGGATTTCTGTATGCTGCGCAGAGTCCACATGAAAAGCAGACAGATGCAGGGTACCCTAGAGGAATTGGCGTTAAGGCAGCCTTGCTTGTGCTCGCAATAATAAATGCCCTAGGCTTTGTGTGCACGTTTCTGGTGCCAGAGACAAACGGGAAATCGCTCGAGGAATTATCGGGCGAGAACGATGAGGAAGCAGTTGGATCCAAGCAAACCATGCCAGTCGACTCTCCTCTCCAATCATAGTTGGCCGGGCTTAAACGTCACACACTAAAGGCTGACAGCGCTTAGGTGGCAGTCATGTGGGCTCCACTTAACTCGCTTCTTTTCCTTTACCGTAACTTTTGTATTGTTTCCGTTTTCGCATTCGCCGTTCTGTTTCGGTTAGGCGGGATTTTATTTACCGTTTCCATCGTTAATGAATTATTTTCATCCGGCACGAGCATATTAGGTGGCAGTCATGTGGGCCCCACTTAACTCGCTTCTTTTCCTTTACCGTAACTTTTGTATTGTTTCCGTTTTCGCATTCGCCGTTCTGTTTCGGTTAGGCGGGATTTTATTTACCGTTTCCATCGTTAATGAATTATTTTCATCCGGCATGAGCATATTTTTTAAAAAGTAAGTTTTATGGAAATTTTAATGAATTGCAATTTTAATTTTAAAAAATATTTGTTATTTAACTATTTTTTTAAGAAAGTGTTATGAAAAAGAAAATAAAAATGTAAAATGTGAAAGCAATATATATCAATAATTTTTGAATATTTTTGAATTATTTTTAATATTATTTTATATAAAATATTTTTTATTATTATTTTAAAAGTTTAAAAATATTTTGTTATCCTAAAGAGAAATCATCTTTATATTTATGTATTTTTTTATTTGAAATAATTAACTTTAATCAAAATTTAAATTGTTTGTTTCTTTTTTAAAATAAGTATTATGAAATAGAAAATAAAATATTATGGATTTTTTAATTAATTAGTTCTAACTATTCTTAAATGTTATTTAATTTAATTATCATTTTTTGTTTTCAAAATATTATAAATAGTGGTAGATATAATTTTATGATACTTGCATTCTTATGGAAAGACAACTTAATTATATACTTTTAAAAAACTATTTTGAAGTGATATAATACAATTTTTTAGGAACAATGAAAAAATATACTAATAATTCTAGAATATTGGCAAATCAACTATTGACAATTGTCATAACATTCCTACATCATCAAATTTTGAGCTAAGTACTATATTTAAATTATTTCAATATTTATATTTGACTTAATATTTATTTTAGCTAACAATCCAAACTCTAGTATTTAAATTAATTAATACTTAATTAAAAATATGTATTTAATTAACCTAAATACTTGAAACATGAAGATTCGTTAGTATTTTTTTCATGTGTTCCTAAAAGATTGTGTAATATCATTTGAAAACAATAATTTAAAAATATATTAATTAAATCGTCTTTCCATAATCATATAGTATCATATCTATTGAAGAATCATGAGACAAAAAGATATTTATCATTATTTCTAATAATTAAAAAATAAAAAATATAATTAAATTCTATAATTTTTTAATAATTAAAATTAATCAATAATTGATTAAGAGAAAAACCCATTTGGTACATTTTCATTTAATAAAACTTACTTTAAAAAAGACACAAAATTTAAATCTTGATTAAAAGTAAAATTTTTGAATAAAAACCATGAATATAAAACATTTCCTAAATAACATTTAAAAAAAATTCAAAATAATAAAAAATGTTAAAATAATTATATTTAAAATATATTAAAAACAATTAAAAAATTTGCTATTTTTTGAATGTTTCAAGGAGAAGGGTTTGTGCTATATTTGGTTTGGTTATGTAAGTTTGCATTATAAATTATATTAATAATGAACAAATGTTTTAAGTTTCAATAATTCTTTTCTACAATTAATTTGAACTAATTAGTTTATACAATGGATTTAAGATATATCTTGGATTTTGAAGCTTTTGTAATATATTGTAATCTCTTGATAAATTTATTATGGTAGTTATAACAACTTTAAAAACTTATTTATAATTCTATTAATTGTGTTGTTGACAATTTTATACATACACTCTTAATATAATATATAAAAAATATATTAATTTAATTATAATTATGTTGAGTAACATTTTTTTTTTAGACTACAATGCCCTTTGGTACCAGCCTCCTGCAACAGGAAAGATTTAGCCAACTGAGCTAGGGCCCCCACCTCAACATTCTTAATTTACATGAACTAGGTCAATTTTGTGGTTGCAGATCTAATCTCTAAAATTTAAAATAATTCAAATTAAAATTTTACCTTTGTCAACCTTTACACTACTTATTTTGAGCTAACCTAAGACAAATTTAAGATCTAATCTCTAAAATTTAAAATAATTCAAATTAAAATTTTATCTTTGTCAACCTTTACACTACTTATTTTGAGCTAACCTAAGATAAATTTATGTTTATTTATAATGCATTTAGTTGTTTTCATTATGATCTCTCAATGATAGAGATCATTAATATATCTTAGGGAATTCTTATTGAGCACAAATGATGTCTTATATTTTGGAGAATGAAAAAGATCTAACAACATTTACATATATCATTTTAGGAATATTGAATATTTTTTCATATTTTTCTTGATTCTTTCACTTAGAGATGATTCAAGCTAGTTTATTAGGGGTTGGAATGGGAAGAAATTAACCCCTATGATTCAAAAATTCAAAGGTTTTTATAAATATCATTTGTCCTTATGCACATTTAGATAGTAAAAGTTGAGACAAAATGAACTCCAATCTATTGCATATTCTTTTTGAATAGATATGTAAATCTTAAATTAGGTTTGCACACAAGTTTAGGACCACATACACAAAGATCAATTTTCTAGTCAAGTTATCCAGATAGTAATTGATTGTAGAGTCTAATATCTTTGTTTGAATCAACTATTGACAACCATTGTAACATTCCCACTTGTGAAATTTTAAGCTAAGTACCATATTTAATTTATTTTAATATTTATATTTGATTTAATATTTATTTTAGGTAACCCCAACTCTATTATTTAAATTAAATTATACTTAATTAAAATATTTATTCAATTAACCTAAATAAATATAAAAAATTATTAGTATATTTTTTCATTTTTCCTAAAAGATCGTATAATATCACTTCAAAATAGTATTTTAAAAAGTATATAATTAAGTTGTCTTTCCATAAGAATTGCAGTATCATACTTATTGAAAAATGGTGAGTAAAAAATTATGTCTATCACTATTTATAATATTTAGAAAATAACAAATGATAATTAAATTAAATAATATTTCAGAATAGTTAGAATGAATCAATAATTGATTAAAAAATCCACATTGTTTTATTTTCTATTTCATAAAACTTATTTTTTGTATTAAATATAAAGGGGTCACAGAAAATACAAAAAGATGCCAAAGAGTGAAATGTACAGCTCGAGAGAGGTTGGGCCTCACATCAGGAGCATAACGATTTTACATAACAGATACAAAAAGTGCAAAGCAAAGCACAAGGCGACCAAAAAAAACTATTGAAGGATGTCATCAAGTTTTTCAACCCAGGCAGTCCACCCTTTAGCACCTTCCATCCAGACAATGCATTTCATCTCCTAGATCTGCGTAAGCATAAGAATATGATCCTTATTGGAGTTCCTGTTGTCCTTCACCTCTTGGGAGAGCATTTTGTATGTGTTTTCGAACAACTGCAGGTTATATAAAGTCTCCCTCCAAGTATAACCGCCCTTCAACTCATAGATGAAGAACGTGGCATAACCGGTCTTCAGGAATCTTTTGAGTTTTTTCCTTTCAATCAGCATGGTAGTTTGAACCTGCAAGAATATTTTAAAGAAAGTGAGTTTTCGAAAAGACTCAGTAAGAGCACGGGGGTTGTTTTGATACCTTTCCTCGTTTCTGCTCTTCCAAATCAGCCATAAAATGTTAGAGGAGAGAATTTTCCAAAACATATTAGAATCTTGCTTTAGACCATCAATATGCCCAGTAACAATATCAAGAATGTTGAAGACCATAGGATAAGTGATGCCAAACATAAACCAAATTTCCTTAGCAAAGATACAATCAAGCAGAATGTGTCTACCAGTCTCGGGAAGCCTACAGAGATTACAGTAGTCAGTCGCAGCGTTGTCCTTTCTAATAGGAAGCCTATCAAGAAGCAAAAGCCAGTTAAAACACTTAAGTTTCGACTCAGTGGGACCTTTCCATAGAACTTCAAAGTAATTCTTCCAAGCGCGGGCGTCAAGGGCGGAGTACCAAATAGTATTGACATGATCAATGATGGCCTCAAAATGCCCAATAACATTGTAGATGTTCTTAGCTTTGACTTTGGATAAGATAGTCCCATCTGACCATTTACAGCCTAAGAATCTATGAGAATCCACATGACGGGAAGAAGGGAGGTCCTTGGAGGCCTTGAGAATCATATTGTAAGTCTTCTTTTGGGAGATGGGGATGTCAAATTTGATTCTGAGATCCTCCCAACCGATTAAACTGTCATGTTCAAAGAGGTCGATGAGATGAGAGATGCCCTTATTCGACCATTGTCTAGCAGAGCAGCCTTGGGAGAGGGCAAGGGGTTTGCTAGAGGAACGTAAGTTCCACCAAATGGACCTTTCACCAAAGAGATGATTATCATCATGGAAGGTCTTGTTAGTAACATAATTTTTCACATGGTCCCAAGCTTTCCAAATGGATCTAAAGATAATAGATCCTTGAATAAGAAATGGAAAGTTACCAATAACAAGATCATTGAACGGAAGTTTTTTCCAGGACTTCGCATTTTTGGGGCATCCTCTTTCAATGTTACTCCTAACAAGGACCTTCCAAGGATCATTGCCATCAAGAGAGTGAAAGATCCACTTGGCAGCTAGGGCAATCCCTTGGAGCTTAAGATCCTTCAAACCAAGATCCCCAAGGAGTTTATTGATATGGCACCACTCCCATTTAACAATGTGCATTTTTTTATTACCTTTACCATCAAACCAGAGAAAATTCCTGATGGCCTTTTGAATCTCTAAAATTTGATAATTGCTGAACATCCAAGCTGAGGAATAATAGATATTATAAGAGAGAATTTTTTGACAGACTTGAACTCTGCCAGCCAAGGACAAAGCTCTGTTGTGCCACTTACTCAGCTTCTTAGTGATCTTGTCTTTGACCCACGACCACATATCTTTAAGGGAAGGATCTATAGAGAAGGGTATACCGAGGTAGCACACAATTTTGTGCGGACCTCCCCATTGAAAATCATAAAATTTAAACCAATCAGGGGGCTGCTCATCCCAACCAAGGCAAACAGATTTGGAGTGGGACAAACGTGCACCAAAGATATTACAAAACAGGTTGAGTTTGGAGGTCAAAGCCTCAAAGTTGTTAGCCCTGGCTTCAAAGAAGATAGCAGTATCATCAGCGAATTGGCAGTATAAGAGCTCTTCATTATTGGGGAGAGATATGCCCTTGACAACAGGGGAGAAAGAGTTATCCCTCAGAATGTAGTACAGGGCTTCAGAAGCAATAACAAAGAGGGTAGGGGCCAAGGGGCAGCCTTGTCTGATGGATCTACCAAGGGGGAAGGAGGTAGAAAGGGAGCCGTTAACGTCAATCTGGGCAAAGGAATCCTTGAGTAACATATTAACAAGTTTGCAGAACTTCCTAGGAAAGCTGAAGGCCTCTAGCATCATAGTGATGAAACTCCATTCCACCCTATCATAGGCTTTTTCGAAATCCAGAAGGAACATGGCAAAATTTTGCTAGGAGTAATTGGACCAGTTCATGGCTTCCCAACTGGTGATCAGGTTTTCAAGAATACATCTACCTTTAATGAAACCAGTTTGGGTAGAGCAAATAAAGTTGGGCAAGATATTCTCAATTCTCAGAGCTAGGAGTTTGGCAAAAATTTTGTAGGAGACATTGAGGAGGGTAATGGGTCTCTAGTTCTTGATGAGTGCTTTGTCTCCATCCTTGGGGATCAACTTAATATATACCCCTATTGATGGAGCAACCCATGAAACCCCTATCAAGGGCCTCAGAGTATAAATCATGGAGATCTTGGCAGATCCAATCAATATTAGCCTTGTAGAACTCAACCGGGAGGCCATCAGAACCAGGGGCCTTTTCATTACTAAGAGAATTAATAGCTTTTTCAATTTTCTCCAGGGAGAAATCTTTGGACAGCTGGTTGGCTTCATCAGTGGAGATTCTATTAGGGATGAGAGAGCAAACTTGATGTCTAAGGGAGGAAGCCTCCTCTGAATCTTTAGAAGCAAAAATATTTTGATAAAAATTAACAAAGGCCTCTTTGATGTTATCAAGGTCAGTTATCTCATGATTATCAACAATAATTCTCTCTATAGTTTCATTAGTCTGCTTGTGCTTAAGGAGGTTAAAGAAAAATTTAGAACCCTTATCACCAAACTGCAGCCAGTGCGCACGGGACCTGATCTTAGTGCCATTGGTTTTAGACTGTTGGTGTTGTCTAAGGGCATCCTTGGCATTGACAACATGAGAGATGAGATCATAGTCTGAAGGGTTGGCTTGAATGTTGGTTTCAACTATTTGGAGATTGGAGGAAAGACTTTTTTCAGCAAATCTATAATCTTTAGCTCTTTTTTGCCCAATGGTTTTTAACAGATTCTACCAGGTGAGAATGTTCATATTCCATCTATCTAAATGAGAGCTGGTGGGAAGGTTATTTCTGTTAATGAGCTTGATGATGTGAATGGCAGCAAGAGTATCTTCATCTTTTAGGAGGCTAGTGTTAAGAAAAAACTTGGGATTGGATCCACTGCAGCAAATAGGAGAGTTGTTAATTCTAATACAGGTGGAGATGGGATGGTGATCAGAGAGGGAGGTGGGGGTAACGAGGAAAAAGTGGCCGAATTTATCAGGCAAAACAGAGAAGAAATTTTTATTAACGTAGAAACGGTCGAGTCTGGAGTAAATTCTGGAGGGACCCTGTTGGAAATTGCACCAATTATGCCAAATGCCAAGGTTCGAATCCTTAGCACCAGCCAAGGGATCAAAAAGGTGTTTAGAATTTATCATTCTATTCCAATGCACTTTCTCCAGGTCTTTCCAGGCAAACAGAAGGCCTCCAATTTTGTCCTCTTGGGATTCAACCATGTTGAAATCCCCACCCACAAGCCAGGGGATATTAGGGAGAGTAGCAAACCAGTCCCAAAGATTCGCACGCTCCTTGAAATCATTCGAGGCATAGACAGAGAATATGCCAAAGACACTGTTATTGCAATTAATAGTAACCCACACCGCTCTATTACAGGGGGAAATCCCATTACCAGAGATGTATTTCTCCCATCTGGAGCTGATCAGAAGGGAAACCCCATCCCTACCCTTATGGTGGTTGGTATAAAACTTGATGGCATCTTTCCAAAGAAAATTGAGATTGGAATCCAGCGTGTACCCAATGGCTTTAATTTCTTGCAGCATCAAGAAATCCATGGATTTGCAGGTATCAAGAAACCATTTAATGATCCATCTTCTGTCAGGGGATTCCAGTCCCCTAATATTCCATGAAATGCAATTCATTAGGAAACATGCGGGGGGGAGAACAATTTTTAGTGGATCCCAGAATTGGGGCCGAGACACTGCTATGAATGTCCCTTAGCAATTTCTTGGAGGGGTTCTTATTCTTGGAGCCTAATCGTCTCCCCCGTCGTTTAGATATGGGGTAGGCACCTTTTAGCTCGTCATCATTATCAGATTCATCAGGGGACAAAAAGTTAATGTCCATGGTATGTTTCTCGGGGTGAACATCAAAGATAGGGGATATAAATGAGAAACACAAAATTTAAATTATGATTAAAGTAAATTATTTCGAATTAAAAAATACATCATTTCTTTGATAACATATATTTTTTAAAATTTTAAAATAATAAAAATATATTAGATATAAATAATATTCAAAATAATTCAAAACTATTCAAAATTTATTGATATATATATTACTTTTACATTTTACATTTTTCTTTTCTATTTCATAAAACTTAAAAAAAATAGTTAATTTTTTGAATAAAAAAAATATATAAAAGACACTTCTTAAATAACAATTATTTTTAAAAATATTGAAATAATTATTTATAAAATGATATTAAAACAATAAAAGAAAATTAAAATTTCAATTCATTAATTATATAAACTAACTTTATTTTTTGAAAATATGACACTTCTTTCAATAAAACTTACTTTAAAAAATATGTTCATATATGTTCATTGGCGATGAGAATAATTCATTAATGTGGAAACGTAAATAAAATCTCGAATGAA
>VDFB02000007.1:156883532-156962859 GCA_007258455.2 Sequoia sempervirens | reverse complement strand
TTACCGTTTCCATCATTAATGAATTATTTTCATCCGGCATGAGCATATTTTTTAAAGTAAGTTTTATGGAAATTTTAATGAATTGCAATTTTAATTTTAAAAAATATTTGTTATTTAACTATTTTTTAAAGTAAGTGTTATGAAAAAGAAAATAAAAATGTAAAATGTGAAAGCAATATATATCAATAATTTTTTAATATTTTTGAATTATTTTTAATATTATTTTATATATAATATTTTTTATTATTATTTTAAAATTTTAAAAAATATTTGTTATCTAAGAAATGATCTTTATATTTATGTATTTTTTAATTTGAAATAATTTACTTTAATCAAAATTTAAATTTTGTGTTTCTTTTTTAAAATAAGTTTTATGAAATAGAAAATAAAATATTATGGATTTTTTAATCAATTATTGATTAGTTCTAACTATTCTTAAATGTTATTTAATTTAATTATCATTTTTTGTTTTCTAAATATTATAAATAGTGATAGATATAATTTTTTACTCACTATTTTTCAATAAATATGATACTTGCATTCTTATGGAAAGACAACTTAATTATATACTTTTAAAATACTATTTTGAAGTGATATTATACAACTTTTTAGGAACAATGAAAAAATATACTAATAATTCTAGAATATTGGCAAATCAACTATTGACAATTGTCATAACATTCCTACATCATCAAATTTTGAGCTAAATACTATATTTAAATTATTTCAATATTTATATTTGACTTAATATTTATTTTGGCTAACAATCAAAACTCTAGCATTTAAATTAATTAATACTTAATTAAAAACATTTATTTAATTAACCTAAATACTTTAAACATGAAGATTTGTTAGTATTTTTTTTCATGTGTTCCTAAAAGATTGTGTAATATCATTTGAAAACAATAATTTAAAAATATATTAATTAAATCGTCTTTCCATAATCATATAGTATCATATTTAGTGAAGAATCGCGAGACAAAAAGATATTTATTATTATTTCTAATATTTAAAAAATAAAAAATATAATTAAATTGTATAATTTTTTAATAATTAAAATTAATCAATAATTGATTAGAAAATCCCCATTGTTTTATTTTCTATTTAATAAAACTTGCTTTAAAAAAAGACACAAGATTAAAAAGTAATTTTTTTGAATAAAAAACCATGAATATAAAACATTTCCTAAATAACATTTAAAAAAAATTCAAAATAATAAAAAATGTTAAAATAATTATATTTAAAATATATTAAAAACAATTAAAAAATTTGCTATTTTTTGAATGTTTCAAGGAGAAGGGTTTGTGCTATATTTGGTTTGGTTATGTAAGTTTGCATTATAAATTATATTAATAATGAACAAATGTTTTAAGTTTCAATAATTCTTTTCTACAATTAATTTGAACTAATTAGTTTATACAATGGATTTAAGATATATCTTGGATTTTGAAGCTTTTGTAATATATTGTAATCTCTTGATAAATTTATTATGGTAGTTATAACAACTTTAAAAACTTATTTATAATTCTATTAATTGTGTTGTTGACAATTTTATACATACACTCTTAATATAATATATAAAAAATATATTAATTTAATTATAATTATGTTGAGTAACATTTTTTTTTTAGACTACAATGCCCTTTGGTACCAGCCTCCTGCAACAGGAAAGATTTAGCCAACTGAGCTAGGGCCCCCACCTCAACATTCTTAATTTACATGAACTAGGTCAATTTTGTGGTTGCAGATCTAATCTCTAAAATTTAAAATAATTCAAATTAAAATTTTACCTTTGTCAACCTTTACACTACTTATTTTGAGCTAACCTAAGACAAATTTAAGATCTAATCTCTAAAATTTAAAATAATTCAAATTAAAATTTTATCTTTGTCAACCTTTACACTACTTATTTTGAGCTAACCTAAGATAAATTTATGTTTATTTATAATGCATTTAGTTGTTTTCATTATGATCTCTCAATGATAGAGATCATTAATATATCTTAGGGAATTCTTATTGAGCACAAATGATGTCTTATATTTTGGAGAATGAAAAAGATCTAACAACATTTACATATATCATTTTAGGAATATTGAATATTTTTTCATATTTTTCTTGATTCTTTCACTTAGAGATGATTCAAGCTAGTTTATTAGGGGTTGGAATGGGAAGAAATTAACCCCTATGATTCAAAAATTCAAAGGTTTTTATAAATATCATTTGTCCTTATGCACATTTAGATAGTAAAAGTTGAGACAAAATGAACTCCAATCTATTGCATATTCTTTTTGAATAGATATGTAAATCTTAAATTAGGTTTGCACACAAGTTTAGGACCACATACACAAAGATCAATTTTCTAGTCAAGTTATCCAGATAGTAATTGATTGTAGAGTCTAATATCTTTGTTTGAATCAACTATTGACAACCATTGTAACATTCCCACTTGTGAAATTTTAAGCTAAGTACCATATTTAATTTATTTTAATATTTATATTTGATTTAATATTTATTTTAGGTAACCCCAACTCTATTATTTAAATTAAATTATACTTAATTAAAATATTTATTCAATTAACCTAAATAAATATAAAAAATTATTAGTATATTTTTTCATTTTTCCTAAAAGATCGTATAATATCACTTCAAAATAGTATTTTAAAAAGTATATAATTAAGTTGTCTTTCCATAAGAATTGCAGTATCATACTTATTGAAAAATGGTGAGTAAAAAATTATGTCTATCACTATTTATAATATTTAGAAAATAACAAATGATAATTAAATTAAATAATATTTCAGAATAGTTAGAATGAATCAATAATTGATTAAAAAATCCACATTGTTTTATTTTCTATTTCATAAAACTTATTTTTTGTATTAAATATAAAGGGGTCACAGAAAATACAAAAAGATGCCAAAGAGTGAAATGTACAGCTCGAGAGAGGTTGGGCCTCACATCAGGAGCATAACGATTTTACATAACAGATACAAAAAGTGCAAAGCAAAGCACAAGGCGACCAAAAAAAACTATTGAAGGATGTCATCAAGTTTTTCAACCCAGGCAGTCCACCCTTTAGCACCTTCCATCCAGACAATGCATTTCATCTCCTAGATCTGCGTAAGCATAAGAATATGATCCTTATTGGAGTTCCTGTTGTCCTTCACCTCTTGGGAGAGCATTTTGTATGTGTTTTCGAACAACTGCAGGTTATATAAAGTCTCCCTCCAAGTATAACCGCCCTTCAACTCATAGATGAAGAACGTGGCATAACCGGTCTTCAGGAATCTTTTGAGTTTTTTCCTTTCAATCAGCATGGTAGTTTGAACCTGCAAGAATATTTTAAAGAAAGTGAGTTTTCGAAAAGACTCAGTAAGAGCACGGGGGTTGTTTTGATACCTTTCCTCGTTTCTGCTCTTCCAAATCAGCCATAAAATGTTAGAGGAGAGAATTTTCCAAAACATATTAGAATCTTGCTTTAGACCATCAATATGCCCAGTAACAATATCAAGAATGTTGAAGACCATAGGATAAGTGATGCCAAACATAAACCAAATTTCCTTAGCAAAGATACAATCAAGCAGAATGTGTCTACCAGTCTCGGGAAGCCTACAGAGATTACAGTAGTCAGTCGCAGCGTTGTCCTTTCTAATAGGAAGCCTATCAAGAAGCAAAAGCCAGTTAAAACACTTAAGTTTCGACTCAGTGGGACCTTTCCATAGAACTTCAAAGTAATTCTTCCAAGCGCGGGCGTCAAGGGCGGAGTACCAAATAGTATTGACATGATCAATGATGGCCTCAAAATGCCCAATAACATTGTAGATGTTCTTAGCTTTGACTTTGGATAAGATAGTCCCATCTGACCATTTACAGCCTAAGAATCTATGAGAATCCACATGACGGGAAGAAGGGAGGTCCTTGGAGGCCTTGAGAATCATATTGTAAGTCTTCTTTTGGGAGATGGGGATGTCAAATTTGATTCTGAGATCCTCCCAACCGATTAAACTGTCATGTTCAAAGAGGTCGATGAGATGAGAGATGCCCTTATTCGACCATTGTCTAGCAGAGCAGCCTTGGGAGAGGGCAAGGGGTTTGCTAGAGGAACGTAAGTTCCACCAAATGGACCTTTCACCAAAGAGATGATTATCATCATGGAAGGTCTTGTTAGTAACATAATTTTTCACATGGTCCCAAGCTTTCCAAATGGATCTAAAGATAATAGATCCTTGAATAAGAAATGGAAAGTTACCAATAACAAGATCATTGAACGGAAGTTTTTTCCAGGACTTCGCATTTTTGGGGCATCCTCTTTCAATGTTACTCCTAACAAGGACCTTCCAAGGATCATTGCCATCAAGAGAGTGAAAGATCCACTTGGCAGCTAGGGCAATCCCTTGGAGCTTAAGATCCTTCAAACCAAGATCCCCAAGGAGTTTATTGATATGGCACCACTCCCATTTAACAATGTGCATTTTTTTATTACCTTTACCATCAAACCAGAGAAAATTCCTGATGGCCTTTTGAATCTCTAAAATTTGATAATTGCTGAACATCCAAGCTGAGGAATAATAGATATTATAAGAGAGAATTTTTTGACAGACTTGAACTCTGCCAGCCAAGGACAAAGCTCTGTTGTGCCACTTACTCAGCTTCTTAGTGATCTTGTCTTTGACCCACGACCACATATCTTTAAGGGAAGGATCTATAGAGAAGGGTATACCGAGGTAGCACACAATTTTGTGCGGACCTCCCCATTGAAAATCATAAAATTTAAACCAATCAGGGGGCTGCTCATCCCAACCAAGGCAAACAGATTTGGAGTGGGACAAACGTGCACCAAAGATATTACAAAACAGGTTGAGTTTGGAGGTCAAAGCCTCAAAGTTGTTAGCCCTGGCTTCAAAGAAGATAGCAGTATCATCAGCGAATTGGCAGTATAAGAGCTCTTCATTATTGGGGAGAGATATGCCCTTGACAACAGGGGAGAAAGAGTTATCCCTCAGAATGTAGTACAGGGCTTCAGAAGCAATAACAAAGAGGGTAGGGGCCAAGGGGCAGCCTTGTCTGATGGATCTACCAAGGGGGAAGGAGGTAGAAAGGGAGCCGTTAACGTCAATCTGGGCAAAGGAATCCTTGAGTAACATATTAACAAGTTTGCAGAACTTCCTAGGAAAGCTGAAGGCCTCTAGCATCATAGTGATGAAACTCCATTCCACCCTATCATAGGCTTTTTCGAAATCCAGAAGGAACATGGCAAAATTTTGCTAGGAGTAATTGGACCAGTTCATGGCTTCCCAACTGGTGATCAGGTTTTCAAGAATACATCTACCTTTAATGAAACCAGTTTGGGTAGAGCAAATAAAGTTGGGCAAGATATTCTCAATTCTCAGAGCTAGGAGTTTGGCAAAAATTTTGTAGGAGACATTGAGGAGGGTAATGGGTCTCTAGTTCTTGATGAGTGCTTTGTCTCCATCCTTGGGGATCAACTTAATATATACCCCTATTGATGGAGCAACCCATGAAACCCCTATCAAGGGCCTCAGAGTATAAATCATGGAGATCTTGGCAGATCCAATCAATATTAGCCTTGTAGAACTCAACCGGGAGGCCATCAGAACCAGGGGCCTTTTCATTACTAAGAGAATTAATAGCTTTTTCAATTTTCTCCAGGGAGAAATCTTTGGACAGCTGGTTGGCTTCATCAGTGGAGATTCTATTAGGGATGAGAGAGCAAACTTGATGTCTAAGGGAGGAAGCCTCCTCTGAATCTTTAGAAGCAAAAATATTTTGATAAAAATTAACAAAGGCCTCTTTGATGTTATCAAGGTCAGTTATCTCATGATTATCAACAATAATTCTCTCTATAGTTTCATTAGTCTGCTTGTGCTTAAGGAGGTTAAAGAAAAATTTAGAACCCTTATCACCAAACTGCAGCCAGTGCGCACGGGACCTGATCTTAGTGCCATTGGTTTTAGACTGTTGGTGTTGTCTAAGGGCATCCTTGGCATTGACAACATGAGAGATGAGATCATAGTCTGAAGGGTTGGCTTGAATGTTGGTTTCAACTATTTGGAGATTGGAGGAAAGACTTTTTTCAGCAAATCTATAATCTTTAGCTCTTTTTTGCCCAATGGTTTTTAACAGATTCTACCAGGTGAGAATGTTCATATTCCATCTATCTAAATGAGAGCTGGTGGGAAGGTTATTTCTGTTAATGAGCTTGATGATGTGAATGGCAGCAAGAGTATCTTCATCTTTTAGGAGGCTAGTGTTAAGAAAAAACTTGGGATTGGATCCACTGCAGCAAATAGGAGAGTTGTTAATTCTAATACAGGTGGAGATGGGATGGTGATCAGAGAGGGAGGTGGGGGTAACGAGGAAAAAGTGGCCGAATTTATCAGGCAAAACAGAGAAGAAATTTTTATTAACGTAGAAACGGTCGAGTCTGGAGTAAATTCTGGAGGGACCCTGTTGGAAATTGCACCAATTATGCCAAATGCCAAGGTTCGAATCCTTAGCACCAGCCAAGGGATCAAAAAGGTGTTTAGAATTTATCATTCTATTCCAATGCACTTTCTCCAGGTCTTTCCAGGCAAACAGAAGGCCTCCAATTTTGTCCTCTTGGGATTCAACCATGTTGAAATCCCCACCCACAAGCCAGGGGATATTAGGGAGAGTAGCAAACCAGTCCCAAAGATTCGCACGCTCCTTGAAATCATTCGAGGCATAGACAGAGAATATGCCAAAGACACTGTTATTGCAATTAATAGTAACCCACACCGCTCTATTACAGGGGGAAATCCCATTACCAGAGATGTATTTCTCCCATCTGGAGCTGATCAGAAGGGAAACCCCATCCCTACCCTTATGGTGGTTGGTATAAAACTTGATGGCATCTTTCCAAAGAAAATTGAGATTGGAATCCAGCGTGTACCCAATGGCTTTAATTTCTTGCAGCATCAAGAAATCCATGGATTTGCAGGTATCAAGAAACCATTTAATGATCCATCTTCTGTCAGGGGATTCCAGTCCCCTAATATTCCATGAAATGCAATTCATTAGGAAACATGCGGGGGGGAGAACAATTTTTAGTGGATCCCAGAATTGGGGCCGAGACACTGCTATGAATGTCCCTTAGCAATTTCTTGGAGGGGTTCTTATTCTTGGAGCCTAATCGTCTCCCCCGTCGTTTAGATATGGGGTAGGCACCTTTTAGCTCGTCATCATTATCAGATTCATCAGGGGACAAAAAGTTAATGTCCATGGTATGTTTCTCGGGGTGAACATCAAAGATAGGGGATATAAATGAGAAACACAAAATTTAAATTATGATTAAAGTAAATTATTTCGAATTAAAAAATACATCATTTCTTTGATAACATATATTTTTTAAAATTTTAAAATAATAAAAATATATTAGATATAAATAATATTCAAAATAATTCAAAACTATTCAAAATTTATTGATATATATATTACTTTTACATTTTACATTTTTCTTTTCTATTTCATAAAACTTAAAAAAAATAGTTAATTTTTTGAATAAAAAAAATATATAAAAGACACTTCTTAAATAACAATTATTTTTAAAAATATTGAAATAATTATTTATAAAATGATATTAAAACAATAAAAGAAAATTAAAATTTCAATTCATTAATTATATAAACTAACTTTATTTTTTGAAAATATGACACTTCTTTCAATAAAACTTACTTTAAAAAATATGTTCATATATGTTCATTGGCGATGAGAATAATTCATTAATGTGGAAACGTAAATAAAATCTCGAATGAAACCGAATGGCGAATAAACGGAAACAATACAAACGAAAAAGATGCGAGTTGAGTGGGGCCCACATGACTGCCACCTAAGCGCTGTCACAGCTTAGTGTGTGAAGTTTAAGCCCGACCATCATAGTTCCCATAACCGACTCTGAGGCCAGCAAAGTTAGCGATCCTTGAGTGTCTATTCTCGTCTTCCTGGCCCTTTTTGGTGGGTGTCAAATATTTAGTATCGTTAGGGAAAAAGGGAGTTGAGTATCTGTCCTTCGACTTTATGCACTGACAGTCAAATTTATTCCGCTTGTTAGCCATGATTTTGTCCCAGAATATTCAAAAATTTATTTACTTGATCATGGAAGCTATTGTCATGGCGTTGTTCATGTCGGTTAATACATCTATTGAAATAAAAGTTAATTAAATAGAGAACTCCTGCAATATCCGACACCAAGCCTGGAACTTGACGGTCACCTCTGTTTATTATATCAAAATAATGGTGATTTAAGTCATTTAAATGTTTGTTTGAATTTTTAAGAAAATATAAATTATGAAAGAAAATTCAATTTATAGAATGATTTATATTAAAATTGTTTTCAATACAAAATTCCTTTCAATAATGATATTTTCCACATCATAGGACATATCATCTTCTTTTTTCTAATTTTAGATTGTCTATTGTAGCCTCTTCCCTGATTTTGGATAGTTAAAACGAGAATGAAAGCATACCAGTACAATCTGTATGCAAACTATGCTTACAATTGTGTAGAATTCTACCCATCTTCTACTTCATATAAACAAACTAAATAATATTTTAATCTTGGTTTCAATCTCTATCATGTGTAGACAAACATAGACAGGGCTTCCATGATTTTGGCATCTAGCCTCAACCTTAATTATCGATCGTCTTTCATACAATGTAGTTTCTAAAATACTAGGTTTGTTTAAAAAAAAGAAATCTATTTGGTGAAAATTTGAAATTTCAATGCAATAGTACTTAAATTTCAGGGAAAATATAATAAGTAGGTGTTTGTCGACCACCCTAACCACAATAAAATGATAAATTTTTTTATAAGATTTTAGATATAAGTAGAGGACTCATGTCCCGATGAGATGCATATTTTTTTGTAATTTTTTTCCAAGTAAATAATTAATTATGAATTTTTTATTACAACTTTTAAAAAATATAAAAAACTCGTATGTCTGACCAACTTAACTTGGTCAAAACTTAATGAAATTCAATTTTTCTTTTTTTAATCCTATAGTATGCAAAGCATAGAATATGACGCATGTTTTGAATTCAAAAAATGTGATATCGTTTGAAAGCTATAGATGTTTTTCAATCAGTCTATCGATTAGGACTTTAGTCATAATTTGAATAGAAAATGAATAATAATTACTTAATAAATTCAAAGTAAAGCATAATTTATATTGGTGGAAAGTTGAGGATCTACTTTAAAAACCCTTTTCATTTCATCAATTTTGGGTAAAAAAAAGTCATCAGCCACATACCCATCATATTGCCACTTTTTGGCCCATCATGATCCTGCACCTACCCATTCACAAAATGGATTGTTGAAAAGGCTTTAGAAATTTTCAAGAAAAACAATTGTCATGTTTAAAGCCAAATTCCACAAGCTTTCATAGCATCCTCCCTACCCATGCCAAAATGGGAGCTTTGGAAAAATATTCACATCCATCAAAGCATAAAGGATAAAGGAAATTTTCTAGATTTTATAGTCACAATTGTCCTAGTAGACATGCATGCAAAAAGTGGAAGCGTTAACAAGGCACATGAATTGTTTGAAAAAATACCTAAAAAAGATATCATCTCATGGACTGCAATGATTGCAAGATATGTACAAAATGGATTTGATGAAAAGGCTTTAGAAACGTTCAAGCAAATGCAATTGGCAGGTGTAATTCCAAATTCCACAACCGTCGCTAGTATCCTCCCTGCCTATGCCAAAATGGGAGCTTTGGAACAGGGTATGGACATCCATCAAGCATCATAGAAGCACAAAGTGGAAGCATAGAAAAGGAATGTGAACTGTTTGACAAAAATCCTCAAAGAGAGGTTATCTCATGGAATGCAATGATTGCAGGATGTGCACAAAATGGATTTTTTTTAAAGCTTTAGAAACTATCAAGTAAACAGAATTGGCAGGTGTGAAGCCAAACTGGACAACTTTTTCCAACATTCTCCTCGCTTGTGCCAAAATAGGAGAATTGAAAGAGGGCATGGACATCCATCAAAGCATAAAGAATAGAGGAATTTTATCAGATGTTGTAATTACAACTGCCTTGGTGGACATGTATGCAAAATGTGAAAGCATAGAAAAGGCACATGAACTGTATGACACAATACCTCAGAGATGCCATCTCATGGAATGCAATGATTTCTAAATATGCACAACATGGATTTTGCGAGGATGCTCTAAAAACCTTTGAATTGATGAAGTGCATTCTCTTATGCTAAACATTAAACCAAAAATCTTTAAAAGCATGACAAGTTTTCCAAAGCATATGAGCTTTAATGAATTCTACAGAGTTTGTTTGAGCATCCTACAAGATTTTCAATATGCAAATAGTCTGAAGTAATTGTATAATAAACAGGAGTTGAACATCTGCCCACATCAACATTCTTTACTAATACAGATCATCAACTTATTGTTTCCATGCAATGTAACAAAATAAAATCATTACACAAAAAGTGCATTCTGAATCCTCTCCCCTCTTCTGCATCTCCTCCATATTCCATATGCATGCAAAAATTGGAACTTAGTCAAGGCACATGGACAATTTTACTGTTCCCATGCAACTGTGGGACAATAGGCAAGACACATGAGCTAATCAACATAATTTAATGTGGACTATTTGCAAATAAATGTTGAAGTATACTCAAGGCACGTTTAGAGATATCCTTTACTATTTTAGAGCTAAATCGTGACACCTGCCAATTGCATTTACATTTTCAGTGCTTGCTCTTTGTTTCCACAGTTCACATGCCTCACCTATGCCTCCACATCTTGTAATATGTAACAATTTAGCAAACAAAATCTCTCATGGTTTAAATTTTGAATTTCAAATTTCAAACTATCAAACTAAACGAGAGATGCTTTTTATTCTCAAAACTTAAAAGCTCCAATTCTCAAATTGAAATAAGAATAGATAAAAAAAAATTCAAAATAATAGAATCACATCCAAGGCTTAGACTTAAAAAATTAAGTTCGAAATTCATTTCAATTAAACAATAATGCTTAAGGAAATGTCAAAATTTGACACAAAATATCACACCCTATGCTCAAGCTCGAAAATAGGTATCAAAAGATTTGTATCTAATGCATGTGCGACTAGCTAGAAGGGTGCTTTCATTGTGGCCTAACCAAGACACCTATGGTCTACTAGAAGAATACTTGAGAAGATTCCTCCTTAGTTGATCTCTAACTTCTTTACTAGCACACTCTCTTGTATGCTATCTTTGTTATTGTCATATGACCATCTCAAATTCATGAACTAGAAAACCAATTCCTTATGTAAAGTTAGGAAACACATGTCTCATTTTGTATGGCTCTTTGTTATAGTTCTTATCGATATAGTTAATAAAATTATCATGTACTTACTAAACTCACAATTCAAAGTAGAAAATGAGAAATATAAGAATTTACTTGTGCATGATGATGACCCATCAACATGGGAAAAGGCCAACGGAAACCAAAAAATAAAAAAACAATGTAATATTCACTTAACATACACAAAAAGAACTATTTTTGTTTTATCATGTCCAATATATTGTATAGTACTATAGATATTAAAATAAACATAGTACATAGAATAACCGAATATAAAAAATATTGTTTAAAAAAATGTTATTTGACTTGTAACTAAAAAGAGCCTTGCAACACGATTTAGTATTTCAAGGATAGCCTAGTATTTTTACCCCAACCCTCGTTAGGGTGTAATTTGAAGGTACGCATAAAGGCAACCTAGTATTTCCCCCTCTTCCTGTTGCCATCTACTGTGGTGTATGGTGCATGGATTTTCATGGAAGGAGCACAACCTCTCCATCCCTTCCGAACATGATTATATTCACTTGTTTTTCTCCTCGATGTTATGCTTTGTTGAAACGAAGTTTAATGGACAAAGATAAGCCAAAAAAATTAAATACAGAGGGTTATAAAGACTAGAATATTGTTGGCAAACAAAACATAAAGTATGTAAACAATACCTAGAGTGCAATGTATTAGATGAAAATAATATAATATTTATATATAATTTCTCATATTTATATTTGTATTATAAATTATATTATATAATGTAATGCAATAGTATATGTTTTATATTTTATATAGTATAATATATAATATAATTTTTATACTATAATACTTATTAAATATTTAAATTGTATTAAACTTATTATTTCATGTACTCAATCTTATTTAAATTATATTAGATCTTTATATTTATATTATATATTATGTATATCTTAATTTCCTAAATATTAGAGTTGATGATATATAGCTCAATCAACATGGATTTAAAAACAATCTTACGTTCAAATATTTTATCATAGTTTCCTTTTTTAACTTTAGTTTTTCTTCATAACCATTTTTTTTAAACACAATGATCCCACATAATATAAACATTTGTTTACTATCTTTAGTAGAATAATTAATGTCTTCAACGTTGATTTATGATTACAAAAAAAAACCTTCAAATAATGTATATTTATGATTATTTATCTCTTATCTTTCTCTTTCTATATCTCCCTCTCTATATATTTATCTTTTCCATCTCTATCTATCCCTCTCTCCACTCTCTTTATCTTTCCCTCTCCATGCATAGTTGATGAGAATCTATCACTTTTTCATTGAGACAGTTGTTGCACAAACAACATCATTTGCTAAATGACCTACCAATTGACCTCATTTATTGCACAAATTTAAACAAAAAACTATAGCAAAATTCATCTTAATTGACCTTCCAAACCTCTTCGGCGTACCCATTGAATACTAAGATGCAATTGCTAGTTTATTTTCTGATGAAAAAAGGTTATGGTATCATATATACAATTTTTTAAATATATAGGGAGTCAAATTATACAGTCTAGTCAATTTAAAAACTGTAATATACAGTTTGAAAAACAGTCCACATGCCATCGAACTCCACGCCTGTCTGGCATGATCTATGCACTTTTTATATAATATTAATGCTTTTCCATTTTAATTAATTATTATTTTTTAAAAGCTTTCAGAGCATATTCGATAGACACTGGCGTGGCTAGATGAGAGTAAAAAGCAAAGTTACAGAAATTGTGTTTTTTTTGTTTTGGCAATTTATTAATATTAAATGATTTAGAAAAATCAATGATTTCAAAGACCGAATGGAATGGATGATTTCATGGAGTTTTTCAGAAACAAGTGCTGAAGCCGGTCCTACTTTGCTGCATTTTGGACAAATAAGCGGACTTCGGTTTATTTGGAGATTGGCTTGGTTGCCTTTAATCCCTTCTATCAATACCCCTAAATTGTTATCGACCGTTGATTTATTCTATACCTGGGTAAGGTTAAAAATGTATTCAGCTTGGTTGAGATAGGTATATTGGACTGACCTTTCATTACTTGTTTCTATCCACCGATGTGTAGAGAAGTATGGCGGGCCCGTTGTATTTGAATTTAGGAGGTAAATAATAATTACCATTCGGGAAAATTTTAGGTGATTTTTTTAATATTTCAAAGGTTAAAGGAATATGTTTGAAAAGTATGAGGGTTTGCCACGGTGTTGAGGAAAAAGTATGTAGATACTTTTATGTTTTATCTTCAAAATAGTTTTTGGAACAATGTAAAATTGTGACAACATTCAATGCTCTCAAATATGTTTTTTTAATAATAAAAGTGGTTCTAATCAAATTTTTAATTTGATTTATTTGGCATATTAATTTAATTTTACTCTTTTAATATCTTAATATTTATTTTGATTTATTTGATATATTAATTAACAATCATTTTAAATTTATTAGTTATATGTCACTTTTGATTATTACATGTTAATCACACATATCTTAATCTTTTTGTTTTGGTTTGTTCTAAACACATGCACTTTTTGGTTTGTACTTAGGCATAGATGGCTCATTTGTCCCATTTTGATGTAATTTTTTCCTCCATTCCCATTTCTCAACTTGTTCGTCATCAGGTTTACACATTATAAATTGAATCTTAGTAAAATTATCGCCATAATTTGATACGTCTTCTAAGCTTTCTAATCATATAATTCTTTTATATTTTAACTACATTAACATTTTTATTTTTTATTTTTTTCAATAATGTTTCCATAGTTATCAAAGACATGTTTATTGACATTTTTTTAATAAATTTTCACCTACTTGTTCAAAAAAATTATATAATACTATTCTACACTTCATTCTTTACACATTGGAAAAAAAATTGTGGTTTTTATTATTTTGGTGCAAGTTATGTGACGGGTAGCTCAATGATGTGATTTTCAGGATGCATCCACTTTCAAAAATCATAAAAAAGAACTCAATAAAAAATTACAAAAACTATTCAACTTCTAGTACTCACTCTTAACTATATTTCTACCAATGGTTTTTTGGAAATACTAAATGCAACAACAAAAAATTGAGGGGTGCACACTAGACACTATGATATGTTTTACTACAAAAAAAGGGAACACTTTTGTGTGCGCAAAGCATTTGATCCTCTTAATATTATCTAGTTTTGAAAAAAAATAGTAGTTTAGAAAGTAGATTCAGAGTATTAAAATTCTTGTTCTTTTGGTATCTTCAAATTTTGAGTGCATAAATCTTAAATTATTCCTCCATGTTTAGTTTTACTTGATTTTGGAAAAAAGTGGCCACTTTTGACCCCCTTTTTTTGCACCATCTTGGTGCACTTACTCCATGTTCAACCTAAGGACTATATTCTTCTTTTTCGAAGTTGTATTCCTCTATGCATAGCTTTTTAGATGCCTTGATAGTGTAGGAACATTGGGTGTTCTGTAGATCCTAGAATTAGGACAATCTTACCTAGACAAGTTGGGTTTTGGTATATTTCCTAGATACTTGAGTATGGGAACTAAGTAAATGAAAATGGATCATTGACTAGTAATTAGTGAGGTTGGATCTTTCAACTTCCACTACTCAAGTTAAACAATAAGTTTTCCTTAGGGTCTTACATCATTTCAACCTAAAATAAAAAGTTATTTTGCATGAATTATCTTCTTTTGTCTTGGATGAAAGCCTTTAATTTTTTATATATTGAATCATTAAATGAATTTTGAAATATTTTTTAGTGCTAAATTATTCTTGAAAATTATAGTCAAACATTGTGTAATTTTTATGAATGATGCAATTTTGTGTAAATGACTTACTCATGTTCTTGATATGAGTAGAAAAAATGTTGTGATAATTTTTTTGATTGAACCTTTCTTGACCATTATCTTTCATTGGAAGCTATTATATAATATTTTTACAACTAAATTTTGATTAAACCTTTTCACTATTTGTGATTTTGACTAAGCTTTTGTGATCACATTTATGACTTAAGCCTTGCAACTATAATTGTGTTTAAGGTTTAATGATTAATTTATTTAAGGATTTTCTATGTGTGATTTTTGACTTGAAATTTATTTATTGCAATTTAGTTTTAAATTATATTTGTAATTATGTTTAAGTCTTAATTATTTTATTCTTTCACTAAAACATTGTTTTTATTAAGGGTGTTATTTTGAATCTTATGATTGATTTTTTTTTGAGAAATTTGATGTCATATTGTTATGCAATTTAATCCAATCTTTTGAAGCTTTTTCCTTGTGTAGTTTAGTCTTGAAGCTTTTCTTGTCATTAATGTTGATGTTTTTCATGTGATTTAATCCAATCTTTTGAAGCTTTTTCCTTGTGTAGTTTAGTCTTGAAGCTTTTCTTGTCATTAATGTTGATGTTTTTCATGTGATTTAGTGTTGATACATTTTTCTATTTTAGTGTTGTTATTCTTATACAATTTTCTGTTTATATACTTGTCTTTGATAATAGTAAGTAGTATGGATGCTTATTTATCATCACAATTGATAGTGAACCAAGGAGAAAATTGTGGCTTGACTATGGACAATATGTTATGAAACCATTCATAATATCATGTCACATGTGATTAGGAATGTATGAAAATATTATATCAGATTTATGTTCTTTCTAGGTGTATTTTTATGGTTTTTTGATGTAAAAACATAGGTAGTGATGAAATCAAGTAGTATTGCTTATTTTTCATCACAATTGACAATGGAATAGAAATAATTTGTGGCTTGGTTATGAATGCTAAATATTATAAAAAAATTCATTTATGTTCTAGTGTCATATGCAAATAGATATGCATGAAAATATGGACATATTTATTTTATTTCTTCTATATGTGCTATAGTGTGTGCAATTGCACATAAACCTCTTAATTGAGAGATTGCCTCTCATATGTTGAAAAGTGAATGCTTTAGACAATGTTAATATGACTTTTTTTAAATCTATTGTATTGCGATGTTTTCAGGTTAAGAAGAAAAAATATTTATTTAACAAATTAAATCATGTGTAATGAAGATATGTTGTATTTTATTTTTTTATTACTTGAACCAATGTGAGTTTGTTGATTTTAGTCACAAACCTTGTGCACCATTTTCTAAAAGAAATACTATATTAATCTAATAAAAATAATATATGTTGACTATACATCATTTGTATTGAGAGCTTAAAAAATATTTATTATTTTTATTTATTTTAATGATTGAATATTATATGAATCATATATTGTTTAAAAAATGCTCATCATATATTAAAAAATATAACACTTTAATGTCACTATACATCTCTTTAAAAATAATTAACAAAAAAATATTTTCTACAATAAAAAATAAATAAAATAATTTATTTTTTAATTACCTATTAAAATAATTTTATTTGTAACTGTTAGTAGCCAATATATTAAAATGTAGGTGAACCCATAAAAACAATAATAATAATAATAACAATAATATAACAATAAATTATTTGCATTGTTTCAATAAAAAACCAAATAAAAAAATAGTCATTTGATGTTAAATTGGAATAGCCGTTCATTAAAATTAGCATTCTATGCACTTCAGTACCTAGACGCTTGCCAACTGCATTGTCCAAAAGGCAACCCATTCTACTTGGAATATTCAAATGAGAATAGGCATCTAAATTAAAATTAAAATGCCCTCTTCGATTCTGGCATAATTTATAAAACAAATAGACATGGAGGAGTTGGCTGAATTTGTGAGAATATATATACTTAAAATATTTCAAGAAAAGACCATAAATCATGACACATAAATAGTAATATGAAGGTGCAATAATTATGGGAGACGTCTACAGTGGCATCCAAAAATCTGTGCAAGGAAAAACTAATCAAATTATGCAAGTGACGATAATAGTGATCAACAAACTGTGTTCAAGTGTTTGGTCTTCTAAATTTTTTTTACTGTTTTTCTTTGTTTTTAAAGCTGTTATTTTTAGTATGGTGGGAACAGCTGGCATGTATCGATGATTTTGGAATTGCATAACTGATGGCAGTGGAAGCGTCACTGTAGCATAACTGATTGATGATGTATTCTAATTTTTGAGTTAAATTTCTTGAGCCTTTCATGTTTTGTTTATGATAGAACTCTTCTATCTTCTTCGGCTCCAGATATGAATTAGAAATAGAAAATATAATGAATCTGTTCTAATATAGAGCCCGGAAAGTATGATACAGTGTTGTGTTCTTTATGATGGCGGAATTAGTTAAGTTATTCAATTTATATCCATTTTAAGATATAGTGGGTATATCTTGTAAGAAGATGCATTGAAGCATGACTTTGTGCCACTGGTGTCATATTCGATGTGTTACAAGATTACAACAGACCATTAATGTGAACTTTCTAATAGATTTGAATCATGTAATGTTATTTTGCAAAGACCACCTATTAAATCCCCTCTGTTGGATGTGTGGTGTTCAAATTTTATGCTAGCTAGCCAGTAGATTATCAAAGTTGGTATCGATTATTATTTATTTCAAAAGTCTTGGTTGCTCACAAAAGGTTTAATGAAGCGAATGAGACAAAATGAATAGGGAATGGTTTAGCTCCAGAAGGACCTTCCAGCGCATATACCAGATCTAAAATGTTACTTCAGAAAGAGGAGAGATCCAGATCGGAGAAAGATCAAGAATGGTTCGACTCATTGAAATTGCAATCTTTATTTCCTTGTAGACTTTCAATGTCAATCGCCTCTTTACCAACAGGACTCGACGGATGCTGAATATTTTCCTTCAATCATGTATCGAGTCCTTAGAGGAAGATTCGAATCAGAAGTTCCAGTCGACCTCTAAGATTTCCCTCTCCCTCGACATTAGACTTGTAAGGTCTTTTGCATTCAGTGTATTCGGCGTGGGATCTCATCAGGACTAATTATCTTGCACCCTCTTTTCAGAATTTGGCTAATGTTGTATAATTGTAATACACCTTATTCAATCACTGGTAGAGAAAATTATGTCATTTGAATAAAATCATGTATGTTCCACAGATGGAGGATTTGGGGAATAAAAATAAATAGTTGCAGAGAAAGAGAAGGAAGCAAAGTGCTCGAGAAGGAGGAGGAAGGTGTAAAGGACTGGAGAAAAGCTACATTGAGGTGAGAAGCAGAATAATATCCAGCTAGGGATGAGTATATTTCAAGCTACGAGTAGGCTCATCCTTCCAATTACAAGGTATTTATTGTTCTTTTACTTCTTTAAGGTAGAAGTAGTCGATTAAAATAAAAGATCAAGATACGGTTATATATATAAGCTGTTACTTCTCAAATGTTTAATTAACATTAGAGCATCTCACACAATTATATTAGTAATTGAAAATAAAATTTTTGAACGAAATATACAATCTTGATTTTGAGCTCATCCATTCCACCTTGTAGAATCGGGTATTTCTAAGATGGTGAAGTTTTGATTTCCATCGGGACCATATATAAATATCCTTGCTACTCATTAATTGTTTTGGATCATTGATGTTGCTCTTCATGTCGTTATTTTGTGCAGTCATCTTTTCCAAAGAAATACTCTATAGACAAGCAGTGGGAGTTGAAACATCGATGTTAGAGGTAGGGTAGAAGTGTTGGAATATTAATTATTCTGCAGTCAGCAAACTTGTCTACTCAACCCCCACGTCAGATGAAGACTTCCCACTTGCAGCCAACGTAACCTACAACATTCAATAAGGTAGATAAATTTGAAATTCAAATTGTGCGCTTGTTTTTGGACCTGTTACACCCAACAAACACCTGCAACAATTAATGAAGTTTGGAGAGTATGAATTTTGAATAAAGCACTCATTTTTCATGAGCATTTTGAAACAAGACAAAAGGAATATCTTTGTATTCCTTGGAGTGAAGAGTATGCAAAAGTTTTTGTATTGGAGAAGACCCTGTAGCAGCAGATGAAAAAGGGAATGTTTAACACATAACCAATGATAGCAGTAGCATAGGGAATGTTTTAGCAGACGTAGCGCATTGTCAGCTGTAGCTAGAGGATTGTAGCAGTTTATGTATTTGAGGTGTGAATGTAGCACCTAGTCATTTTACATCTATCCAAATTAGTTTAGCTTTATTTTGTTTATGTAAATTAGAGAATATCCTCTAAGTTTTTTTGTATTTTGAAGAAAACAAGGAATATATGCAAAGTTATTTTCTGTCTGTTTAGTCTTGCTGTCACTGTGCGTACTCTATGCATTTTATGTGTTTTCTTTCTATTCTGTCAATCCAGTAACAATAGTAAAGTTGTGTATCAACACCCCTACCGCCCAACAAGTGGTATCAGAGCCCTATTTTTCTAGGCAGTCAACTTAGTAGTTTGTTTATTGTGGGTAAAGCCCTAGGTTATCTAGGCATTGTCTAATACTCTCAAATTTGAAAAATATGGCAGGAGGTGAGAGCAAAGGTTGGCAATAGCCACCGCAATTTGATGGACAAAATTATGATATATGGGCTAAGAAGATGAGAAACATCTTAGTTACAAATGACCTATGGGAGTTGGTCACAAATGGGTTGAATGATATCACTGACCTAAATGCATTTGCAACCCTTTCAAATGCACAAAAAAATAAGTTAAAAGAGATAAGAATGAAGGATGCAAAAGCCCTCAGCTTGATTGAGGCTATTTTCCCACATATTGTAGCAGCAAATTACTCAAAGAAAGCTTGGAAAATATTGCAAAATAGTTATAAAGGGACTGACAAAGTGAGATTAGCTAAGTTTTAGCTTTTGAGAAGAAACTTTGAGACTCTACAAATGAAAGATAATGAGTCCATTTCAAATTTTCACACTAAGGTTTCAACCCTGGTAAATCAGCTGAGAGTCAATGGAGAAACAATGGAAGAGAAAAGGATTGTTCAAAAAATCCTAAGAAGTTTGTCTACTAAGTTTGACTATGTAGCAGTTGCCATTGAACAAGCAAAAGACTTGTCTCAAATGACCATAGATGAGTTGATGTGTTCACTACAAACCCATGATTAGCGGTTGAACAAATCTGCTCCTTCCCTAGAACAAGCATTCAAAGCTCACATCAATGCAAGAGGTCAGGGAAGAGGAAGAAAAAATAGAGGAAGAGGTCAAAGAGGCAAAGGTACAAACAATTTTGGAAGAGGAGGTCCTGACAACACAGAGGTGACAAGCAACTCACTGTCAGGAAACCAAAACTACAGGACGAACAACAATTCAAATCAAAGGAGTGACAAAAGCAATGTGCAGTGTTATTACTATCACAAATATGGCCATTATGCTAGTGAGTGTAGAAAGAAGCATCGTGACAATGAAGACCAAAATGCTAATATAGAAAATGAGAACAAAGCTAAAAATGACAAACAATCACATGTTTTCATTGTTTGCAACCTTGTTGAGTGCAACAATGATGAAGTATGGTACTTGGACAACATATGCAACAACCACATGAGTGGTAATAAGAATTTATTTACCTCCATTGACAGCAATATAAAAACTGAGATCAAAATGGGAAACGATGAGAAGGTTTCCGTCATTGGAAAAGGTGTAGTCAGCATCCAAACCAAGAATGGTGAAAGACAACAAATCCAATATATCTATTATGCCCCTGGCATAAAACATAATCTATTGAGCATTGAACAAATGGTCCAAAACAGTTACAAAATAATGATGGAGAATGGAGAATGCAAGATACTTGATAGAGGAGGTAGCAAAAGAGTGATGGTTGTAGAGCAGATGACGAAAAATAGAATGTTTCCTCTTAGGATGCACATAGTGCCTGTGACAGGAACAATATACGACCAACAACAACATTGTTCACTAGCACTGACAACAGTTTCACAATAGTCGGTGGTCGAACAGTAATCTACATTCAACACAGTCATCAAAGACTCATCCAAGCTATGGCATTTAAGGTATGGGCATTTAAGCTTTTCAAGTTTAAGTTTATTGTCTAGAAAAGGAATGGTTATTTGTTGAACAAACAACATAATAGATGTTTATTTGTTGAACAATGACTTTAGCAAGAGTAGCAGTGAGCTCACACTCTACATCAAATTAGCCAAAGGTGATATTTTAATTGTTGTTTTGTATGTAGATGATTTGATTTTTACTGGTAACAGTGATAGTAGAATTGCATGTTTTAAGGAGGTGATGAAAAATGAATTTGAGATGACGGATTTAGGTTTGTTGCAGGATTTTCTTGGGATAGAAGTTCAACAAACACAAAACGGAATTTTTATTTCACAATCTAACTATGCCAAACAAATTTTAAGAAGGTTCAAAATTAATAATAGCAAACCTTCCCCCACATCAACAACAACAGGTCTGAAACTGCGTAAGAGTGACAGTAGTAAAGAAGTGAACCCAACCCTCTACAAAAGCATGGTTGGAAGTTTGATGTACTTGACATCACCTAGGCCTAATTTAATGTATGCAGTAAGCTTGATATCTAGGTTCATGGAGGAACCTAAGGAGACACATTGGCAAGAAGGAAAAAGGATTTTGAGGTATGTGAATGAAACAATTGGTTATGGCATTTTGTATGCAGCAACTAATGAATTTAAGTTGGATGGTTTCATGGATAGTGATTGGGCATGAAATGTGGATGATAGAAAGAGAACATTTGGCTATGTCTTCAACATGGGCATCAAAGAAGCAGTCGATTGTCTCTCATAGCACAACAGAAGTAGAATACATAGCGGAAAATGCAACAACTTCTTAGGCTATTTGATTGAGGAGGATCCTTGTAGATTTACAGCAACAGTAAATTGATAGCATAGTCATTCATTGTGACAATGTGTCCTCCATAGCACTGATAAAGATTCCACGGACCAAGCAAACACATCGAGATTCGATATCAATTCATAAGAGAGTTGGTAGAACAAGCTGAGATTGAGTTGTAGTATTGCAAATCTAAGTAGCAGGTCACTGACATCTTTACCAAAGCATTGCCTAAGGATAGTTTTGAATGCCTAAGAGATAGGCTTGGCATTATAGATAGCTTCGGAGACCAGCTCTAGAAGGAAACATCAGATTGATAGCTGACTTACAGATTAAGGGGGAGTGTTGGAATATTAATTATTCTACAGTCAGCAGACTTGTCTACTCAACCCCCATGTCAGATGAAGACATCCCACTTGTAGCCAACGTAACCTGTAGCATTCAATATGGTAGATAAATTTGAAATTTAAATTGTGCACTTGTTTTTGGCCCTATTACAACCAACAACCACTTGCAACAATTAATGAAGTTTGGTGAGTTTGAGTTTTGAATCAAGCGCTCATTTTCATGAGAATTTTGAAACAAGACAAAAGGAATGTCTTTGTATTCATTGGAGTGAAGTGTATGCGGAAGTTTTTGTATTGGAGAAAACCCTGCAGTAGTAGATGAAAAAGGGAATGTTCAGCACAGAACTAGTGACAACAGCAGCACAGGGAATGTTTTAGCAGACATAGCACATTGTCAACTCCAACTATAGGATTGTAGCAATTTATGTATTTGAGGTGTGAGTGTGGCACCCAATCACTGGACATCTGTCCAAATTAGTTTAGCTTTATTTCGTTTATGTAAATAAGAGAATATCCTCTAATTTTTTTGTATTTTGAAGAAAACAAAGAATATATGCAAAGTTATTTTTTGTCTGTTTAGTCTTGTTGTCACTGTGCGTACTCTATGTGTTTTCTGTGTTTATTTTATGTTCTGTCAATCTAGTAACAACAGTAAAGTTGTGTATCAACACCCCTGCCGCCCAACAAGTGGTATCAGAGCCCTATTTTTCTAGGCAGTCAAGTTGGTTAGTTTGTTTATTGTGGGTAAAGCCCTGGGTTATCTAGGCATTGTCTAATACTCTCAAATTTGAGAAATATGGTAGGAGGTGAGAGCAAAGGTTGGCAGCAACCACTGCATTTTGATGGTAAAAATTACGATATATGGGTTGAGAAGATGAGAACCATCTTAGTTGCAAATGACCTATAGGAGTTGGTCACAAATGGGTTGAATGATATCACTAACCCAAATGCATTTGCAGCCCTTTCAAATGCACAGAAAAATTAGTTGAAAGAGATAAGAATGAAGGATGCAAAAACCCTTAGCTTGATTGAGGCATCCTTGAGTGAGGCTATTTTCCCATATATTGCAACAGCAAATTACTCAAAGCAAGCTTGGGAAATATTGCAAAATAGTTATAAAGGGACTAAAAAAGCGAGGTTAGCTAAGTTGCAGCTCTTGAGAAGAAACTTTGAGACTCTATAAATGAAAGATAATGAGTCCATTTCAGATTTCCACACTAAGGTTTCAACCCTGGTAAATCAGCTGAGAGTCAATGGAGAAACAATGGAAGAGCAAAGGATTGTTGAAAAGATCCTAAGAAGTCTGCCTACTAAGTTTTACTATGTAGTAGTTGCCATTGAAGAAGCAAAAGACTTGTCTCAAATGACCATAGATGAGTTGATGGGTTCACTACAAACCCATGAGTAGCAGTTGAACAGATCTACTCATTCCCTAGAGCAAGCATTGAAAGCTCAGACCAATGCAAGAAGTCAGGGAAGAAGAAGAAACAATAGAGGAAGAGGTCAAAGAGGCAAAGGCAAAAATAATTCTAGAAGAGGAGGTTCTAACAACACAGAGGTAATGAGTAGCTCACTATTAGCAAACTAGAACCAGAGGATGAACAACAGTTTGAATCAAAGGAGTGACAAAAGCAATGTGTAGTGTTATTACTATCACAAATATGGCCATTATTCTAGTGAGTGTAGAAAGAAGTAGTGTGACCATGGAGGCCAAAATGCTAATGTAGCAAATGAGAACAAAGCTAAAAATGACAAACAATCACATGTTTTCATTGTTTGCAACCTTGCTAAGTGCAACAATGATGAATTATGGTACTTGGATAGTGGATGTAGCAATGACATGAGTGGGAATAAGAACTTCTTTACCTTCATTGACAACAATATAAAAAACTGAGATCAAAATGGGAAATGATGAGAAGGTTTCCATCATTGGAAAAGGTATATTCAGCATTCAAACCAAGAATGGTGAAAGACAGCAAATCCAAGATGTCTATTATGCCCTCGACATAAAACATAATCTATTGAGCATTGGACAAATGGTCCAAAACAGTTAGAAAATCCTTATAGAGAATGGAAAATGCAAGATATTTGATAGAGGATGCAGTAAAAGAGTGATGGTTGTAGTGTAGATGGCGAGAAACAGAATCTTTCCTCTCAAGATGCACATAGTGCCTATGACAGGAACAACAGACGATCAATAACAACATTGTTCACCGGCACTAATAGCAGTTTCACAATAGTCAGTGGTCGAATAGTAATCTGCATTCAAGATAGTCATTAAAAACCCATCCAAGCTATGGCATTTAAGGTATGGGCACTTAAGCTTTTCAAGTTCAAGTTTATTGTCTAGTAAAGGAATGGTTAGGTGTTTACCATCCATTGTAGAACCTGATTGCAAGTGTGAGGCTTGCATTTTAGGAAAGCAGCATAGGCAACCTTTCCAATTCGGGTATTCTAGGAGAGCAAAGGAACCACTAGAATTAGTGCACTTAGATTTATGTGGACCCATGAAAACCCCCACCTTAGTAGGAAATACATGTTTAATGACTTTCATAGATGACTATAGTAGAAAAATATGGGGCTATTTCTTGAAAAAAAAATTAGAAGCCTTTGAGAATTTTAAATGGTTTAAGGAAATAGTTGAGAAGGAGAGTGGTCACCATATCAAAGACCTTAGAACAGATAGAGAGGGAGAATACATCTTCAATGAATGCCTAAATTTTTGTAGGAATGAGGGCATTCACAAACAATTCACAACTAGGTATACCCCATAACAAAATGGAGTAGTGGAAAGGAAGAATAGGACCATTCAAGATATGGTGGCAAGTATGCCGATGGAAAAAGGGTTGTCACATATATTTTGGGGAGAAGCTGCAACAACAATAGTCTATATACTGAATAGGTGCCCCACAAAAGCTATCTGTGATAGGATTCCACAAGAGGTGTGGACAAACAACAAATGGAGTGTTGAGCACTTAAGGATATTTGGGTGTATAGTATATGCATTCGTGCCAAAAGAGAAGAGGCAAAAATTTGATGATAAAGGAGAAAAGTGTATCTTCATAGGCTATAGTGAGGAGTCAAAAGCCTACAAATTGTACAATCCCATCACCAAGAAAGTTGTGATTAGTAGAGATGTTATATTTATTGAGAATGAAGCATGGGATGGAATGGTGGATGACACCATGGGTATTTCAGTTACAATACCCCTTGATGATGAAGAATTTGCAGATGATAGCAACATAGGGGGAGCTCAAGAGAGCAATATCTCAACAAGAAACCACTGTAGAGCATTGGAAAATAGCAGCTTCAGTGATCTACAACAGAACAATAATTCTGCAAGTGTTTAGCAGAGACATCAGTCTGACAGTAATGAACAGAGGTAGCAAACTAGCAGCTCTAGAATTCAGTAGAGTAGTAGCTACGGCAATCAGTAGTACAGTAGCTCTAGAGGTCAGAGTAGTAGCAGTTTAGAAGAAAATTCAGATCCCACACTCACATCATTGATGCCAAGAAAAACAAAGAGTGTGAGGGAGATTGTAACTCCCCACCGCTCTAACCCCAAAGGACAACTATAGAACTTACAATAAAAGCACAATAATTTTTTTTTGAAAGTAGAACAATACATATGATGATCATGAACAACCAACACATAAATTTTCACTTAAACATATACATCATAAACCACATCCTTTGGGGTACACGTGACAACATTAATAACGTAAACCCATGCCAAGACGATGTTTAACTAACTATAAGTATTCCACTTAGCCATTATTTAGAATTACTAGAAAAAATACAAACATCCACATTATAACATACATAAAACCATCTATCACATCTATGGACGTAATTATACATATTTCTATAGATACAACACCATTAAGAATTGCACAATGTGAAACAAAGTCTCATAATAGTACCAAGCGTCAATATACATTTCAAGCATGATAAGCATCCAACAAAGACCATAAATTAAGGTCAAATATTACATTCATGATAATAAAAGTTACATCGTACAAGAGTGATAGTGATACAAAAGTGTTCCCCAACAACAATGGGAACAATACAATAAGATAGAATGATACAACTGGAAAGGTGAATACAAAGTAACAAGTCTGGCTCAGACTTGGGTACAATCTTGGAGTCACCACAAGAGGAACATATCTACACAGCTCGATCCTCAGCTGGGGACCCAATGGGGTGCATAGCACATTCCACCCGACCACATGGACCTGAAAGTCCACCCCCCGTGCTAGGAGTTGACAAGAAAGATCCCCATACCACAATCCAAAACAATCCAACGAACCAATAGAAAACCAGACTCCACAACAAGGATATCATCAACATAAGATAACAAACCACATCATTGCCATCACTAGCCAAAGCAAAATAATGAAAAGTCCAACATAACCAAATGTCAAGATTATAGCTCAACACTAAATAACCATAAGAGGTGCCAACAACAATAGGATCCAAGCCTTCAAATAAAATTGCAAGATAAACCAACAATAAATATCAAGGGCACCCTTCATTATCATCAGTCAAGTTCCATGAGGCATGTATGCAACACTAAAAGATAGAACTTGGAGGCTTCAACAACAATCACCAAGAACCAATTGCCTCAACAACATCAACAAGTCAATCAACACTCCCAGAGGCTACCAAACAAAGGAAGATAAATGGGTATTGTAGGAGAGTGTCATCGCATGGCCTTACATGGATTTGCCAGGCAACCTATCACAAGGTACCGCCTCCATCTATGGTTATCCAGGCTGCCTATCTCAAGGCGACTACTCCATAGGGTGACTCATGCGGAACCACTTACCTTTTGTGAGGACGAGGCAGTGATCTTACCAACCAGGTCTTCTCATCCCATCCTTAGTCTGTGAAAGCACTAATGGTATGGGTGAGGCTCATAATTAATTTTGTTTAGTGTTTATCTACCCAACCTACTAGTTAATTAATTACATTATCACTTGATTAAGAAACTCTTCCATGGGTTACCCAAACAGCCCCTTTGTGCACTGGCCCCCATGAAGAGCCACTCTCCCTACGACCCAAAAATAATTACAAGCAAGGGGTGTACCTCAGTTCACATAAAAATCAAAGTGTGCATAACTCACACCATGTGAGTCAAGAACCATCTCGCAAACCCATTCTATATCACTGAAATCAAGAACAAGGAGGTACCACCCACCACATCAAAAGTCAACACCATAGTACAAAGTACTACTCATGAGCTCAAAATCTAAAATAAGAGCAATAAATCACAACAGAACAATCGTGGAAAAATCAACATAAGTCAAGTTCCTCCATTGCCTCTGGAAGCCAAAAACCGTAAATCCACAACCTTCTATTGAAGGTAATTCAAGTATATCAGGTTCCCAACCATCTCAAATATGACCACAAGAAAGATAATGCAACAAAGTATCCTCAATCAGAATTAACACAATAAGGAAGACTATCATCAAGGACCCCACCAAAAGACTATATAAGTTTCATAATCATAAATCGAAAGGAGTAGAATAAGAGTCGCATCGTCATAAAGAGATCTTTAGATTCAGGCAAACATAATCAAATTCAGCACAAATTTTACTAGGCACCTAAGGGAGACCTTTGTTTCTCCTCTCAAGGTACCCTTTTAGTATGGCAATCAATCACCCTTAACAAAGACAACAATTATGACAATGGCAACAATCAACGATACACATTCTCAATTCAAAATCAAACCATTCAATCATGATAACCAATACAAGAGGTTCATTCATTTAAACAATACTTCTAATATAAATAATTCATTTCCTTCTAAATCATTATTTCACTAAGAAATCAATCCATCCTAATCACATAACAAAATATACGTATTACTTCCTACAATAACCAATATTTCAAAATATACATATTACTTCCTACAATAACCAATATTTCCCAAATACCACTAATCTAACACAATAATTGATACAAGCTATCAACCCAATATCTCAACACTAAATCAAAACACATTACGAAAACAAATTAAAACATCCTTTCCATTTTATCAATATCTCCATTATGAAAATTCATTTAAATCTTTTGAGAACTATGGCATCTTAAAATATAATACTTTAAACACATTTTATCACAATTAGATTTCTCCTACTTATGAATCCTAACATTTATGCCTATAAATACATAAATCAAATGAGACCAATCAATAAATATCTACTTAATTTCAACAATCTTTTCAACTACCTAAATCAGTAAACCTATTTAATAATTCATTATTTAACTATATCAATAATTAATCTAATAACTAATTGCATATTGAATGTACAATAATTTTGAAAGAACCAATATTCAATAATTAACGAAAAGATAACTTAATTATTTTGTTTAATCACATCCTTCAAATATCAAAATATAGATAGGTCAATTTTCTCTTAAACTAATATAACTATAATAAATTAAACTAATGTTTTCTTCTAACCTGATTTGATTTTAATCACTTTAATTCTATTCATATTATTCAAGTTTTCAAAACTACAACCTAAAATCAATAGAGTTCACTACATCTCACAGTACTACCCTATTGTCTATGATCTCAATTATTCCAAATTTTACAATCCAATCATTAGAGAATTCAAGGGAGTAAGCATTTAAAAGATTATTTGAAGCAATCATCTAAGTGTTAACATCTTGAAAGTATGCACATATATATATAAAAGTAACTTTACTTAATTCTCCCTTCTCCAATATTCTATCTTGCTTTAAACGTTGACCCAAACCCATAATAACAAATCTTCCAATTTAATTTCCAACTCTATCAACAAACTCAAACAATCACTAGAAAAACATTTATTCAAACTTACTAATTTCAAGGACATAATCAATACACAATCTATTTGTACATCATTGTAAACTCATTTAAAATAATTAAGGAAATCATATTAAATAAAATACAAATCATTTACTTTTCACATAATAGTAAATATAATTATAAACACATTTTGGGAATAACTAAATATACACTTTCTAATAAAATCATGATATATATAGATACTTTGTATTAAGACTACTCATCTTTGCATTATATTAATTAATCATATGAATGTATTAAATATATATTCCATCCGTTTATATTTTATTATTATCCATAGTATTTAATTATTATTAATTTAAGTATTAAAACAAATAAATAACTATATATAATATCCATTATTTATTTTCTTAAAAAATTAAATTTAAGAGTTATAAGTATAAAGAATAATTTATACAAATAAATATATTTTAAAACTCCTTTTAACATTTACTTATTATCTATTTTCCCTAAAGGGGAGGAAGGAAAGATTATAAGGAGATATATATATATATATATATATATTTAAAAAGTCCTAATGTTACGTGCTTAAATCCTTATCCTTCCTAAATATAAATCTTATTTAGGTGCTTAATAAATAAATCTTCTATGGAATAAGTCTAATCATCCATACTAGGCATTTCATTGTCAACAGATAAACAACTACTTTACAATGCAGCTTGTTCTAATTGTTGGATATTGATAAATGAATTCCTCGAGAATAAGAGAAGGTAATTACATCAATTTTTTCTTTCTCTATTGGTGTGCTGAAATCATTCCATTCAATTAAGAACTATTATTATTTGAAAATAACAAAAACATTTAGCGTCTTTGGTACAGCTAGCTTTGGAAATTTAAACCTTATCATCAATCAAAATAAAATTAGTGAAGAATACATAATGCCACAACTCTGAGCCTGCACCGTTTTTGGAAATTAATAAAGAAAATACAAATGGTGGGTTCCTTAACTAGAATTTGCAGGCCCTTATTATTTTATTATTTTATTTTATTTTATTTTATTTTTATTTATTATTTTAAAGAACCTTCAAACTAATTTAAATAGCTAATGCAAGGGGCTGAATTCCAGGATTATGATTAAATCTAAATGGTGTTGACTGCGAAAAATATAAATCTGTAAATCTTGTTTGCTCTTTGGATAATATACCTCAAAGAAATACGGTCTTGGTAAGGAAATTGATGAAGATAAAGGAATTAAAATAATTAAAGACTTAACTGAATACCTTTTCAGATTGAAAGATGTGTGTATGAATATATAAGTATGTATAGAAATACTCTCATAAATGCTCCCACACAACATAAGATATCAGAACCAGGCTAAGAAAAGCGGAAGGGAGCTTTAACTTCTGTACAGATAAATAAACTTACACAAATATTTTATAGCTGAATGCATAATATGAGACCTTTCCACTATTTGCAGAAAAGATTGCAAAGGATGAGCCCATACGTGTTGCATGCTAGGAACTCAGATATGGCATCTACATGAAGATAGATCATCATTTCAAAATGAAATTATCTACCCAGATTTCAAGCAAACCAGTTGTAGACTTTAGTTTATGGTTTACAGATTTCTGTGTGAGGCTTGCAACCTCTAAATCTGTATTTTTTGCTTCAAGATTTTACTTATACGTCTAATGCAAATAGTCGGCTATGCAAGCAGAGCATGGGGAATAAGGAAAGGTACAAATAAAATCTCTAGCAAGGGAAAAGGGTCTGAGAGATGTGAATCATTTCCATCATTTTAAACAAATATGCTATTTTTGTGGAGAATAAAGTGATTCTAAAAGAAATAATCAGAAAAATGGGTTGCACACTATAGCTATGTGTTCTATTTCAGATATCCCACAATACTAGAGGGTCGATGGCCTAAGACACTTTTAAGCAAATGCAATTGGTAGATTTAAAGCCAGTTTCTGCAACCTTTACCAGCACCTTCTCTACCTACGCCAAAATGGGAGGGATTATTTAACCCTTTTAAACTTCCTTTTACTTTCAAGTGTGGCGGTTAAGACAAGTTGATAATGAAATCAGAGAGATTATATAAACTTCCACGCATTCTATTTTCAAGTACAACAGATGTGATAGGCTGCAAATGGTATGAAAGGCATTTATTTAATAATCGTAGGATTTGTTCAAAAAGGGTTTGTCGAGCGGCTTAAGACACTTTTAAGCAAATGCATAGGGGGAGTATTAACTAGACTCCACGACCTGTGTTGGCATCCTTCCTGCTTGAGTGCAAAAGGGAACTTTCGAATACGATTATGGACATCCATCAAAGTACAAGGATAGAGAAATTACTGTGAGATGTTGTGTTTGCAACTACCCTGGAGAACAATAATTGCAGAAAGACAAAGAAGCATAGACAATGCACATGCACCATTTGACCAAAATGCCTTGATGAATTACATCAGAAGTTCAAAAATTTGATATCAAATGGAATAGCAAATGCAACGGTAAACAAAAAAAGAGATATCACAATACCAAAATGGGCTATTACATAAAATCGAAGAAGACTAGAGAGGTTCAATTTCCCTTAAACTAACTTGCAGATTTGGTGGATTGCTAAACCTCGATGATGGATGCCAACATACCTGGAGTACTTAGAAGACAAAGAGTAGTGGAAGATTTCCCAAGTGTGTCCCATCTCATGTCCACTCCCCATGCTCACCCCCTCATGCGATCCTTCTTCCCACTACTGGCCTCCTATAACATTACTCCATCCCGAAAAATAAAATTCCAGGAGATAAAAAAAAATGACTCTCTTCCCCGATGTCTGAAAAGTAAAAAGCCTTTAGAAACTTTCAGCAAATGTAATTGACGGGTGTAAAGATAAGTTTCCATGCTAGAGGACAAGTGTACAACATGCAAATTTATTCACCTTTCTTCCTTATAAATTCTCTTGTTAATAATTCCAATTTACTTTTCAACAATGCCATTTAAAAATATATTCATGTATGCAAAAATTAGACATTTTTACAAATCCATTACACCCTCCAGTCTTACGTTTTGCCCCAGAATTAATGCCATGTTTTTCATAAGAGAAGCTAAATTCATTAACATCCCGGAGATGAAGGAAAAATTGGAAATTTAATTTATGACTAACCATTTTACTAGAATTCCTCTTTTACTTCACTCGATTACTTAATTCACATATTCATTTATTTTATTTTATTTTCTTAATATATATATATATATATATATATATATATATATATATAATCTCTAATAAAATAAAATAAAAATAATAATTTTCAATATCTTTATTAAAGACAATCTTATTTATTATTAGTGTAATATTTATTTATTTATTAATACAAATCCTTTATGTTTCTCAAAACCAATTTATTTACTTGTTATTTCAAATTTTCCCAACTTTAATTTAGATTACCTTGTCAACAAAAGTTAATTTAGTTAACTTGTTAAACAGAGTCATTATGTTTACCACACAATTCAATGACACCATAAACAACGAAGCACAAATAAATACTTACACCAATATCCAGAAATACCACAACGATGGGGCACTACATCAATCTATGATAGCACACATCATGTTGATTTTGATGAGAACTTTGATTTTGCACTATTCTCCCATAGTGATCCAACATACTTTAAGGAAGCGATGAAAGAAGATAAATGGTGTAAGGCCATGGATGAAGAGTTGGAGGCTATAGAGAAGAACCAAACATGGGAGTTGACCGAGTTACCCAAGGGTAAGCAAGTGATTGGAGTGAAGTGGGTTTATAAGACCAAGTGTACTACATAATAGAAAATTGAAAGATGGGTATGTACGGGATCATCATGGAAAAAATAGGCCCTTAATTGGCAAAAAATTCAAAAAAATCAGAGTTAGGAAACTTGATGTAAAAATTTGAATAAATTATCTATATTATTTAAAAAATATGTAAGAATAGAATTTGTAGAAAATTGAATGTAGTTTCTAAACTACTAGGTTTATTTTTATTTTTTTTTAATCTATTTGGTGAAAATTTGAAATTTCAATGTAGTAGTATTTAAATTTCAAGGAAAAAATAAGAAGTAGGTGTCTGTTTGACCACCCTAACCACAATAAAATGATAATATTTTCTTATAAGATTTTAGAAATAAGTAGAGGACTCATGTCCGGATGTGATGCATTTTTTTTTGTAATTTTCTTCTAAGTAAATAATTAATTATGATTTTTTATTACAACTTTTAAAAAATATAAAAACTTGTATGTCTGACCACCTTAACTTGGTCAAAACTTCATGAAATTCAATTTTTCTATTTTTAATCCTATAGTATGCAAAGCATAGAATGTGATGTAGGTTTTGGACTCAAAAAATGTGATACCGTTTGAAAGATATAGATGTTTTTCAATCAACCTATGAATCAGGACTTTAGTCATAATTCAAATAGAAAACGAATAATAATTATTTATTTAATTCAAAGTAAAGCACAATTTATATTGTTAGAAAGTTGAAAATATCATTTAAAAACCCTTTTCATTTCATCAGTTTTAGGTAAAAAAAATGTCATTAGCCACATACCCTACAAATACCCATCATATTGCCACTTTTTGGCCCATCATGATCCTGCACATACCCAGACACAAGGTAAGACTTGTTATTAAAGGGTACAAACAACAACCTGGTATTGATTATGATGAGACATATGCACCAGTTGCAAGGTTGGAAATAGTGCAGACAGTGATAGCAATTGCAACACAACATCAGTGGAAAGTGATGTAGATGGATGTAAAGTCAACCTTCTTAAACGAAATGTTGAAGGAGGAAGTGTACGTGGAGCAAACACCTGGCTATGAAGTCCCAGGGCAAGAGGACAAAGTGTATAGTATCCAGAAAGCCCTTATGGGCTGAAACAAGCACCTTGGGCATGGTACAACAAAATAGACTCTTATTTGTTGAGTAATGGCTTTAACAAGAGCAGCAGTGAGCCCACACTCTACATCAAAGCAGCCAAAGGTGATATTTTAATTGTTGTTTTGTATGTAGATGATTTGATTTTTACTGGTAACAGTGATAGAAAAATTGCATATTTTAAGGAGGTGATGAAAAACAAATTTGAGATGATGGATTTAGGTTTATTGAAGTATTTTCTTGAGATAGAAGTTCAACAAACCTGGCATGGCATTTTTATTTCACAATCTAACTATTCCAAACAAATTTTAAGAAGGTTCAAAATGAATAACAACAAACCTTCCCCCACACTGACAATAACAGGTCTGAAACTGTGTAAGAGTGACAACAGTAAGGATGTGAACTCAACCCTCTACAAAAACATAGTTGGAAGTTTGATGTACTTGAAATCAACTAGGCCTGATTTAATGTATGCAGTAAGCTTGATATCTAGGTTCATGGAGGAACCTAAGGAGGCACATTGGCAAGCAGGAAAAAGGATTTTGAGGTATGTGAATGGAACAATTGGTTATGACATTTTGTATGCAGCAACTAATGAATTTAAGTTGGATGGTTTCATGGATAGTGACTGGGCAGGAAATGTGGATGATAGGAAGAGCACATCTGACTATGTCTTCAACATGGTATCAGGTGCAATCTCATGGGCATCAAAGAAGCAGTCGATTGTCTATCTCAGCATAGCAGAAGCAGAATACATAGCAGCAAATGCAGCAGCTTGTTAGGCTATTTGGTTGAGGAGGGTCCTTGCAGATTTACAACAACAACAAATTGACAACACAATCATTCATTGTGACAATGTGTCCTCCATAGCGCTGACAAAGAATCCGGTCTTCCATGGATGAAGCAAACACATCAAGATTCGATATCACTTAATAAGAGAGTTGGTAGAACAAGCTAAGATTGAGTTGCAGTATTGCAGATCTGAGTAGCAACTCGCCGACATCTTCACCAAAGTATTGCCTAAGGATAGTTTTGAACACATAAGATATAGGCTTGGCATTATAGATAGCTTCGGAGATCAGCTCCAGAAGGAAACATCAGATTGACAGCTTACTTACAGATTAAGGGGGAGTGTTGGAATATTAATTATTCTGCAATCAGTAGACTCGTCTAATTAGCCCCCACATCAGATGAAGACTTCCCACTTGTAGCCAACATAACCTGCAGCATTGAATATGGTAGATAAATTTGAAATTCAAATTGTGTGCTTGTTTTTGGAGTTGTTACATCCAACAAACACCTACAACAATTAATTAAGTTTGGTGAGTTTGAATTTTGAATCAAGCACTCATTTTCATGAGCATTTTGAAACATGACAAAAGGAATGTCTTTGTATTCATTGGAGTGAAGAGTATGTAGAAGTTTTTGTATTGGAGAAGACCTTACAAGCATTAGATGAAAAAGGAAATGTTTAGCATAGAACTAGTGATAGTAGTAGCACAAGGAATGTTTTAGTAGACATAGCACATTATTAGTTACAACTACAAGATTGTAGTAGTTTATGTATTTGCGGTGTGAGTGTAGCACCCAGTCATTGGACATCTGTCCAAATTAGTTTAGCTTTATTTTTTTTAGGTAAATCAGAGAATATCCTCTAAGTTTTTTTGTATTTTGAAGAAAACAAGGAATATATGCAAAGTTTTTTTCTGTTTGTTTCGTCTTGTTGTCACTGTGCATTTTCTGTGTTTATTTTTTGTTCTGTCAATCTAGTAACAATAGTAAAGCTATGTATCAGCATCTCTATAGCCCAACAAGAAGTTGGTATCATTAACTCATATTTGCAGGTACAAATGTCTCAACTCATGAGTCCTTTAATTTGTATATTGCTACCTTATATTTTCTTTATACTCTTGTAGAGAAATAAATTTCTAGTTTATCTTTATAAAAATTCACTTGGGTTAGAAATACCATGTATGAATTTAATTTTTATGACCCATTTTTACCAATTCTAGAGAATTATGAGTGATATGGATTTTATATTTTCACATGCAAAATGTAGTTCTAAATATTGTCATCGATGCAGGACATAATAGGCCTTTGATCTCATCAAGCAAAAATCCAAAAGCATGAAGAGACTCTATACAAAATGCTCACTTTGCAAATAGTGATCTAGAAAGAGGGTGAAGATGACTTGGACTGCAGTGTAACAGAACATGAGTGGATAGTTGCCTTGGTCTACACGAACACTCACAGAATGGGTGCCTAGAGGCTTCGAAACACTAAAGTTGCTTTTTGCATTTCTTCCATCTATGTCCATACCAAACCATTTATGCAGGTCAGTTTGAACCTTCCTTTACCTTTCAACTTTATGTTGTAGATTGAACTTGACTTAATTATATAATTGCTTTCCTAAACATTAGATTGTATTTCAAGAGGGGAAGCATCTTTAGGTCTAGATAGACATATGTTAAATGAACTAAAAGGGAATGATATTATTTGAGTTAGGATCATGCTTACATTCTCCATTTGTTTCATATATATTTTAGTCTATTCCCGGTGATTTTTGATTCACTTATCTCATATAAGTAAAGGAATAATAATGTTGTTGAAATGATAAAAAATGGAATTGGGAAATTACGTAGCCAAGTGAATAAACAATTAACCTAGAAAAGAGGTGAAACAAACTTTTATTCAACATCAATCACCCCCTTAGGATGTGCAGTTAGTATTTTTTTGTTAGTTTCGTCTCTATTTCATCTAAGTGGGTGGTAGCCAACTAAGAACTGAGTGTAATAGGCGCCTCGATAATGATAACTCTCTGCATATTTTATATATATATTAATTTTTAATATATGTATGCTAGTATTAAGAGTATGAACTTTTGTTTTTTTTTTTTGAGATAATAATGTTTAGAAAAAATAACTAGCAGTCAAATGCACAGGCATTCAACGATCAGTCGGTAGGGGTCTACGGCAAATTGCTATTGAGTGGGAAGCAAGAAAGAAGTTGTTAATATTTGCAAGTATTAGAGAAAGAAAAACAAAAGAAAGCATGTTAATAATTCAATATGGAATAACAGGAGGGGAACCAAGATAAGATTTTTTGAATAATTTTAATTACAATAATTCTTTTAAAGTTATTTTAATTAATTATATTTGGTAAATTATATACAATTTAAATTTTCAAATAATTAGTTTTCATAGTAATAATAAGTTCTCTCCAAAATTTAAGGTATGATATACTTTTATGTGTATTTTAGTTTAATAGTTGGTATACCTAGATGCACATGTATATTAAACATTTTTCTCTAGGTTAATCAATCAATTGACTAATTATTATTTAATTTTCCTAAGATAAGACAATGCATTCAAAGATTAAGAACCATTTGCATAAAAGAGGAAATTCATGTTTGATATGTTTTTCTACGTTAATCAATAAATTGATTGATTATTATTTTATTATCTTTAAATAATACAATCCACAAGAGATTAAAAATTATTTGCATAGAGCGGGAAATGGATCTTTGAATTTATACATCAATATTTCTTAGTTTGAAATTGACTATAAAAATAATCTTAGGAGAATGAATTTTTAATAAAAAATTTCTTAATAAATTAGTTGTGGAAAATTAAATAGAATTTAATTTTTTAAATAATTAGTTTGTTGCTAATAATCATTTTTGTCAAAAATATAAGCTATCATATAATTTTATATGTATTATACTGTAATAGTTGTTAGCCCTAGATGCAAATGTATACTTGATATTTTTGTCTAGTTGATTAATCAATTGATTGATTATGATTTAATTAACGTAAGGTAGATATGAATACTAATACATGGAAAACTTGAAGTTGTGGATTAAATAATATAAACACTAGAGTTTGTCATCTCACATGGCAACAAAAATAGTTGATATCATTATATTAGAATAATGAATATGATCAACTGGCATATGAGCAAACACCTACCATTTTGTGTCTATTGAGGGAGGCACAATGAGGAAACCACGAAGCCAATAAACTCCATGGTCGTTGTGGAGATTGTTGATGTTTTTTTTATGCACTTTTCAACACAAGCAGTGCGTAGGTGCACTACCTCTCTTGAAAGACAATCTTCCACAATTGAATTGCAGAACACTATCCCAAGGTCTCTAATGTTAGGTCTTGACAATGCTTGGAATATTTCAGTTGTTTGATGTGATTTGTTGGAATCACAAGGCGGTCTTATGCAAGAAATGCAAAGCATGGGTACAAAGCATGGAAGTTGGATCTTGAAATAGAGTTCTTAGGATGGAAAGTTGTTATGCATTGGCTGTAGGTTCAAACAACAGTCTTGGACTCCATTTTGTTGTTGGATTTGGCTTTACAATGTGCAATGAACCTTAGCATAGGTCAGTTATTAAGAAAAAACAAAAGAAGGCAAGGTAGAGGGAAAGTTCCTAAGTCTGCAACTAACTGCGAATAGTGACAATGGAGTTCCTGCAATGGACAACTTCTCAAAACAATGTCCCACTTAACCAGGGATTTCACAGTATCATGGAAATTGTGCTATCTTCTAAGGTCTACAGGTATTTTATCCTTCATCCACCACGTACATGCATGAATCAAAGATAAATGTTTTGGAGTAGCTTTGAAATCAAGTCCAGGCTAACTTTGCACAACTATCTACCATCAGCAAACAACAAAAAGTATGGACAAAGAAATCATCAACATGGCAGGAATTTTCATAATCACAAAACATCATCCCTAAATATATCCAAAGAAAGAATAAAACCAACTAAAACAACAATAAAACCTAAGTCAAACATCTAACATTGGAGATTGAATCAAATAACACGAGAGAAACTAAGAAATACACCAAGTCAATGCCTTTTCTTTATAAATTTTTGTAGCATGTTTTTACAACAACTCAACTCTCTTTGCAAATGAGAGGAGAGCCCTATTTATAGTGCCCAAAATGTTCAATGAATGGCCAAGATTAACTCTTATTGTGTGGCCAAGATTCATTACAAAATAGGGTTTCACCTACCCCCCAATATCTAGCAATTTAAAAATTACATTTTGTCTTTACCCTATTTCGTCCTCTTGCTGATGGCACTGTAGCTCTTTTGTCATTTAGTGGATTGCTATTTTGACTATAGCTACTCTTCATAAAGTTCTTCATCTTTAGCCGAGTTGTCCTCCTATCCCTTGCAAGCTGTGTATTCGATGAACTTGAGGACGATCGCATGGAGTTTGTCTATTTCGATGATTTCACATCACAACACCTGGTAGCTCCACTCCTTTGCATTATCCTCCAGCCTTTTCCAATCCTCATCATACTTTGAGCCTTGGTCTCTGAACAGTACTGATTGATCGAAGGCATGGGCAGCAAAACTCAGAATTCTGTTGTGATTTCTCCAGCCATCCCGTCCTTCATCTTCTCCTAGAAGTAGGGTTTTATCTTTTCCGCATCCATTTATACATTGGGCATATCATAGTCCGTCATCAACTTAAGGTATCGGGTGCATTCTACCTGGAATTCTTTGATCCATTCAATGTTCGGATCCACCTTGCTCATGATTTTCTCTAGCCTCTCTTTCCGGTTGTCAAAGTCTCGGCGCCATACATCCATTAGCCAGTGATCTTCTATCTTAAATGCGAGCTTCTTCTCCCACGTGGCTTCAAGCAATTGAAGGATAGCCTCGATCCTTGGGAAGGTGGAGTCATAGGCTGTGGGGAAATCGGTGTAGAGTTTCTTTGTGCTCTTTAGAGACCGCATTAGGTCCAAGAACTTGTTGGCTATTCGCACAGCTCGGCTAATTCCCATGTTTTCGACGTATGAGACTCGTCGGAACCAGTCCTCTGTGGTCTTCTCAAAGTTCTTTCTTCTTTCCATTTTGTCGATCTGCTCTTTGGAAAGCAGCTGAGGTGTGGACGTGGATGTGGTAAGCAAGTCGTCTACCGAAGACCATTGTTGTATGTAATTTGTTAATGCTGCGACCTGCGCTTTGAGCTCATCCTTCGAGATTTTATTCTGCTTTATCAGATGCACCACCATAGCCACTAACTCCTCAAGGTGCTCGACTTTCTGCTCTCTCGTGGCAGTTCCCAAGTCAATGGTAGAGATGTTATAACTGACCCCAGCTTGGCCAATTGTGGGCGTTGCAATTTGTGCCGCTCGAGAGCCGGAAGCATCCATTGTTACCCTGGATCAGACCTTAGGCTTCTTCTCCTTCTTCGTCATGATTTGGGCTCGAGCCAAGATGGCCTCTAACCTCGCCCTTGGGTCCTTCAGCAAAGGGGTTTTTCTTTCAAGATGCTTCTCCAACCACTCGGGCACAGCAGATTTCCCTTTGGTTGAATTGTGGTCACCTTCTCCCTTCTCAGTCAATGCCAAGATTTTTGCTCCCTTTTCTTTTAGGGATTCTCCTTTCTCTTTGGCAACATCTTCCTCTTCCTCATTGGAGTCATGAACGAACACGAGGTGTTTGATAGGCAGCCCAGGGGATGGTTGTTGAATGGGACTTTCTTCTCTTGCTGTTTCTCCTTCCTTCTTTTCCTCAGTACCCTCAGCCTCAGGGATTTTGACAACATGGGTTTTAGCCTCAGTTAGATGCTTTTGCTGTTGTTCTTCTAGTGGCTGCCCTTCTTCATCATGGGGTGACCCTTCTGCCTCTACCCCAATGTCCTTCAACTGTTGTGCCATTTCCTCCTCAAGGTCGTCATCAAAGGTTTGAATGATTTCCTTAGCACCCGAGCCATCTTCCTCATCCCCACTCTCAAAAGAGTTCGTCTCCTCCTCCTCATAAACCACCTTGTCAATGGTTTGGTGTTCGTACTCTAGGTGCTCATGGTACTTATCAGCCTCCTCCTCAATAGGCTTCGAAGCTTCCCATTCTCGTTCCTCCAACCCCCTTGAGATTAGCATTATGGCCTCCATAGTTGGTGGCCCTGTCGGTGGTTGTGAAGGTTGAGCAGTTGCAAGGACTTGCGCAAGGGTTGCTTGGAGAGTTGGATCCATTAAGATTTGGGAGAGTTTAGGGGGAAGGTTCTGCATGTGTCTTGTAAGAGCCTCGGGCATAGTGGCAGTGGGAATAGGCGCTGTTATTATTGCTAGAGGGAGCGATGTGATTGGTGACATAGCAGCAGAGGAAGGGGGAGAAGTCATGGCGGAAGAGGAGTCAATAACTATCTTAGACTCAGCCAGAGGCGAAGGGGAAAGATGGACAAAAATGTCCACTACCGGCGGGGATGTAGCGACCATAGCCAGGGAGGTGGGTGGTGCAACAGGAGGGGCAGAGAGAGCCAAGGGAGGTTGCAATTGATCCATACCCTCTGCTTCTTTCTCTTGGGTCGAAGGTTGTTCTGCAGTGCTCCCTGCTTGTTTGAGCCTTTTGGGAGGTGAGCCTCCCATTTCTTTCCTTGTATAGGCCTTGGGGTCTGGAGATTGCTTGGTGTCTGTTCCTTTTCTTTTTCTAGATCTAGTGATCGGAAGAGACTTGGAGGTCTCGCTAGTTGAAGTGGTGGCGGAAACATCCTCTGTGGCACTCGGCTCGCTCTTGAGCCCCACATAAGTCAAGATTATTCCCTATCACTTTAAATGAGCCACCTGCCCATCAATCTGCTCTTTGGTACAAGTTAAAATTGGTTGGGTTATGGTGTCTAGGTTATCGACCCCCTGTTCATCCCGGTCAATTGATGGTATTGGTAGATTGGCGACTACAGGGTACCTCAGATCCATGATAGTGGACTCGACCTCCTCGACTTGGTCTAGTCTAGGGAATGGTTGTACCCTTCTTACGAATTGTACATTCATTCGCATATAGTGCCTTGCGCGCACTTCCTTGTCATCCTGGCAGTCAGCCTAGAAATCCTCAATGTGGTGAAGATGGGCATATGCCGGCCCTAATGCTTTCCTAACGTGACCATGCAGGTCCATCTGTAGGCGAGCAGTGTGCAAGTAGAAATGGTAATCCTTTAGTTCCTTTTCGGATTTACCAGCACAATGGGAAGTTTGTAATCAGTACATGCCCTAGCCAAGGGTCATAGGATAGGAGATCCCCGCTATGTGCTTGCTATTGAAGATTTCCTGTAGGTGCTGGAGTTGTCGAGAGAGCTCGAGGAGGATGATTCGATCATTGGGATATTAAGGCAATCTATTTGGCCTTTCAGTAAAGCCCTCGGCATGGATGTATGTGAACTTCAGATATTAGATGTAGAGAAAGGTATACTGCTTCAAAAGCACTCTAGCACTATGGGAGACCCTCCTCTCAAGGTCTCCAGCAATCAATCTGATAACATGGCCAATGAAGGCATCATTTACTCTACAGTAATCTTTCTTGAAGTTCCAGTACTGGAGCTACAGATATTTATCAAAGGCTTTGAGTCCTCACTCCTACCCCTAATTGGGTGCCACAAACAACCCGTTGTACTGTCTTTGATCTGCCAAAGAATAGACAAGGTAGGAAGTCATATAAAATTTGGAGCTCTTCTTTACGTTGAAAAACTGCTCATGGAAGCAGTTGCTTATGATTCCTCCCCAGTAGAACGAAACCTTCGTTGTGATGTCCTCATTTCCACACAGGATCTGCTCAATGAAGTATGTCATCCATTCCTAAAAGTGGCGGCCGCAGGAAGGCCCATAACTTTGCTCAACATGGTTACCAGGTCGTGGTAATCCTTGTGGAAATCACTACGGAAGAGTTCTTGAAGAACTTTCGCAGGGCTGCCCCGTCTTTCCTTAAGCCAATGTAGATTTATTGACTTCTTACAGCCACCCGGATTATCATCCCACACGGCCTGACATTCTTCTAAGGTGGGGACCTCCATCTGTTTGAATGTGGGAATATGGAAGGTCTTTGTGATCCCCTCAAGCGACATGTCAACAAGAATGTTTCCCTCTTTATCAATAATTGTTCTTGTGTCAGCCTGGTATGCTTCCCGACAAGCCATGACCAATTCAGGGGCCATGAAAGATGGAGGGAATCCAGCAGCCTTGTCTATTCCACTCTGTCTTATTAGTCTTACATTCTTTGTTGTCGGGTTCACCCTGACCCTTTGCGTGAATTCGTCGATATCCACTTGGCCAATGTTGGAGTCTATGATCTCCTTCCAATCTGTTGTGACTTTTGAGTGGAGAGGCTCACCCTAGAATTTGTACTTCATCTAGTTTTTGTCTTCCTTCCCCTGAGGGGTCCTTCCTGACTTCTTACCCTTGTCCTTTTTGGGAGATTCCCTTGAAGGTCCTGCACCTGGTTCCATATATTCTGTAAGCAAGGGCAAAGTTAGCACAATGGGTCACAAAAGCATTCATGTTAGTCAACCTCTTGAAAGCAATATTTACTTCAAATAATCAATCAAGCATATCATGAACTTTTATCTCTAGATGTTATTGATCTTTTGATTAAGGGAATTTAGACAATTCGGGCCCGGAGGGTTGGACTTCCCTGACAAAAATGTTGTTTGTAAGGGAAAACACAACGAAAAGCTTTTGGGCACTCCTGTCGGTCAAATTTTAGTATTTCAAGAGGTTCACGATGAAGAGGACCGAAATTCAGCATATGGAACAAAGTTAGATTCCAAATTTGGGTGCGTTTGGATCGGTTTAAGAGAACTCAGAGGTCCTGGGATGGAGAGCTATCGGGAGATAGCAGTTTGGAGCAGCAGACAGTAGGCGAAAATCTAGAAATGGAACTCCAGGGTCTGGGGCCCAGGGGGCCAAAGGGCAACCGACAGTATGTCATTTCATTTATGAGGGTTCGGGCCGGCGACATTGGGAAAGCGTCCCAACTTCGCTGTTTGGGAAGGCAAACATCGGATGGAAGTCCAGGGGGAAGTCTGGCAATAAGAGCTCAACAGCATGGTTTTCGCTTTGAATTCGACGGTGATTGGCAGGACAGAGCCAGGAGAACGGGACGCTAGGTGGTATTTTGTGTTAGTAACGGCGGTCACGGACAAGAGTCCCGAGCCATGGAGCCCGGCGAGCAGAAGGTTGTTAGTCGTTCATGCAACATCCCAGCAGCAAACGGGGCTTTGGAGCCTGGAGATCAAAATGACAGGGTGAAATCGCCAAGGGAAAGGGTGTGTCGTGTGAGGTTCTGGCAGACGGCGAAGATCTCCCCAATGATAGAAGAAAGGCTGACTCCCGGGGACAGACTTCTGGACACCGGGGCTTGAGAGGTCCGAAGGACACCGATGCAAAAAGAAAAGTGAATAGCGAAGCAATGGGCGAAGCCTGGAGCACAGAGGGGCCGACAGAGTTTTCCATGGGGACAGCGAGTAATGAGGCATAGAAACCCGGATACGGGAGCCCGGAGACCACAAGGACAGCAGGAGTTAAATTGCCATAGGCCAACAGCAAACAGGAAGGCGGAGTCCGCAGGGCGGGACGCCGGGCGAGATTCGCCATGGACGATGGCAAAACACCTGGGGAACCCTCCAGGTGGAACCCCGGGTTCCTAGGCCTGAGAGACCCACAAGATGTATGTTAACTATGAAGTTCTCTCGGCGAGTAGAAGGTCGAGCTTCGTCGGTCGGGAGGTAGAGGAGAGTTTAAAGTTTCAAACAGCGGTAGTGAGAGTGACTTCTGGATGAGGAAGTCCAACGGCTCGGGCCCAAGGGAAGAAATTTCCATCAGCAGGTGTTCAAAGTTTTGTCGCGGATGGCGAAGGCAACTTCCGGGGCCGAAGAGGAGGTTTTCCCTGCATGAAGAACAGCGGCGGTAAGGAGAAACTCCGGTTTGGTGAGGAGGGCATCCTAGAGGGTTTCTCATGTTTTTAACACGTGGGTTTTGTGCGCAATTTCATGTTTTCTGACCTTATGCCCTCTTAATGATTGTTAATTCATTTAAATCCCTTGAAACCATGAAAACAATGCTCGGGAAGGGCAAACGGATGGCCTACCGTAAACATGCGACGCGGGGAGATGTGGGATCCACCTACGGTTGATGAAATGGTGCTGAGGGTGACGATTGTGACATTGTCGAAGACGATGGGCTCCAAAGAGTAGGTTCTCCAATCGCTCTGCAATCTTGTGAGATGATAATGATAGGTCGGAGTGGGTATTTTATACCCCTAATTGCCATTAATGCTTGTATTTAATGCAGGTACGACAGCGAAAAAGTTGGTGGATTTGAAAACATCGGCGAAGGCGGCAGGAAAACCCGGGGCCCGACGGCCAGGGACACGCCTAATGGCGGCTGCTATAAATATTTCATGTTGGTCAGAACGGTGGCGACAAAGAGGGAAGCGGAGCCTGGAGGGTGGGACACCACGAGGGATCCGCCATTACGGACGGCGGAACCATCACAGAATTTCAGACTCAGAATTCTGAATGGTCGGGCCCAGAGCATCCCATGGTAGTCAGGGACTCCCACAGTCTGCGGTCGGCGAAAAGGTTGGTGGGACCTGGGGGGTGGGACGCCATAGGAAGTTCGCCATCTGGGACAGCAAAACACAGGCAGAACCCCAGAAGAGGAACTCCAGGGTTCGGGGTCCGGAGGGAAGAACGCCATCACAAAATTTCAACAGGTTACGAACAAAAGGAAAATGGAGGCTCGGACCCCGAGGTCTGGGAGGACACAGAGCGGACGCCACTGGGAATGGCAGTTCCAGCAGGGAAACCTGGTGAGGGAATCCTGCAAGGTCGGGCCTGGAAGGGCCTGAGGCCGTTGGTAGGGTCAAACTGCCAGAGGGACTCCACGAGGTGCCAGAATGCAGCCAAACTAAAAGGGGGAGGCATGGTCAATTTATGGTGGGACCTTAAAGCAACATTGACCATCAAAGACATTGAAAAGAGAGGCATGCAAAATGAGGCGATGACAAAAAATGACCCAACAAGGCTAAAAAAGAGGGCCCCTGTTCTGAACAGGGCATGTGTGCTAAGGGCACAACAAATGGCGACTCCGCTGGAGAACGCTCCCGAGTGTTCTAAGGATAAATATTCATTCAGGACCTAAAATCTCTAGTTTTGTAGACCAAAAGTGGCTTCTAAAGATGAATCTAGGAGGACAAGATCCTTAATTGTGTCAGCGTACAGAACATCTCAGAAGTGTGTGTAGTGAGTTCATTCCTTTCCTTGGGATAGTGACCAGGGTTACTAAGTCAACAGAGCAAGATACATAAATTATCTAACACCAAAAGTAACCTGGACATTGTTCCACTGCCAGTCAGGCGTCCATAGCCCCGATGGAGTTGTCGCTACAATCTCACGAATATTGCTCTACTACCGGCCGGACGTCTATAGCCCCAGTAGAGTTACCCAGATACCCATACAGTCATTTATTTTCAGAATTTCTTTGCTCTTTTGCTTTCACATTTCACTTCTCTTTTATCATTTAGTTCAACTGGGTAAGCATTGAAGCCTACAAGGGGTTTGAGACTGTAGTGGTCACTGGAGCAGACTTGAGATTTTTCACTCGCTAGGGCGTCATAACAACCATGGCACAGTCCTTTAGAAATGATTATTATGTGTTTTGTGCGAGATCCGAGATGTGTGTAAAAAGATTTAGCCAAGGATCAAGTTCTAAGTAGAGTTCAAGCAAGAAAATCATTCACTTTCCGCCTTCAAAGACCGATAATCGAGAGTGAATGTTTAGCCGAAGAACACAAAGAACGGACAACAAAGTGAGCTACTTATCGAACAAGCACGACCACCGCAAAGGGAGTGGGAAACAACTTTAAAAAAAAAACTGTCGGGAGGGGGAAAACAAAAGAGCGACGCAAACAAAATGCAAGCAAGCCAAAAAGAAAACTACCATAACCTATATACAAGTATTTACAACGATGAGCTTGAACGAGTTCAAGCCTGGAAGTAATGCTTCAGGTGCTGCTCGTTGATCGGAAACGGGACGTTCTCACCAGTTAAGGTCTTTAGGCGGAAGGCATTGTCTCCCAAAATCTTAGCTATTTGAAAGGGGCCAAGCTAGAGCTTGTCGAATTTGTTGTGTCCCCCTTTCTTTTCATGGGCCTTGTCCCAATACAAGACCAAGTCTGCAATTCTAAAGGCCTTGATCTTGGCTCAGTGGTCGAACCATCTTTTAACTATGCTTTGATGTTTGGCAAAATTTTCTATTACACAATCTTGGAATTCCTCTAAATGCAAGAGCTCAGCTAGCTGAGCTTCCCTACGATCTCCTCGCTCATAAAAATCGTTGATGAACTAAAGAGTAGGAATCTTCAGATAGATGGGCAATATAGGTTCTAGGCCATAAACAAGGTGGAATGGGGAATCACCGTGGGCAGCCTTGTGGCGAGTGCGATCAGCCCAAAGGGCGAAACGGAGATGGGTATGCCAGTCCTTAGGATTCCTATCTAGCAGTTTTTTTATCATGGTAACCAGGTTTTTATTTGTAGACTCGACAAGGCCATTGCCCTGAGGGTAGTAATTAGATGAGAATTTAAGGGAAATCCCATAGTCAAACGCCCAACTAGTAAATTTCAATGAAACAAACGCAGGTCCATTATCACATACCAAAGTATACAGACAACCAAAGCGATTCAAAGTGAAGCTTTTTAGGAAATTAGTAACTACTTCAGTTGTGCATTGCTTACATACTATTGCTTCCATCTACCTAGTATAGTAATCAGTAGCGGTAAGAATGTACCTATGTCCTGCAGATGATGGAGGGCTTACCGGACTGATGAAATCGAGACCCCATTGCGCAAATGGTCTTACCTCTAGCATAGGCTGCAATGGGACAACATTTTTTTCCCTAGTGGCAGCGGCCTAGCATGTGTGACATGAACGAACATGGAAATGGGCATCCTTAAAGATGGTTGGCCACTAATACCCTACTCTCAATATCTGGTGTGCTGTGGAAGAACCAGAACCATGACCTGTGCCAAATTTGTTGTGGAACTCTTTCAAGACTCGATCTGCTTCTTCTTTGCCAAGGCATCATAAATAAATGCCTTCATGATTCTTCTTGTAGAAAATGAAACCTTGCAGTATGTAGCCATTACTTTTCAATCTAAGGGCCCGCTTTTGGACCCCTTGCAAGTGTGGTGGACATTTATGGTTCAGCAAATAGTAGATGACATTTTTATACCACTCTCTGGGGGAAACATCCTCAAGCTCGTACTACTGCACAGTGAGTTCGGGTCCAGCTTCTTCTACTGTTTCAGCAATTGTGTGAATGAGTGCCTGTCCTCTCACCAGTTTCATCGGTTGGATCTCCATGTCATATTCTTGGAGCAGGGTGACCCATTTAGCTTTTTATTCACCTAATTCATTTTGCATGAGCAGCGTTTTTACTGTTGGGTCGGGGACAATGGAAAACACCTTATTGCATAGGATATAGTGTCTAAATTTCTTCACCTCTCTAACAAGAGCATATGCTTGTTTTTCAATGTTGTGATATCACAATTCAACATCCTTGAGGGGAGCACTCATAAAGGTGATCGGATGCTCATTTCCTTCATCATCCTTCTGGGTCAACATGCTAACACATGAATGCTCTGAAGCAAATGAGTAGATGTAGAAAGGCTTCAGATAATTTGGGCTAACTAACACAAGCGCCTCAGCAATGACCCGTTTGATTTCTTCGAAAGATTGTTTGGCATTAGCTGTCCATTCAACTTTGGCATCTTGTTTGAGCATAGCATTGAGAGGTTTAACAATCTCTGCAAAACCTATAATGAATTTTCGGACGAAGTTGATCTTTCTGAAGAAAGATTTTAATTCTTTCTTACTTTTTGGGGGCGAGATTTTGAGTAAGGACTCGATATGTTCGGGGTCTATGGAGATTCCCTATTCTGAGATATGCCCAAGTAATCTGCCTTCAGTCACTCTGAAAATGCACTTCTTGGGGTTAAGGGAAACTCCAAACTCCCTGCATCTCTGGAATACCTTGCATAAATCGGAGATGTGGTCACCCCATTTTTAGAAAACACCGGTCAAATCATCCATGTAGATGATTATGCACTTGCCAATTAGGTCCTTGAAGGCGATATCCATGGTGCGTTGGAAAGTGGCGCCAACGTTGATGAGCCCAAAAGGCATTCTCCTGTATGCAAACATCCCCCACTTAGTGGTGAACACTATTTTGTGGCGATCCTTGTACTGTACCATTACCTGGTTATACCCGGAGTATCCATCGAGGAAATACATCATCTAGGAGCTGTTGACGATCTGCAGCACATCATCTAATGAAGGTACTAGATAGTTGTCTTTTTCTGAGGCACAGTTTGGATTGTGAAAATCTACACACAATCTAATTTCCCCATTCTTTTTTTTGACCGGGACCAAGTTGGCCACCCATGTGGAATGCCTAACCAAAAAAATGATTCTTGCTTTTGTACTTCCTTGTAAACGACAAGTTCCAGTAAGGCATTGATAGGGCGCTACCGCTGGCGGAATGGCCTAACTTTCATCTTAAGAGGCATGGTGTGTATAATGATAGAAGTGTCATATATTTTTAAATATTCATAGCTCCATGCCACTACATCATGGTACCTCCACAGCGCATCTGTGATTCCCTTCTTTTCCTCTGGCGTGCACACCCTACTGATAAAAATATTCCTGATCTCCTCAGCTGTCCCAAGGTTGTGAGCATCGCACTGGTTGCTTATGGCCTCCTTTTTCATTTGCTGATCCTGATCTCTGATCTGGTCCAAGTCAAATAGGCATTCCAACTGAACCATGTCTTTGGGGATCATGTTGGTTTTAAGGTTAATAACCCCCTCTATGTCCAGTTTGACTTCTTGTGGATCAGCTTCATCGATTATTTGAGCTGCAAAGACGTCGGAACTTGTGATGAATTGAAGGATATGCTTGTCATTATTAAAGACTTGCAAGTGGGTAGCATTATTTAGGACCGATGGCATGGATGTTAGCTCAACAGTGAATTTCTTGAGCCTAGATAGAGAGAGGGGTTGTAGAGTGCTGGCTGCTTGAGCCAAGGCATCAGCTGTACGATTCTGAGCACGAGGGATCAATTGTATATTGAATGCATCTAAGCCCTCTAAGAGATCCCAAACCCTATGCCTATAGTTTGTAAGTCTTCGGTCATGACAGGAATACAACTTCCTAACCTGTTTAACCACAAGCTCGAAATCCTTGAAAACTTGCAGCATTTTTATATTTTTCTTCAAGGCCATGAGAAGGCCAAGGACTAAGGCCTCGTATGTCACTACGTTGTTGGTGCAATAGAACTACAATTTGTGGGCAGTGAGAAATGTCTTACCCGTTGGACTAATGAGTTCGAACCCATCCCAAGCTCCTTGCTTGGACTTGGATCCATCAAATCAGAACATCCAACATGTGGAGGGTTCGTTATCTTCGGGTATGATTGAGCTTCTATTCCCTTTCAGCTGGGTGGCTGGCCCTATGACCTTAGGGGAATTTTCTGGTTCGATGCAATGATCAACAGGTGGTTCTGCTGGTGTCTCCTTTGGTGTTTCTATCTGAGGAGTAGTTAATTTTTTAACATGTGCAACTGCTGCTTGACACAAGCAACAATCAAACTCAGAGTGTCCAGCATTGTGAACCCTACACCAGTTCGGTAACAAGAGATTTTGTAAACTCATTCGAGCCCCTAGGCTGAGCTGATCCCTTGCACACTTTTCAATGAATTCCTGGAAACCACTGAGTAGTCCCTAGTCGTCATCCTTACCAGGCTCATCATCGGCTTCTATCAATATTTCTATGTCTGGGAGCATTCGTGTAGAATCAGTTGAAGGACTACACAACACTAGTAACACTTCATCCACACATTCTTCTTGAAGCCCAACCTCATTTTGGTAGGGAAAAGGGCGGTAATTCCCCAGGTCAGTCTCAGTGAACAACACCTCATTGATATTATTGTAATACGTGATCATGTACTTCATAGGGGGTTCACGGTCGATACAGATTTGATTGGGTAGCCCTTCTATGGTAGCCACATATGAGAAAGGTCTGTGGCAATGTATCCATTCAGCGCCTTGGTGAATTCCCTTCCCAAGATGATTCCATATGCATCAGGAATGTCAGCCACTTGAATATCAATGACCTATTGTATCTGTGGGTCTATAACAATCTGCATCGGGATACGGTTTATTTCACCCACGATGTTGATCTCTGTTTTGTCCAACTAGGTCACCTTCCTCCTTGAAGGTGTGGGAGTGATGCCAAGAGCCTTGCATACTGCCAAGGGCATGACATTGGCAGACGCTCCTGAATCGAGCAGGTAGTTGTGCAGGTTCTTCCCAAAGATCCTAATGGTGGTTAGGAAAAGGAGAGTTTCCGGTCTCCCCTGGAAGATGTCCATAGGCATGTCCATGTGAGCTATCTAACCTTTGTTCTTATCATTGCCCATATCCTTGGTTTGCCTAAATAGCCAGTCCTTGGAAAGCTACCTATTAGCCCTCTCTGGCTCCTTTTCAATTTGTTTACTCGCAAGTTGATTTTCAGGGATATCCTTCATTTTCCTAGTATTATCTTGTATCTCCAGTTCTTTCCTGGGCTCTTCAAAGGTAACCCTCTTAGGTGGCATTTCTTGTGTTGTACTAGAAGATAGAGTCTCATTAAGAACCCTAAATAAGGCATGCCTTACAGCAGGGACTTTGAGCAATTTGAAGGCTGATAAACTAATTTTTACCTTCTTGAACTCTTATGCTACGTATTCACCCATTTGTTCAATTTCTGAACTAAAAGCTTTGCCTATGGCAGAACTAGGAGGTTGGGCCTTCGTTTGACTAGATGGATTTTGGGATTGGCCTTGAGGCTGATTTTGTGACTGGTTTTGAGATCCATTCTTGTTGAGGTATTGGACAGGTATGTGAGGAAGCCCAGTGTTATTGCTGGCATTAGGATCAGGTGGAGTGGTGAAATTGTTTGGTGGGGTAGAAGTTGTTAAGGGTCTACCCGCCTGTCTATTCTTAAGGAAGTAGGGAGTCGACCATTGATGGAACATGTGGACCTCATCTACAAATAATTCTTCTTCATCTACCAGACCATTATCTACTGAATCAAAGAGCTAAGCCAAGGTTTGTTCATTACCTACCTTTTGTGCTTATTCACCCTCGACAGGGGCAGGCTCGACTTCGGGCTCGTTGCGATCACCTCGCAGGAATGGTCCTTGATTAACCACGAGACATGAGGAGTCATATGGCTTGGATGGGACGATGTCCCTACAGCCGGCACTGTCTACTGCATTCTGCACTTCCACCTGGAAGATTTCAATAGCTGTCTAGAACTCAGAAAAATCCAACTCAGAATGTCTGCTAGTTTTATGAATTCGACACCATCTGGACAAGACTGCCTTGGAAAGGTATACACCGTTGGTCATTTTTTCATTGCTTTCCTGTTGATCGAAAGACATAGGAACACCACCATTGTTGGGCCTAGTGTTCCACATGCGATTCTGCCTCTGAGAGGGTCTCCTTTCTGCATTTTGATTGGCATTTTTCCTCCTATTATAGTTCTGCCCCGAGGAAGTGCCTACTTCTCAATTATCCCTGCTGTCCCTATTGTCTCAGTTGTCCCGGTTGAGATTGGCCTAAAAATTATGCTAGGAGGCCTACAACTGGTTATTCTGATTCTTTAAGTGCATTATTTTTGTGGACATTTTTTTTATCATCTCAGTCATTCCCTCTAACTTATCTTTCTTAGTCCCATTCCTAGGCAACGACGCCGGATTTTGGAGAAAAGTGGGTGGGGCTGTCGGCTAATTCTGATAGGTTGGAGGAAATTCTGGTTCCGATAGGTACAATGGCACCTGGGGCTGTTGGGAATACGCCTGCTATTGTGGAGTAGCCTGAGAATAGTTATACTGCTATCGGGGCTGCAAATAGGAAGGCGTGGGAGGCGCATAATTCAATGGCTGCCCTGGATGTGGTACCATAGGTAATTGAGGTACTTGGTTCATAAGAGGGGTTTGATGAGAAAACACCTGATTAAGCCCCTGAATCTGCATCGGGTGAGCCACTAGGCCCAACAAAGGTAGCGGGCCAGAGATATTCTGCCCCAAGTCTGCACTGGCGACAACAACCTCCTTATAGGCCACCACCAATGAGGCAGGCGGCGGTTGGATCCTTTGCACCAAAGCTAAGGTGAGGTTGTCCAATGCTGCATAGTAGACTAGGAGAGCCGCAACATCATTATGAAGGTACGGGTCCTCAAGCCTTGTGTAGGCCTGATGAAAGTGGTCATTAAAGTAGCCAATAGGTTCGTTGACTTCCCTTCTGACGGACATGATCTGCTAATAAAGCTCTGAAGGGCTAATGGGAATCTTATACTTCTACAGGAAGGCATTCTTCATTAGAGTCCATGAGGTAATGGATCCCCTTGGCAGATTAATGTACCAATAGAAAGCTTCTTCCCCCAACGAATGCAGAAAGAGGCGAATGCAGAAAGACGCGGCACGCAACGTCCTCGTGGTCAACTTGCATTTTGGTAATCACTGTCTCGAATATTTTGATATGCTCCTCAACTATTCTTTGCAGGTCGCGCAGATGGAACTTCGAACAAAATCCTTCTAGATTCTTTGGTATATCATTGTAAGCAGCGAAATGTATCAGCGAAGGGTTATGTGCTAACCATACCATGGAGGGTGGCGGAGGTGGTCTCTGTTGTTGGAAAACAATAATTTGGGGTTGTATTTGCAATACAACAGCAATCTGGGACTGCATTTGAGCTACGGCTGAATGGACCGTGCCCTGGGCTGGAAAGGCCGGGAGAGGGGCAACCCCCTGGCTGCCAGAGACAGGAGGTGCAAATGCAATTTGAGATGGTTGGGTGGAGGACGAAGGCCAGCCAAATGAAGGTGAGGGTGGAATGGAAGTGGATGGAATGGAGGAAGAGGAAGAGGCAACGCTACTTCCTTTAGCTTGCTTTGCCCTTGTAGGAGGCTGCAATTCTTCAAATTCTCCCTTGTTTGGTGTTGACCATAGAACTCTTTGAAATCTTTCTGGGGAGAATAATCTGATTCGATCCAGCTTCACTTCTAACCCTTAACTTGGTATTTCCACTGTCGACCCTACTTCTAGCGCCAGTTCTGTTGATGTGTTTTTTATGCACTTTTCAACACAAGCAGTGCGTAGGTGCACTACCTCTCTTGAAAGACAATCTTCCACAATCAGATTGCAGAACACTATCTCAAGTTCTCTAATGTCAGGTCTTGACAATGCTTGGAATATTTTAGTTGTTTGATATGATTTTTTGGAATCACAAGGCGGTCTTACACAAAAAACGCAAAGCATGGGTATAAAGCATGGAAGTTGGATCTTGAAATGGAGTTCTTATGATGGAAAGTTGTTATGCATTGGCTGTAGGTTCAAACAGCAGTCTTGGACTCCATTTTGTTGTTGGATTTGGCTTTACAATGTGCAATGAACCTTAGCATAGGTCAGTTATTAAGAAAAAACAAAAGAAGGCAAGGAAGAGGGAAAGTTCCTAAGTTTGCAATTAACTGCGAATAGTAACAATGGAGTTCCTACAATGGACAACTTCTCAAAACAATATCCCACTTAACCAGGTATTTCACAGTATCATGGAAATTGTGCTATCTTCTAAGGTCTGTAGATATTTTATCCTTCATCCACCATGTGCATGCATGAATCAAAGATAAATGTTTTGGAGCAGTTTTGAAATCAAGTCCAGGCTAACTTTGCACAACTATTTACCATCAGCAAACAACAAAAAGTATGGAAAAAGAAATCATCAACATGGCAGGAATTTTTATAATTACAAAACAACATCCCTAAATCTATCCAAAGAAAGAAGACAACCAACTAAAACAATAATAAAACCTAAGTCAAACATCTAACATTGGAGATTGAATCAAATAACATGAGAGAAACTTAGAAAATACACCATGTCAATGCCTTTTCTTTATAAATTTTTGCAACATGTTTTTACAACAACTCAACTCTCTTTACAAATGAGAGGAAAGCCCTATTTATAGTGCCCAAAAGGTTCAATAAATGGCCAAGATTAACTCTTATTGTGTGGCCAAGATTCATTACAAAATAGGGTTTCACCTACCCCCCAATATCTAGCAATTTAAAAATTACATTTTGTCTTTACCCTATTTCATCCTCTTGTTGATAGCACTGTAGCTCTTTTGTCATTTAGCGGGTTGTTGTTTTGACTGTAGCTACTCTTCAAAAAGTTCTTCATCTTTAGCCGAGCTGTCCTCCTATCCCTTGGAAGCTGTGTATTCGATGAACTTGAGGACAACCACGTGGAGTTTGTCTATTTCGATGATTTCACATTGCAGCACCTGGTAGCTCCACTCCTTTGCATTATCCTCCAGCCTTTTCCAATCCTCATCATACTTTGAGCCTTGGTCTCTGAATAGTTTTGATTGATCGAAGGCACGGACATCAAAACTCATGAATTCCATTGTGATTTCTCCAACCATCCCGTTCTTCATCTTCTCCTGGAAGTAGGGTTTTATCTTTTCCGCATCCATTTGTACAGTGGGCATATCATAGTCCGTCATCAGCTTAAGGTATCAGGTGCATTCTACCTAGATTTCTTTGATCCATTCAATGTCTGGATCCACCTTGCTCATGATTTTCTCTAGCCTCTCCTTCCGATTGTCAAAGTCTCGGCGCCATACATCCATTAGCCAGTGATTTTTTTCTTAAATGCGAGCTTCTTCTCCCATGTGGCTTCAGGAAATTGAAGGATAGCCTCGATCCTTGGGAAGGTGGAGTCATAGGCTGTGGGGAAATTGGTGCAGAGTTTCTTTGTGCTCTCTAGAGACTGCATTAGGTCCAAGAACTTGTTGGTTGTTCACACAGCCCAGCTAATTCCCATGTTTCCGACGTATGAGACTCATCGGTACTAGTCCTTTGTGGTCTTCTCCAAGTTCTTTCTTCTTTCCATTTTGTCGATCTACTCTTTGGAAAGCAGCTGAGGTGCGGTCGTGGATGTGGTAGGCAGGTCGTCTACTGAAGACCATTGTTGTATGTAATCTGTTAATGCTGCGACCTACGCCTTTAGCTCATCCTTCCAGATTTTATCCTGCTTTATCAAATGCACCACTATAGCCACATACTCCTCAAGGTGCTCGACTTTCTACTCTCTGGTGGTAGTTCCCAAGTCAATGATAGAGATGTTATAACTGACCCTAGGTTGGCCAACCGTGGGCATTGCAATTTGTGCCGCTTTAGAGCTGGAAGCATCCATTGTTACCCTAGATTGGACCTTGGGCTTCTGCTCCTTCTTCATCATGATTTGGGCTCGAGCCAAGATGGCCTCTAACCTCGCCCTTGGGTCCTTCAGCACAGGGGTTTTTCTTTCGGGCTGCTTCTCTAATCACTCGGGCACAGCAGATTTCCCTTTGGGTGAATCGTGGTCACCTTCGCCCTTCTTAGTCAATGCCAAGATTTTCACTCCCTTTTCTTTTGGGGATTCTCCTTTCTCTTTTGCAGCATCTTCCTCTTCCTCATCGGAGTCATGAACGAATACGAGGCGTTTGATAGGAAGCCCGGGGGATGGTTGCTGAATGGGACTTTCTTCTTTTGCTGTTTCTCCTTCCTTCTTTTCCTTAGTACCCTCACCGTCGGGGCTTTTGACAACATGGGTTTCAGCCTTAGTTAGATCCTTTTGGTGTTGTTCTTTTGGTGGCTGCCCTTCTTCCTCATGGGGTGACCCTTCTACCTCTACCTCAATGTCCTTCAACTGTTGTGCCATTTCCTCCTCAAGGTCGTCATCAAAGGTTTGAATGATTTCCTTAGCACTCAAGCCATCTTCCTCGTCCCCACTCTTGAAAGAGCTCATCTCCTCCTCATAAACCACCCTGTCAATGGTTCGGTGTTCGTACTCTAGGTGCTCATGGTACTGATCAACCTCCTCCTCAATAGGCTTTGAGGTTTCCCGTTCTCGTTCCTCCAACTCCCTTGAGATTAGCATTGTGGCCTCCATAGTTGGTGGCCCTGTCAGTGGTTGTGAAGGTTGAGTAGTTGCAAGGACTTGCGCAAGGGCTGCTTGGAGAGTTGGATCCAATAAGATCTGGGAGAGCTCAGGGGGAAGGTTCTGCATGTGTCTTGTAAGAGCCTCGGGCATAGTGGTAGTGGGAATAGGTGTTGTTATTGTTGCTAGAGGGAGCAATGTGATTGGTGACATAGCAATAAAGGAAGGGGGAGAAGTCATGGCGGAAGAGGAGTCAATAACTATCATAGACTCGGCCGGAGGCGAAGGGGTAAGATGGATAGAAATGTCCACTGCCGGTGGGGATGCAGCGACCATAGCCAGGGAGGTGGGTGGTGCAACAGGAGGGGCAAAGAAAGCCAAGGGAGGCTGCAATTGATCCATACCCTCTGCTTCTTTCTCTTGGGTCGATTGTTGTTCTGCAGTGCTCCCTGCCTGTTTGAGCCTTTTGGGAGGTGAGCCTCCCGTTTCTTTCCTTGTATAGGCCTTGGGGTCTGGAGATTGCTTGGTTTCTGTTCCTTTTCTTTTCCTAGATATGGTGACCGGGGGAGACTTGGAGGTCCCACCAGTTGAAGTGGTGTCGGCAACATCCTCTGTGGCACTCGACTCACTCTTAAGCCCCTCATAAGTCAAGATCACTCCCTATCATTTTAAATGAGCCACTTGCCCATCAATCCACTCCTAGGTACAAGTTAAAATTGGCTAGGTTATGCTGTCCAGGTCATCGACCTCCTGTTCATCCTAGTGAATTGATGGTATTTGTAGATTGGCGACTTTAGAGTACCTCAGATGCATGATAGTGGACTCGTCATCCTCGACTTGGTCTAGTATAGGGAATGGTTGTACCCTTCTTACGAATTATACATTCATTCGCATGTAGTTCCTTGTGCACACTTCCTTGTCATCCTGGTAGTCAGCCCAGAAATCCTCAATGTGGTGAAGATGGGCATATGCCAGCCCCAGTGCTTTCCTGATGTGACCATGCAGGTCCATCCGTGGGCGAGCAGTGTGCAAGTAGAAATGGTAATCCTTCAGTTCCTTCTCAGAGTTACCAGCACACTAGGAAGTCTATAATCAGTACATGCTCTGGCCAAGGGTCATAGAATAGGAGATCCCTGCTATGAGCTTGCTGTTGAAGATTGCCTGCAGGTGCTGGAGTTGCTGAGAGAGTTCGAGGAGGATGATTCGATCATTGGGATATCGAGGCAATCTATTCGGCCTTTTAGTAAAGCCCTAGGAACGGATGTATGTGAACTTCGGATATTGGATGTAGAGAAAGGAATATTGCTTCAAAAGCACTCTGGCACTGTGGGAGACCCTCCTTTCGAAGTCTCCAACAATCAATTTGATAACATGGCCAATGAAGCCATCATTTACTCTGCATTAATCCCTCTTGAAGTTCCGGTACTAGAGGTATGGATATTTATCAAAGGCTTTGAGTCCTCGCTTCTGCCCCTAATCGGGTGCCACAAACAACCCATTGTACTATCTTTGATCCACCAAGGAATAGATAAGGTAGGAAGTCACATAAATTTTGGAGCTCTTCTTTGTGTTGACACACTGCTCATGGAAGCAGTTGCTTATGATTCCTCCCTAGTAGAACGAAACCTTCGTTGTGACGTCCTCATTTCCACACAGGATCTGCTCAATGAAGTATGTCATCCATTCCTGAGAGTAGGCAGCCATAGGAAAGCCCATAACCCTACTCAACATGGTTACCAGGTTGTGGTAATCCTCATGGAAATCACTGCAAAAGAGTTCCCAAGGAACTTTTGCAGCACTGCCTCATCTTTTCTTAAGCCAATGTAGATTTATTGACTTCTTACAGCCACCTGGATTATCATCCCATGCCGCCTGAAATTCTTCTAAGGTGGGGACTTCCATCTGTCAGAATGTAGGAATATGGAAGGTCTTTGTGATCCCCTCAGGTGACATGTCAGCAAGAATGTTTCCCTCTTTATCAACAATTATTCTTGTGTCAGCCTGATATGCTTCCCAACAAGCCATGACCAATTCAGGGGCCACGAGAGATGGAGGGAATCCAACAGCCTTAGCTATTCCACTCTGTCTTATTAGTCTTACATTATTTGTTGTCGGGTTCACCCTGACACTTTGCGTGAATTCATTGATATCCACCTGGCCAATGTTGGTGTCCGTGATCTCCTTCCAATCTGTTGTGACTTTTGAGTGGAGAGGCTCACCCTGGAATTGGTACTTCATCTGGTCTTTGTCTTCCTTCCCCCAAGGGGTCCTTTCCAACTTTTTACCCTAGTCCTTTTCGGCAGATGCCCCTGAAGGTCCTGCACCCAGTTCCATATATTCTGCAAGCAAGGGAAAAGTTAGCACAATGGGTCACAGAAGCATTCATGTTAGTCAACATCTTGAAAACAATATTTACTTCAAATAATCAATCAAGCATATCATGAACTTTCATCTCTAGATGTTATTGATCTTTTGATTAAGGGCACTTAGACAATTCAGGCCCGGAGGGCTAGACTTCCTTGGCAGGAATGCTGTTTGGAAGGGAAAACACAGCGAAAAGCTCCCGGGCACTCCTTTCGGTCAAATTTCAGTATTTCAAGATGTTCACGATGAAGAGGATCGAAATTCAGTATGTGGGTCGAAGTTAGATTCCAGATTTGGGCACTTTTGGATCAGTTTAAGAGAACTCAAAGGTCCTGGCCCAGAGAGCTGTCGGGAGATAGCAGTTTGGAGTGGTAGACAGCAGACGAAAATTTGGAGATGAAACTCCGGGGTCTGGGGCTCGGGAGGGCAAAGGGCGACCGGTAGTATGTCATTTCATTTCTGAGGGTTTGGGCCGGCGAGACCATGAAGGCATCCAAACTTCACCGTTTGGGAAGGAAAACATCAGACTAAAGTCCAGGGGGGAAGTCCGGCAATAAGAGCCCGACAGCATGGTTTTCGCTTTGAATTCAGCGGCGATCGGCAGGACGAAGCCCGAAGATTGGGACGTCGGGCAGTATTTTCTGTTAGTAACGGTGGTCAAGCACAGGAGTCCCGGGCCACGGAGCCCAGTGAGCAGAAGGTCGTTAGTCGTTCATGCAGCATCCCAGCAGTGAATGGGGCTTCAGAGCCCGAAGATCAAAATGACGGGGTGAAATCGCGAAGGGAAAGGGTGTGTCGTGTGAGGTTCTGGCAGACAGCGAAGATCTCCTCGATGGCGGAAGAAAGGCGGACTCGTGAGGACAGACTTCCGGACATCGGGGCCTAAGAGGTCCAAAGGATGCCGATGCAAAAAGAAAAGCGAACAGTGGAGCAAAGGGTCGGGCCCGAAGCACGGAGGGGCCGACAGAGTTTTCCATGGGGATGGTGGGTAATGAGGCACAGAAACCTGGAGACTAGAGCCTGGAGACCAAAAGGATAGCAAGAGTTAAATCTCCAGAGGCCAATAGCAAATAGGAAGGCAGAGTCCACAGGGGGGGACGTCGGGCAAGATTCACCATGGACGATGGCAAAACATGCAGGGAACCACAAAGGTGGAACCCCAGGTTCCCGGGCCCGAGAGACCCAGAGGACGTATGTTAACTATGAAGTTCTCTCGGTGAGGAGAAGGTCGGGCTCCGCCAGTTGGGAGGTAGAGGATAGTTTGCAGTTTCAAACGGTGGTAGCAAGAGTGACTTCCGGACGGGGAAGTCCGACGGCTCAGGCCCGAGGGAAGAAATTGCCATTGGCAGATGTTCAAAGTTTTGTCGCGGACAGCGAAGGCAAGTCTCGGGGGTTGAAGAGGAGGTTTTCCCTATGCGAAGAATAGTGGCAGCAAGGAGAAACTCTAGTTTGGTGAGGAGGGCATCCTAGAGGGTTTCTCATGTTTTGAACACGTGGGTTTTGTGTGCAATTTCATGTTTTCCAACCTTATGCCCTCTTAATGATTGTTAATTCATTTAAATCCCTCGAAACCATGAAAACAACGCTCGGGAAGGGAAAATAGATGGCCTACCTTAAACGCACGATGCGGGGAGATGTAGTATCCATCTACGGTTGACGAAATGATGCTGAGGGTGACGATTGTGATGTTGTCGAAGATGGTGGGCTCCAAATAGTAGGTTCTCCAATTGCTCTACAATCCTGTGAGATGACAATGACAGGTTGGAGTGGGTATTTTATACCCCTAACCACCATTAACGCTTGTATTTAATGTAGGTACGACAGAAAAAAAGTTGGTGGATTTGAAAACATCAACGACGGCGGCGAGAAACCCGGGGCCCGACAGCCGGGGAGACGCTTGATGGTGAAAGCTGTAAATATTTCATGTTGGTTAGAATGGCGGCAGTGAAGAGGGAAGTGGGGCCCGGAGGGCGAGACGTCGCCAGGGATCCGCAGTTACGGACGGCGAAACCATGATAGAATTCCAGACTCGAAATTCTGGATGGTTGAGCCCGGAGCATCCCATGGCAGTCAGGGACTTCCGTAGTCTGCAGTCAACGAAAAGGTTGGCGGGATCCGGGGGGCGGGATGCCACAGGAAGTTCGCCGTCTGGGATGGTGAAACACAGACGGAACCCCAGAAGAGGAACTCCGGGGTTCGGGGTCCAGAGGGAAGAATGCCGTCAGAAAATTTCAACAGGTTTCAAACAAAAGGCAAACAAAGACTTGGACCCCAAGGTCTGGGAGGACACCGAGCGGACGCCGCCGGGAATGATAGTTCCAGCGGGGTAACCCGATGAGGGAATCCCGCAAGGTCGGGCTCAGAAGGGCTCGAGGCCGTTGGCAAGGTGAAACTACCAGAGGGACTCCACGAGGCACCAGAACGCAGCAAAACTAAAAGGGGGAGGCATGGTCAATTTATGGTGGGACCTTAAAGCAACATTGACCATCAGAGACATCAAAAAGGGAGGCACACAAAATGGGGCAGTGAAAAAAATGACACGACAAGGCAAAAAAAAAGGGCCCCCATTCCGAACGGGGCATGTGTGCTATGGGCACAATAGAGATGCTCGAGCAAGCCATGACAAATAACATGGTATTCTATCATGTATCATAGAAAAGAAAATCAATGTACACAACACTATGATAGGAGAAGGATTTTGTAGACAAACAAATGTATCAATTTGAATCACATAAATAGTTATTAGTGATTCCCATAAGTACTAGAAATGAATAAAAAAAAATTCTTGTGTGGTCCTAGATGACTTATTGCTTTCATGGCTCGATAATTTTATAAGTTAAAGAATTATTATCCATGCAGTTTTATTGAATTAAAAGGTATGCCTTATTTTTTGGGAAAACAATGATTTATTTGACTTCCAAAAAGATGATGTACTCAACTTGTTGGAATAAAAAAGGAAGCATTAAAAGTAACTAAGTATATGTTCAAAACCATCAAAGACAATGGCAAAGTAAAAATTATTAATGGTATTTACGGTTGCTCGATTGAATCTATTTATTGGCATGCTAGCATTATATAGTTGGGAGTCATGAGCTTTTTTTTTGTGGAGCACCCGTCCTAAAGAAAATGTATACATAGCATTGAATCGAAATAATCGCCATGTGGAAAAGTCGACATGTACACACCAGAGCACTTTTGGCCTACAAGGTTTGCAGTTAGAAATTTTATAAAACCCATGTTAAATACCATAACTTATAATTTCATGAGGGACGTCATGAATTTTAAAGACATGGAAAATGCCATAGATTTTATAACACTTGCCTACATACCTTGTAGGAAAAAATAATTGCTTTTGGTTCTTCATCTCCACCATTTTAAATGAAATATATTCTAGGAAAATATGTATCCAATGAACAACATATCTAATGATTATATTTACGCAAATTTCCACCTACAAAAGGAAGATGGTCATTAGCTAAGAATAGTTTCATGTTTTTGAATTACATAGCATGTCATTGAGTACACTTAATTTCCTATGTGGAAAGCTATATTCTTGGCAGATTGACATTTCATTGCAAAAAAAAGCAAGCAAAATAATTAATAATATTTACAGTTGGTTAACGAAATCTATTTATTGATAATAGGAAAGTTTTGTACTTATAATATCATGTTGGTGGTGTTCAACAAGAGTGAGCAGCATTAGATCAACTTGTTGAAGTACGAAAGAATATGAAATAGACAATTTACAATACAATAATTCCCTTGTAGGCCTATTTCTTTTGTGCAACATTATAAAGGAAAAAATATCAACATAGAATAAAATAGGTTAGCATTGTTTGTTGTAAATAAAAAGAGGTAAAATAGGAGATTTTGAATACATGGGATACTAGCAAATAATTGTGTATAATTAATGTACTAAAAATGTTGAAAAGAGAGTTGTGGAAACAATGACAAATACAATGAATAGAATAGAGTATGTTTTTTTGATGGGCAAGTGCATGTGAGAATTTGTGTGTCTATGCATATAAGCAACAACAAATATATGATGATAGAATCCAAAAGCACTAAACCCACACTCATTGTCCTCCCTACCATATTGGCATCATGAAGTCTCATGGGCTATATCCAAACCCCCAAGCAAAAAGGAAAGTAAGGTCCATGGAAAATTTTAAGGACTCTTATTATATATCACACAATAACAAAAACAAAGAAATTCTAAATCAACTATTGGAAGAGCACTTAAGAATCACAAGTAACTTGACATACACAATTTACAATAGACTAATTTGCTTGAATGTCTACTATATTCGTGCAACATTAGAAAGGGGAATATATAAATATAGAATAAAATAGGTTAGCATTATTTGTTGTAAATAGAAAAAGAAAAAAAAGAAGATTTTGAATACACGGGATACTAGGAAACAATTGTGTATATGTAATCTATTGAGGAAGTTGGAAAGACAACTGTGGAAACAATGACAAAAATGATGGATAAAATAGAGTATATTTTGGTGGATAAGTGGATGTGAGAATTTGTGTGTCCATGTATATAAGAAGCAACAAATATATCACGATAAAATTCAAAAGCAGTAAACCCACACTCATTTTCCTCCCTACCATATTGTCATCATGAAGCCTTATGGGCTCTAGCTAAACCCCCAAGCAAGAAAGGTAGGTAAGGTCCATGGAAAGTCTCAAGAACTCTTACCATATATCACACAATAAGAAAAATAGAGACATTTAAAAAAAACTATTGGAAAAACACTTAAGAATTACAAGTAAAAGATGGTTGGGCCAAGTTATTGGAGCATGAAATGATGTGGAATAGAGAATTTACAACACAATAATTTTCTTGAATGTCTATTGTATCTGTGCAACATTATAAATTAAATAATATTGATATAGAGTAAAAGAGGTTAGCAATATTTGTTATAAAAAGAAAGAGAAACAGTGAAATATTTTGAATAAATGGCATGTTGGCAAATAGTTGTGTAAGAAATCTTCATTGTTATTTGTTTGTATCTTTTTTATTATACCCATTTTAGAGACTTGAAAGAGATAATCATTCTTTATGCATGGTTTTATTGTAGTTAAATCTTGTCCCTATTGACATATATGTGCAGTGACCAGACTTGTGTTTTTAAATGGTGATGTGGAGCTTGGTAATTATGTGGGTTGCTGGTGGTGTGGTGTTGGTTCAATAGCATACTATTGTAAAAATAACTCACTCTAGTGGAATGGAGCAACAAACACCACTCTCATGTGCTTCGAGGGATAAACAGTGTGATTCTATCAACAATTTATTTGTCCATTTAGAAGCACATGAGATCAGTGTTTGGTTGCTATTCATAACCACATAAATCAATGTCTATTTTCTTGCCCACTATATTGGCATTATGAAGCCTGACAGGCTCTAGCCAAATCCCCAAGCCAAAGGAGTTAAAGTCCATGGAAAATCCCATGGAGTGTTACCATAAACCAGAGGGAAAAGGAACATGTAGAAAGATGAGTGTTTTGAACCAAATTCTATAACATTGTATTGTTTTTTATGGGTTAAGAAGTACACGGTAAAAATATATCCTAGTAAAGAAAAAAGTATAATGAGATTTGAAGATGGTTAGAAGAAGATTGGTAAGTGGAATCTATAGAAGAATGGAAAATAAAGGAAAGAATATAATAAAACATATTCAAACAATACAAGCAATGTATGTAACAGTTGATTAAATGTGCTTGCAACTTTAACCACAAAAGATAGCAATAGTTGCATTGTCTCGTATCTCTTGAACTTTATATCTTTAGTTGATAGGCTATTTGTTTGAAGTTGGTATTTCCTAAGAAGACAAAATTTAATCATGCAATATATGTAAAGCTTGAAACAAATGAGGGGAAAATGATATCATGAAACATATTGATATAAGATTCAAGCTACACTATTTTGTAGTAGATATTCAAAACAAATAGAGGAATTATATAACAGGTATTAGAATAACACTTGTTGGGTAGTATATATCACACACAAAGAGGAAAATTGTATTGGGTGCCTTGGAAGATAGGCAGATATATATGTGCATATATACATATATATACATACTCAATTCCCTGATTGATATATAAAAATACCTGTATAGGCAGATATACATATGCATATATCTAGACAAAGATATACATACATATGTATTTCTAAACAGGTTTTGTATATTATGTTTGTGTAATTATGTAGACTGCAATTATGAGTAGAGTTTAAAGTAGCATGTATAAGTGTTGTCTATTCTCTACAAAAAGCATGACTATACAGTTATAGCATTGAGTCATATAGTATTGACATGTTGATAAGAACAAAGCATTTAATTGTGCAGTATGTGTAACATATTGATAATGCCAGAATGGCTCTTCTGGCATTGCAATTGAATCAATATATTTTCTTGCATATTTTGTAGTACACTTCCCCACACTGTAACAATGAATATTGCATTTACTTCCTCCTATGTGATTACACCACAAATACACATATATACATATATATAGATATAGATATACATATATGGAAACATATATATACATGTACATATATACATATACATCTATACACATACATATATATACATGTACATATATAGATACATATATATGCATATCTATACATATATATATATACATGCATATATTGTAAAGTTGGGATCCACTATTTACCATTAGATAATATAGAGAAACAGACAAATTGTAAAAGAACCATAAGGGAAACCCTAGAGAGCGACATACATCTGAATCTTAAGTATCATCTTAATATTTCTTATGACTATTACATAGACTACTTGGCTTCTACTAATATGTTACACGACACTCTTTTTATGTCATCTATTCAAAGCTTCCTATAACAGACTATTTTTTTTGTTGTTCTTTTTCTTTGTAAGGCAAGAAAATGTATTGGTTAAGTTGCATTGTCAAAAACAATATCATGAAAGTTATTGATAGGTAAACAGATGAGGGCAGAAGAATATTATCAAACATGTTAATAGAAGACAACCAGAATATGTAACAGCTGCCTTCCATAACCACCAAACCACGTAATACACACACACACACATATATATCTACATAGACATATACATATATGCACACATATACATATACATATATATATATATATATATATATATATACACATACGTACACATATACATACATACATATATACATATGTATACACATATCTACACTCTATACATCTTTGATGCTATAATTTTTTTGTAAAATTAGCCCCTTTGAATCTGTCTAATTGATTTCACTTCAAATCCTTACAAAGAGGACACTGTAGATTGTGAATGGTCACGTAATTTATTCTTCCCTTTTCCTATATAGATTTGCACATTCATTGAGCTACCATGGTTTTCATTTTACTTTGATTCCCATCTTCTTTTTAGTCTATTAGCAAATAGAGGAATTGTATAACAACAGTTGCATTATCTGCCATTAAGTATTATAGGAAAAATGGGGAAATTGTAACAGAACTATTAGTAAAACATACATACATATATTTATCCATACATACATATATATAGAGGTTGAAGTAGACATGAATTGATCTTTTCAAAGACTTCAAAATATATTTTCCTTAATCATTCTATCCATGTGCTGTGATGATGTGCATTTTCGTTCATTGCACCTGTTTAACAAAAAAAAAATATAGATATACTTCCAGTGCTAATAAATATAAAGGTAGGAGAGAGATAAAATTATATCGTACCTACACAAATCTATATAATAGTTCACTTGCCAATTCAAAATCCAAGCAACATTATTTGGTACTCAATATTATAGGAAAATACCAAAAATATAAAAGATCTATCAAAAAAACATTTACTATGTAACATCGGGCAAACTAATTTTATCTATATGCAGTTGTGTATGTATATGTATGTATATGTTTACATGTATGTATGTGTGCATATATGTAGATATTTGTATGTATATGTTTACATGTATATATGCATGGATATCTATACATGTATATATACATATATATGTGTACATGTACATATACGTCCATATGTTTACATGTATATATATGTGCATGTTTTACATGGGTATTTTTGCATAAATGATTAATTTATTGTTCATTTAATTTGGGCTCTACTTATTGTTCCTTTTGATAGCAAGTTGGAGGGTTTTAACACTGGTGTGCTACAAAACTTGTGAGAAAGTATATGTATATACACTTGTGTGTGTGTGTATATATGTATGTATATGTATACATGTATATATGTATGCATACGTAGACATGCATATACACATGCATATACACATGTATATCTACATGTATACATACATATATATGTATACATGTATATATATGTCCATATGTTTACATGTATATATATATATATCTCTATGTTTACATGGTTATTTTGCATAAATGATTAATTTATTGTTCATGTCTTTGGTTCTTTGTTTATTGTTGCTTTTGATACCATATTGAAGAGGGTTAGCACTGATGCACTGCAAAATGTGAGAGAAAGTAAATTGATTAAGTTGCATTGTCAAGAGAGCCATTGTGGTGTTGGTTTGATAGCACATTATTTATTGTTCATGCCTTTTTTTCAGTGCTTATTGTTCCTGTTGATAGCAAGTTGCAGGGTTTTATATTGATTAAGATGCATTGTGCAAATAGCGAGTGTAGTGTTGGTTTGGTATTAGAGCATTGTTAAAATCATCACTTTATGCTCTATCCTATAGCATCTTGGAGGGAGTTAAGCTTGTTGTGCCATGGAATCTGTAAGTGGTTTTACATGGTAATTTTATGTCAATGATTAATTTATTGTACATGTGTATATATATATATATCTATGTCTACAAGTATATATATATCTGTATGTTTACATGTATATATATGCATATGTATACATGTATATATCTATGTGTATCTTTACATGTATATATGTATGCATATGTAGACATGTATATATACATGTGTATATATGTATATATGTATACATGTATACATATGTCTATATATTTACATGCATATAAATATATGTATGTCTAGATGGGTATTTTGCATAAATGATTAATTTATGATTTATGTGACCTGATCTCTGCTAATTGTTCCTTTCGATAGCAGAATCAACAGTTTTAACATTGATCTAATGCAAAATGTGTGAGAAAGTATACTAATTAAATCACATTGTCGAAAGAGCCTTCTTATATATATATACATACTTAATCGAGACTCCAAGCTACATTAGTGTTTTTCTAATACCTCTTTTAGAATTTCTCTATTTCTCTATAATATTTAGTGTGAGGCGATGCAACTCAATTTTTTTGATAAAATTAAGAATATTTAACTACAGTTGCCCCTATAGTAATGGGTATCAAGCCAAGAATGCACAGGGATAACTACAAACAATAAACAAGGGCCACAAAAATTACTCACCCCAACTATATTTTTTTCACGGAAGAAAAAAGATTTAACTACAATTTCCCTAAACCCATAATAAATAGACCTCCCAACACCAAAGATATACACAAATAATCAAAATAGTAGACCAATAGTGAGAGAAACAAGATTTAACTACAAAAGACCAAAGTTACACAACCATAACTACAAACAATAAACAAGGGCCACAAAAATCACTCAACCCAACCATATCTCTTTGACAATAGGAAGAAATACAAAAATTATAAAAGAGCTATTAGCATAATAGTGAACAGCCAAATATTAGTAACTCTAACCATATTTTTCCCACGAAAGGAAGAACATTTAACTATAATTTCTCCACTCACAAAGAGTAGTAATCTCTTTCAAGTCTCAAAAATCGCTATGATGCCAAAGATAGAAACATATTAGAAGAATACATTAACAATAAATTAATGATGTATGCAAAACACCCATGCAAACATTAGTATAAGGCCACAACCTCCATTTAAAATTCGAGCTACATCACTTGACACTAAATATCATATAAAAATAGAGAAATTGTAAAAAGAGCTATTAGTATAACAGTAAACACCCACCAATGCAATTTTATCTCCAATATCTCAATGGTTTCATACAACCCTAAACCCTACACATAGATAGCTACAATTCCTCCTATGGTAATAGTTGCAATTCCAAAGATATACACAGATAATCAAAAGAATATACCAACAACAAGAGAAAGTAGATTTAACTACAATTGCTCCTATGGTAATAGGTATAAAGCCAAAGAAACATATAACAAGAAGACATTAACAATAAATAAATTATTTATGTAAAACACCCATGTATAATAGAATATAACCCCACAAGCTTCATTGAAAATGAAAACCAAACCATGTGTATGGTAGCAAAGATCCACAGAGTATATATATGTGTCTACATATGTATGAATAAACAAGGGCCACAAAAATCACTCAACACAATGATATCTTTTTAACAATAGGAAGAAGATTTAACTGCAATTTCCTTGAAGCCACATTAAATACAACTCCTAAACCCAATATGTAGCAATAATCTCTACAAAATGAGTACAACCCTACCCTTCACTAAATATTATAGAGAAATTGAGAAATTGTAAAAGAGGTATTAGAATAGCACTCAATAGCAGAAAATTAGTAGCCCTATCCATATTTTTTTGATAAAAGAAAGAAGATTTAACTATAGTCTCTCCACCCCCAAAGACCGATAATCTCCTTCAATCCTTGAAAATGGGTATAATGAAAAAGATAGAAACATAAAACAAGAAGACATTGAAAATACATTAATCATCTATGAAAAGAACTGATGTAAAAATCAGTATAACCCCACAAGCTTCATTGAAAATTCAAGCTACATCACCACAAATAGAGAAATTGTAAAAGACCTACTAGAATAATACTAGACAACCTCTAAAGTAATTTTATTTTCAATATGTTAATGCTTTCATACAACCCTAAACCCTACACATAGATAAATATAATTGCTCCCATGGTAATGGCTATAATGCCAAAAATACACACAAACAACCAAAACAATAGACCATCAGTGTGCAAATAACCAACCCCAACCATATTTTTTGATGGAAGAAAGAAGATTTAAGTGCAATTTCTCCATCCATAGAGAACGATAATCTCTTTCAAATTTCAAAAATGGGTATACACACAAACAACCAAAATAATAGACCAAGAGTGAATAAATAACTAACCTTAACCATATTTTTTGAACAAAGAAAGAATATTTTTGTGCAATTTCTCCATCCATAGAGAATGATAATGTCTTTCGAAACTCCAAAATGGGTATAACACCAAAGATACAAACATATAATAAGAAGACATCAACAACAAATGAACCATCTATGTAAACTACCCATGTAAAAGGACTTATAGATTCCAGAGCACAAGAGTTTTCAATCTAGCATAAAATTGTTTGTGAACAACTTGCTATCAAACCAGTGACAGAGCTGAAGGACACGGTTTTTTTATAATAGTCTGGTATTAATCCACCGACGAAGCCCTAGGCAAGGATTTTTACAATGGCCTCCTATGAAACAAATACCACAATGGTTGTTTCAACAATGCAACTTAATGAAAATTGCTCCTATTGTGATGGTTGCAACATGAAAGATACACACACATAACCAAAACCATAAACGAATGATGAAAAAATTACTAACCCTAAGCATATATTTTTATGAAAGAAAGAAAATTTAATTGCAATTCCTCCATCGATACAGAAAAATACTCTCTTTCAAATCTCCACAATGGGTATAACACCAAAGATACAAAAATTTGGCAAGAAGACATAGAAAATAAATTAACCATCCATACAAACCACCCATGTAAAACAACTTACAGATTCCAGAGAACACCAGTTTTCAATCTGGCATAAGACACTTTTCGAACAATCTAGAATCAAACCAGCAACAGAGCCAAAGCCAACAATTTTTTTCACATTCGTCTACCATGAAACCAACACCACAATTGCTATTTACACAAAGGAATTTAATCAAAGTATACTTTCCCAAACTACTACATTCAATATCGCATTTACTTCATTTGTCTGCATTTACTTCATCTGCCTCCATCATACAACAACCATATAATGCATTAACCATTGGGTGAACAAGCACTTACCATTCACCTTCCACCTTTCAAGGAGACCACCTCCACTACCGCCAACCCACATATTTGCAAAGGTCCACGTTGAACACTTACCATTCACCTTCCTCGTTATGATGACACCATTCTCCACTACCACCAATCAACATAATAACTAACACCCATGTCCCCACAAAAAAAGGGGTTCCCTCCCCACTAGTCGACAAACCCCAACACCAACAAATCCAATTTGTAGTTGGGCTGACAAAAATCCCAACAGAAACTTCAAACAAAATAGCCTATCGACTAATTATTGTAATTTTATTATTTATTAAAGAAAGGAATTTAAAATATAGTTGTTCTAAATAGACTATACAACTTTAAAATTTAATTTATAAACAATAACGTTAGAATTCAGAATTCATGAATATGTTAATGAATTTGAGTATTGGTAAGAGATTAAAATTAAGAATTCATAATTTTGTAAAATATTGTTATAAATAAACATTTAATGATTAAGTTTCACTTTGTATATTTTCAAACATTTTGTTTTCTTTTATCTTATCATTCTTGTGCAACTTGATCAAATTGTAAAAGAAATTGGTAAGTGGTTAATATTAGGCATCTATAAATTTAATCCCAAAACATCCTATTTTCCTTAATTTATTGCTACATCATTTTCACATCTTGCTATATCATCTTCTTAACTTGTTATGTCATCCGTGTGCAACTTATCAAGCACCAAAATAAATTGTTAAGGAGTTAATATTAGTGATTTACAAAATTATAAATATATTTATAAATACAAATTTCACTTTGTCAATCTTGAAACATCTTATTAGGTTGATTCTAATTGTGCATGCATTTCAATAGATTAGCCTAGACTACAATTAAAAAATAATAATTTTCTTTTATCTATTTAATAGTCACAATTTGTAAATTAGTTTAATGTCTCACATACATCAACAAAAAGAGTGTCGAGAACCAAACACTTTTTTATCATCTTCAAACACTTCCTCTTCTTCTCAATGTTAAACAACTAAAATGGCCTTCATTCATAAGTATTAATCCTAATTAAAATATATATTTTAAAATTAAAATTGAATAAAATAAATAAATGATAATCCATCATAATGTTTTTGATAAAAGGGGATAAACGGGTTTTACAGGGACCCAAAACCACAAAGTAACATTACAAGCAAAGACCAAAATAGAGGTCCAAAAGACAAAAAGGCTGCCATAGAGATAAAAACCAACTAAAACAAATAGCCGCAAAAAGCCACAAAAAAGCCATCAAACGGCTGGCAAACAAAAAAAACTGGGCCCAGCCACAGCTAATCCATAGACTTCAGAAGCTCGTCAGCAACCTCTTCCAGGTCCACCATATCCTGGAACCCCTCCATGAAAATCTGAGTCATATTTGGGGTAGTCAGGGATTTTCTTTTCATACTTGATCTGGTTCGCTTAGAGATCACCGCTTCCTCATCCTGGTCTTTCTCCTTATCAAGGTTGACAATCAACGCTCTTTTCTGGGTTTTCTCCAATCTTTCGGTCATGGCTTTGATGATTAAAGAGTTATGTCTGGCAATTCTGCAGTTCTGATCAACAATTTTTTTCATGGTTCCTTTAATTTTATCAAGATCATTTTTAACAGTGCTGTCCTTTTGTATGTTATCCTTCACAAAGGTATTCTTTTCCACTTCAAGCAGAATTAGCCCTGCAACTTTGGCTTCAATTTCCCCCAACTTACTATGAAGAGACAGATTTTTGGTCTTCAACTCACTGATTTCATAAAATAACCATTTGGCAAAATTAAATTGGTCCACAGAACATCTCTTGGTAGTTCCAACGAAGTCAAAAAGGGGGTCACAATCAGAATTGACCCCAAAATTAACTAACTCCGCACCTCTGGGAGGGCTACAGTTCTCCTGTTGAATATTCTAAGGGAAATGGGGATCCTCAAGAGTGACCTTGGCTGCTTTAGCAGAAACAACATGAGAGTCATCAGGGTAGGAGACTAACTTGTAAACCGGAGAACTAGAGCCCACCACTTTAGCATTAGGGTTTGTGTGGCCAAGGGCAGGAATAGAGCAGGCACCAGAAGGCTGGGGGGATCGGCCAGAGACAGAAGGGGAGGGTAGGGGAAGCGAGGAAAGCTTGACACGGCCGGAAGAAACTTTAGTCTTAGATATACTAGGCTCTGTATCATCCTCATCATGCTCCAAGGGGGCTATAGGGTTTGATAGGGCAGGCATATTCTGAAAGTGCTCATAGATGAGCCTTAAAAGACCCGTGTGAAGAATCAGGTATCTTTTAGGGCTCCTACTATGGTCAGAAAAGCTATTTCCCAGGGAATAGAGCAAGAAGAAAGGGATGGAAACATGTACCTTATGCCGGAAGTGATTGAGCAGCACGAAGTGATATCCATAAACCCTAGTGAAGTGGTTGTCGAGGGTGATGTACTCCATGATAACCCTTAGCACTTTTCTCCATAAAGTTTTTATGGTGTCCACTTCATAGTAATTATTTGTCATCTTGAAAAGTTTTTGCTTCTCCATTTCGGTATTCGGGAACCTCATCACAGCTTCGTCAGAGAATTTCCTATCTCTAAAAAATTTATGCTCTTCAATCGGGATGCCAGTCACCTCTGCTATCAAAGCTTCATAAATCTGAACTTTCCTCCCAAAGAGGAGAACCTCCCCATTATTCCAATTTTTCTCAAAGAAATCAGTAATCTCCTCCCGAGGGCCATGGAGTTTCTCGATGAATGAAAGTAAGCCACCCCTTCTTATTTTGCTCCATGCTTTAGTGTTCTTGGTGTGTGACTCAAAACTGGTAGGTTCAACCCTCTTTCGTTCCTCGCCCATTTTTGAGATCTCGATGCGAATACTGTTGCAACTGAAGAACCTGTTCCAGATAATTCCTTTGCTTCGCAAGACCCACAAAGCGTGCCAAGGTAAATAATTTTTTTGTCGGATCCTCATAGTCCCATAATGTCTACTTATTTTGTTAGTCATGACTTGTACCTTCCTCATTATTACAAGAAGTCGCCACTTTTCCATTCACCGCATCGAGCACCATTAAAGCTTGAACATCAGAATGGAGGTCAATCCTTTTGTGCCACGTGAGGATTTTATCACTCTTAACTCCCTCATTAGAAAAAAAATCCACTACCGCATTAACCTCACGGTAAGCATGAGTGATTTTTATTCTGTCAAACTTACTAAGTAAAACCTTAGCATCTTCAATCCAGTTTTTAATCAACCATGCAGGTTGGGACCTACCACAAAGGCTATCTATTATATTTTTTGAATCACCTTCAAGCCATAAATTTTTACATTTAATTTCCACTACAAGGTTGATTATGTAATAAGCACCTGCCGCTTCTGCCACATGATTAGTTTGGACCCCCAAAGGGGTGGCAACAACTCCCATAAAGTTACCAACCGAGTCCCTTAGGACCCCACCACACCCAGCCTTCCCTGTATTTCCTTTGGTTGCGCCATCGAAGTTGGCTTTGGCCCAGCCATCCATAGGAAAACTTCAGCAAACTCCCTCCCTAGACTTTTTGGTCGTATTAGGAACATTGGAAATATCCCATTTAATTCTGCATTCCCTAGCAATTAGGTTGTCATAAGGAGAGCAAACCACAGTCTCAACCTTGTCCTCCCTGAAGGAAACAATAGAGAAGTTTTCTTTAATCATCCTAAGAATTCTTTCAAACACAATTTCCTCCAATGACTCCTTATCCCTGAAGATCATGTTGTTTCTCTCTTTCCAATTTCCCCAAGTCACATGGGGGAACGAGAAAGCCCAAAGTCTTTTTATAAAGGGGTTGAGAGAAGGGGCTTTCCATTGAACAAAAAAATCTTCAACCGACTCCGGGGGGATCCAAGAAAAATGCCAACATTTCAGAAGCTTGTCCCAAACCATAGAGGAGAAAGGACAGTGGATAAAGAGGTGGTTAACCGATTCAATGTTGCTTTTACAGAGGTAGCATCTATTGGGGAGCAGAACACCTCTTTTGCTAAGATTATCCACAGTTAGCACTTTATTTTGCAGCAAGGACCAGAAAAAGATGTTAACCTTAGGTAAGAGATGCCTAGTCCAAGCATGCGACCATAGAGGGGGAGGATTAAGAGCATGTGAAAGCCAGACAAAAGCGAATGAGACAGAAAAGCACCTAGAAGGCTCATACTTCCAGATAAGACTGTCTTTCTAATTTAGGCACAGTCTGATAGCATTCAACGAGGAGTAAACAGAGACCAAAACAGGGTTTATCAAGGGGAGATTGATACACTTACCATCCTGCCAGTAGTCTTTAACAAGGAGGCCAAAAGTATCTTTGCAAAACTCAGCCCATCTACTGAGATTCCCATCCTGAGACAGAGGTTCATTGCGCAGCCAACAATCATCCCAAAATATGATCTAGTTACCATTGCGTACCTGCCATTTCAATCCCAATTTCACAACCTTTATCCCATCAATCATATAGTTTCAGTAACTTGATCCTTTCGGGAGATTAGGATTCTCAATAAGATCTTTGAGGGAATTGTTATTCTGCAAATACTTACTTTTAATTATTTCACTCCATTCCCTAGAGGAGAAGAATAGTCTCCATATCTGTTTAGCTAGGAGCGACTTGTTCAGCAGTCTGATTTTTCTTAGCCTAAGGCCTCCATCCTTTTTAGATCTGCAAACCAAGTCCCATCCAACAAGAGGCATTCTTTTTCTTTCTTTGACTCCCGACCAAAGGAATCTCTTTTGAATCTTTTTAATGGTTTTAGTGTATTTGGATGGGATTTTAAAAAGACTGAGAGCATAGATAGGGAGATTCTGCAAGGAGGCTTTAAGAAGCTAGAGTTTTCTGGCTTGGCTTAGGCGAGCTCCTTTCCAGCCAGAAAGTTTTTTCCCAAACCTATCAACCAAAGAGATCCAAAAAGAATCTGGAGGTTTTAAGCATAGAGGTAATCCAAGATAAGTAGTAGGAAGGGACTCTATCTTGCAACCAAGAATTCCATCTATCTTCCTCTGTCTGTGCAAAGGTGTGTTAAAGAAATACAGTGAGCATTTTTGCTTATTTATCACCTGACCAGAAGCTCCTCCATAGGTATCCAAAAGTTTCTTCATCTCTTTAGCTTCCGAGACAGCAGATCTACCCATTAGCAAAGTGTCATCCATGAACTGTTGATGAGAGCATATAAAATTGCTCGAAGACAGTTTGAGCCCCATAATAGATCTTTGAGCAACCAATTTAATCATATTCCTACCAAAACTATCAGCCATAATTCTGAAGAGGATAGGAGAAATGGGATCTCCCTTTCTTAACCCTCTAGAATTACGAAAAAAGGTGGAAGGGGACCCATTAATCAGAACCGCCACTGAAGCAGAAGTGATGAGTTGTTCAATTAGCTGCAAAACCCTTTCATTGAACCCAAAATATTTTAAGATCTTAAACAGAAAGTTCCATTCCACCCTGTCATAAGCCTTCGAGATGTCAAGCTTTAGAAGAAATCATTCTGAAGACCGAGAGGGAGTGAATATTCTCATGAGCATGGACAATGGAGTCAAGAATTTTTCTTCCAGGCACAAAACCATTCTGTTGAGGAGCAATAATAGTGGGCAGAATGAGAAGCACCCTAGAGGTAAGCACCTTCGAAATAATTTTATAGGAGTTACAGAGGCTAATAGGTCTGAAGCCTTCAAAATCCTGCACTCCAAGCTTTTTGGGGATAAGAACCAAGAAAGTGGCATTTAACTCCTTCAAAAGGTTTCTAGAATGGAAGAACTCTTTCACCGCCTTCTCAACATCCTCCCCAACAATGTCCCAGAATCAATGGAAAAAAAGTAAAGGGAAGCCATCAGGACCAGGCGCTTTGCTTCCTTCAAAAGAGAAAACAACTTTTTTAATTTCCTCGCTAGTAATTGATTTTGATCCTCCAAGTTAATTCCCTCTTTCTCAGATAGAAGGTTCTTAAAGAATAGGGCAACCTCTATTCTGATGTCCTCTTCCTCCTCATAAGTTCTGCCATCAACCACAATCGCTGAGATTTTTTTAGCTGCTCTGTGTTTAGAAGCTGAAAGATGAAAGTATCTGGTGTTTTTGTCTCCAGCCTTTAACCAGAGAGCTCTGGACCTTTGTCTCCAAAATTCCTCTTCTCTAGCAATTGTCTCATGAAGTTTTGTGAGAATCTCATTTTCCTTTTCCTTAGTTTCATTTAGGTAGCCTTCCTTCTGAATTTTGTTTTGGATTTTAGAAAGCCTAAACTGAAGATTAGATTTGATTTGAAAGATATTGCCAAAAGACTCTTTTTTCCACTTTCTGAGATTCATTTTAACTTCTCTTAAATTTTTGGCGATTCTAAATAAGGCAATACCCTTTATATTAATATTCTACCATTTCCTTATTTCCTTTTAGAGGAGAGGATGGGAAAGCCACATCTTCTCAAAATGAAAAAGGAGTATTCCTCTTAATCTTTAAGGGGTCAGCAACAAAACTAATAGGAAAATGGTTAGACCCAATCCTAGGGAGAGTTTTCAAAGAACAACAATAATTTAAGAGCCATACATCAGAGATAAGGGTTCTATCAAGTCTCACCTGGATCAGATCAGACATAACTCTTCAATTCGACCACGTGTAAGAGCTCCCTTGCAAGTCCAGGTCAATCAAGGCTTGATTGTTGATGAATTCTTGAAGATCCTCTTTGCTTTATTCATTGATCTGAGAGCTGCCAAACTTCTCACCCTGAAGGAGAGGGGAATTAAAATCTCCCATGACAACCCAGGGGTCATTTTGAAAGATATTCCAAAAAGAAGCTAGCTCTTTCCAAAAAGCCTTCCGAGCTTTTTTGCAATTAGGAGCATAAATATTAGACTAGATCTAGCTGAAGTTGTCCCTTATATGAGTAAATCTAGTGGCAACATGATTAGGCCGAGAAAAAAGTGGATCGCCTCTTATGACCTTACAGTTCCAAAAAGTTGCAACCCCTCTGAAGGTGCCAGCAGAATCACTTCCCTGAATGGAATAGTGCTGGAACAAAGAAATATTTTCCACCTTTTCACTTAACATTTTAGTTTCCTGAATGAAAAGAATATCAGGCTTTTGGTCCCAGGAAAAATTGTGCAAAATATCCTGCTTGTGGGGGTTATTTAGTCCCCTTATATTCCAAGATAATAACTTCATGATGATTTAGGAGGGAGGAGGATCTCAGGGATGGTTTTTTGGCAGCCATCCGCAATATCTTGAAAGCTAATGTGCTCTCTTATCCAAAATTTAGGTCTTCTTCCTTTGGCCAAAGAAATTGCCCCACAGTCTGCTTTTGCTCTCAATCTTGTTGAGATCTCGCAAGGGGTGATTTTGATTTTCGCTTTTTTCTTCTTTTTCTTGGATAGCACCTCTTCTCTATCTATGTCCTCTTGACTATCTAATTCTTTATTGGATTCCCATTCTTTTTCAAAGAAGAATTTCAGTTCCTAGGGGAGAGTATCCATGAGCCCATTCACTCAAGGCGAGGAGCTACTTCTTTCAAGAGAGCTTACCTGGCTATGGTCTGAATAAGTGTCTTTAACGACTTCAATAGGAGCCACATCTGAGCTAGATTCAACTACTGGGTTATTTTCCCAAATCAGGGACACGATCAAAGGAATGCCTACCTCCAGAGAAAGACCTTGAATTGGAATATCGTCCAACCCTGGCGTCACGGGGACCCGACCAAAGGGGCTCATTATTGGGGCAAGAGAATCTTCCTCCTTGCTTAGGGCTAAATTCCCCACATCACATTCCACACTTTCCCCTTTGTCCTGAGAGTTAGAGTTAAAATCTGGTATCAAAACTTGGGGGATCTAGAAGGCGGAGCCTTCTTTTCCAGCCTCACCTGAAATATTATCAAGAGAATCATCTGCCATTCCCAGGGCTAAGTTCCCACCATCACTTTCCACCCTTTCCTCTTTGTCCTGAGAATCAGAGTTAAACTCCGTTAC
>VDFB02000007.1:156793374-156883432 GCA_007258455.2 Sequoia sempervirens | reverse complement strand
ATTGGTTGTGGTTGGGGAATGCCTCACGTAGCCTCATGTCAATACTTTGAAGTAATCTGGGGCCAAGGAAGCTCATTTCATCTATTAAAATGTACTTAATGAAGTACATTTTTTCTTGGAAGGCTGCTAGTGCTTGCCCTTGCAGGGGGGCAATATCTTTGATAGGTATATGTAGGGCTAAGTGGATTGTTGATGCTTGGATGTTAAATGCCGCTACACCTGTAGGTGCTAGAAGTAGTAATGGCGATGGGGAATTTTGGGATGAACTGTTGATGGCAGATTGGATGGCTTTTATTAGGTGTGATTTTCCAATTCCAGCAGTTCCTTGAACAATCATTCGTAAAGGAGGTTGCAAAGTACATGTATTTAGATGAGAGAAAACTATATCAAATGCTTTCTTTTGTTGGACAGAGAGGTCAAGTTGGGTAGGGATTGTGGGAAGATGGGGGAGTACAAATGTCCGGCGACTGGATTCAATGTAGGTAGTAGCATAGACTTGTTCTTGGGGACTTAGTTGGCAGGAGCCCCAATCATGGTGCAAGTCAATGTCACGATGACCAAGCATATCTAGTTCATCAAATTGAAAAGGAACGCTTGAGTAGAGGCTTGATAATACTTGCCACTCAGATGGGTTGTTCTCATGTACTATATCTTCTGGATTTGAAGAGGAGCTAGAGTCTGTATCTTCTGAAGGCTCTGAGCGCGTGCGGAGAACATGCCAAGGATGGTAACTGTCTGCAAAACTCTCCCACTGTTGTATAATATTACTATTGGGAATTGCGAACTCATTTTGAATGCTGTGGAATGGTTTGTACAAAAGTAGTTCACTCCAGCAAAATGCTTCGAAGCAAATGTTGTCTCTTGCAGGGATGGAGGTGAAGCGTGGTGAGACGCGAACAATGGCTTTAATGGGGCGCTCTTTCCATTGCCTTTGCTTCTGAGATGCCTTGTAGGTCCACTTTTGGGTGACCTCAATAAGTGACATAGCCTCTAAATAAACTGGACGAATCATGTAAGCATCAATGTTACTTGGGCAGGTGGTGGATGATTCAGATGAGAGCCCTAGTCGTTGAAAACTTTTTTGGTTCACATTTAAAGAGACAAAAGTCCTACTGCACAGGGAGAGTGGAAGTTTAAGCAAGAGGTGGCAAGTTTCTTGGGCTCCAATATCACGGTCGACAAGAGTGTCAGCAAGCATTTTTTTGAAAGCTGTTGGTGCAGGCTTGTCAGACTCAATATTGATTGAAATACGAGAAAGCATAGTGTGGTATGTTTCTGACTTGGTCTCTACTTTTGTTGCATACTTAGCAATATACTTGAGGACTGCATGGATGGAGACAATAGGCTGACAATCAATATTAGCTCTCCAAATAGAGAGGATAGATGGGTTGTGTTGATTTAAGCGATCATCATTTCGAGCAGCGGTAAATTTAGGTAGGCCAGATTCATCAATGGCAAGGGTGGAAATTTCTTGCATGGGCCAAGGTGCTTTATAACGACATTGGAGGGATTGGGCCTTTCTTCGAAGGCATGTTTGTAAGGTACACTTTGTATGGCGCTGAAGATAATTGACAAGTTCAGTGTAGTCAATGATAGGGTTAGTTTGCATGATCATTGTGTTGTCCATTGAACAAGGGTCATCTTCAAGAGATCGATGAATTGGTTGGTTCCTTGATAGTAGTGAGCGAGGGTTCCATGCACATACATGCCTGTCAATGTAGGTAAGGGCATTTTGGACTGCTTCAAGGTTGTCCCATTGTAGTTTCCCAACATCAGGTGCTGCTTGTAGCCAAAGGAAACCATGGATATGTGCGGAGCCTCTGTGTTGCCATTCATACCTGACGGTTTGTCAAGGTTAGGAACTTAGGAGGCATTCAAGTTGTAGTAAATGCAAGCTTGTGAGGGGAGCGATATTATACCTGTACCAATAGTTGGTTGCACCAAGTAGCTTTTCCAAAACCTCTTCACGAAATGCAGTAAATCTGAGATGCATATATTGGGTAGCAAGGTGTGGATTTTGAACAATGTTTTGTATCCTCCACTTATAAGCAGCTTGCAAATTTGAAGGTGCCGATGATGGCATAATACTGTGTAGGTTAGGCCATTCTGTATCAGCTGCACTAAGTGTAAAGAAAAGCGTTGGGCAACCAGCTTGGAGAACCATATCAGTGAGCTCCCCTCTGCAGCGGTTCCAGAATGGTCGTGTTCCACGGATTGTCGATCCAAAGCGCATGAGTTGTTCAGCAAGTTTGTCATCTGGTAGGTCCTTTAAATGTCGGTGAAGATCAGATATTGTTACAGGAAAGCATGTATTAATGTGCTTATGGACAAACACTGATGCTATGGACTGGCTGCGATGACGCATGATAATATTCAGAATGAAGTACCTAAAGCGAGGGTGCTGGCCAAACCTATTGTCAAAGTACCGAAGCATGTGGAGAGCATATTCATGCAACTTAACTTATTGCATGCGTTGTTGCTTGAAAGCGGCGACACCTTTTGGAAACAGAGTTGGGAAAGCCATAACAAACAATCCTTCAGTGGTGTATTCATTGACGGGTGATGGTGAAAGGGGTGGCCAATCCATACATAAAGTTGGTCGGCCTTGACCTAATTGCAATAAAGAACACAATTCTTCAACTTCTGTATGTGCTGGTGGAAGGTTAGCTACAAAGGAAGTAGAGGGCTGAATGTCTTCTTCAGTAGGGTTGACGGTTGTAGTATCGTTAAGGTTAGAGCTTGTAGGTGGGGTGCTAGTAATTGTGGTAGTTGCAGATAGGAGGTTGGAAATGTTAGTGGGAGCACTTGGTAGACATGCTAAAGCAGCCACATCTAATTGTACATTTCTATAGTATGGGTCATGTGAGGTTTTATAATGTAGGGCCTCATATACGCGACCTCTACTCACATAGAAGCTATAGTCTTGTTGGCCAATGTTTTTTCTATTAACCAATAAGATGTCTAGTTCATCTATACGTCTAGGTAAGTGGGTAGCAATCATAGAGATATCTTGAGGGAAGCTAATAGTGTGCCCAATATATTTTAGTTGCCCTCCTTTTGCATAGGTGACTTGAAGGATTGGGATGACTCTAGCTATTAGCATCTCTTCAACTTGAGTTAGTCTTCGTAAACATGGAGGTTGCTCACCAGGATCCATGTTATTCCATTTGGAGAACCGATTGCCATTTTTTTCAGCTGCACATCTGTAGCAAGTAGGTATTCCAAGTACTAGTTTTGTCTTAATACCTAGATATTTTTCCATGCAAACTATACAAGTTGACATGATTGAAAGTTTGTCAAGCATAGAATGAAAGGAAGATCTAGCAGCAAGGAAGGTCTGACCAAAGTTTGGAGTCGGATCAAGAGGGGAGGGTGTAGCGGAGGATGGGAGTATGGAAGTGGAAGTGGCATTAGCCAAGGTTTTTGTATGTGCTTGTGTTCTAGTATTGTCAAGTTGAAGGTGGGAGGGTGTAGCAGAGGATGGGAGGGTGGAAGTGGAAGTGTCATTAGCCATGCTTTGTTTCCTTTGTCGTCTTCTTGTATTGATGACGTCTTTCTTCGCATGGTAGCGGGTGCACTCTTGTTGGTTACGGCGTGCTCCTTTTTGTTGCAATCTTGAGTTTTCCAAATCCATTTAAAAATTGCTACAAGTTTACATAAAAATGTTGGAAATTAGAAGTAAATTTTGTATTTGACAAGACTAAAATATTGAAGGTTAAAGGTATCCAGATGGATGCAATAATGTCAATTTTCTAAGGAAAACATTCACAACCATATGAAAGCATTGGTCGGTGTAAGCATCAGTTGAAAGGAAACCATTTTTGTTTGGGATCGTTTGAAACAACAAAATATACGAATGAATAAATGTTTGTTTATGTTTTTTTTGTGCTATAGTAAATGTCCTGAAACTTGAAAGGGATAAAAACACAAATGTATTAAGTGAAAATGGAATTACGGTAACCGCTAAATGGTGATGGCATATGTAATTTAATAGTTTGCAATTGTACAATGGAAAAGCTTACTAAATAGTGGTAACTCCAAATTTACCATGAAACATGTATATATGGAAAGATGTATATATGTTTTTCAAATTCAATATTGCAAAAAGTAATTTTTTCTTTTGATTGTTTGATGTGGTTACAAAAAGCGGATAATTGTACGTGATGCAATAAGCATACTTGAAAAGAGTACAATAGAAAATCTAAGCGCGCTTAATAGCTGTAATAACAATGCTTTGAGATTCACGGCCACTGAAAGTATTTGATTGGATGGACAGTGCTAGCAGGAACTCGTGGTTGAGAATTGGTTGCAAAATCTGGCTACGACCATTAGGTTCTGCTAGTAGGAGCTGCAAATCTTCTGCGCAAACTCCAAACAACGTTGTTGCTGGTTCTTCAAAAGCAGTGACATCAAGAAGATGACCTGTCCCGTCTTGCAAGTCCATCTTTAGCATGTAGCTAAAATTACATGTAGCCATCTCTGCAGAACACTTGGGGCACTTAAAAGCACTTGGGGTAATTTGTAGAACCTTTTTCTTACATTTTTTGTTGTCAACCATCTAAGGGCAAGACAAGTAGTAGAAATTGTCTAAGTGGAGCTTTGTGATACGGGCCTTAACACAAATATTTTGTTTTTCAAGAGAGGTTGGATTCACAATACTTGAAATAAGAATCGGATTTTCAAATTTGTCGGTTGATACTTGGCTCTTTGAGAGGGAAAGGCAAGGAAGGCCAATCCCTATACTGGCATACCATGTTTGCAATGTTGAGGCTTCAACCAAGTTAGGATTGATTACAATGGTTGTAGGAAAGATGGTATCAATAGATTTTACAGACCATGAGGTTATCCGACCACTTTTGATCAATATAATTGGTGGGTTGGGTTGGAGGGGAAGACCAGCTAGTTGCTTCCCTACGATTTGGCAATGGCTACCCCAAAGTGTGATATCAATGGTTCGGCCTGACATATCCATGATTGTGGCTGTACACTTTATTGTTTCAGAGCCATCCCTTTTGCGAATGGTTGATGCTGGAGAGATAGATAGAAGGACACCAATGACATCTACAAGGGAGTTAATGGGTAATGACATCAATGATTCAATGCTTTTAATATGGTGGTTGTGGGTGGGTATTGTGGACTCTATGCAAGTGGATGTATTGATGGTTGAGGAGCTATGTAAGAATAATTCATATGGGTTGTGGCCGCTACTGTATTTTGTGTTTCGGACTCTGATACGGCCATTTGAGATGACATAAGTGTTATTAGACTCTATCACATCGTAGAACCTGTCTACAAGTTCATTAAAGCAGGTTACATGTATCTCAGATCCGGCGGTATCTACAAAATCAAAGCCAAAAACTTTTCCATCATTACTTGCATTCTTGTAATGATGAATTGGGCTCTTACTCAAGGCACGACCTTCTATGGACCAATTTTTATGGTTTGGGGTCAAGGATGCAATGGGATGTGGTTTAGGTGTATTGAGTGAGATGTTGGGATTTGGACTACTGGACAACGAACCCAGAGAGCTGCTAGAGGGCATAGAGGTTGTAGCTTCATTAATCGCAGTTGGAGCTCCAATGATTGAGGCATTGTTTGTAATGACTTCCAAGCTATGAATTACAATAGCCCTGCAATGATAAGAACAAATTGAAAGTGAATGCTATGTACATGTGTAAAGAAGAGGAACCAAATTAAAGAAGGTAATTGTGAACGTACGTGAATTTGTGAAACTTTCTGCAGATGTATTCTTTGAGGTGGACAATAGAGCCTTTGACTAAAGCCTCCTCCAAAATAAGCTCATTGAACTGCATGGGCAGCAATGCAGGGTGTGTGTGTGTTCCATCTGATAGTTGAATACGATACTTGGGGAGCGTAGGTTGTGGTTGTTGAATGGGGTCGATAGATGCAACTTGTAGAAAGGGATCAACATCAGGAATGCCTGAAAGGATGTCGGCAATGGCATTTGTAGTTAAAGTAGACATGACAATAGTTGAAGATAGTGGAAGTGGAGGGCCTGCAAGCAAAGTGAGTATGGAATTTAGGTATCAAAACAAAGTTATAGTAGTAATCAAGAAATGCAAACTGGTCCATACAACCTTTCGTATGAACTAAATTGAAAGATTTTATCCAAGTATGAAAGTCTTTGGATTTGTTGGGGCTTGGAGAAGGTGCAAGGAGGTTTTGTTAGATTGTATTTCATGTATAGGATTTGTGATCTATAATAGGCATCAATTGGAAGTAAGTTTTTGTTTACTATGTGTAGCAAGCATAAGCAATGCCTAAAAAAAATGCAAAAGGAAAATGCAAGAAACCATTGTATGGCATAAGATGTGATTTTAAGGTTTTGTGGCAATCTCTTGTTTTGTAGGGAAAATAAAGTGAAGTAAGATGCATTTGTAGTGTTTGTAGACTAAAAAAGCATGGGCTAGCTCAAACTTTAGAAGTAAGCAACTAATTGCATAGAATAAAAGTGTAGGTGTATTTGCTAGCCTAATACCATAAGGTGAGAAGCATACGAAATTGAACAAGAACATCATAGAACTAAATTTAAAAGTCAGACTGTACTGAAGCGTAAACTCATAAATGATAAATCAAACAAACTATTTTCCCAATGATACAAGGTTATTTCAGAACTATAAATACTTTTTTCAGAATATAAACATGTCTAAAAACAAATCGAAAACACGCACTAACCACAACATAATTAAGGTGCAATTCATCTTATTGATACAAAGATCACGCTCAGTCACATATGCAGCATTTAGTTCAGAACAAATAAACATTGTCCAAGCAAAGGAGACTAATTCTAAAACATTATAAGCACAATCTCATCCTCCAATACAACCCTTATATTAACTTGCAAAGTTGATTGTTCACTATGATAGGCACGATATACAATGCATAGAACAAACCATAATAGCTTAAACAAGCTAGACAGATTCCATTTAAAAATTATCATTTATACCATGTATTATAATAGAATAGAGGCTTCAAATATCACATTAGTGTAGTCAGCTAGAATACCAGTTCTGACTTGTACAGACAATATCAACATAAAAAGGAAAATTAACAGACCATGACACATGAAAAAGAGTCTATAAGTGAAGTTTATAGAGACCATTTGAGAGAATTTGACTCTGCCACATCATTTGACCAAAGGACAACCTAAGATGCACAACTCGTTGAAGCATTCTGTCAAACAATTCACATGCCTTTGCGATATTATAGTTGTAACTGCCTTAATAGACATGGATACAAAAAGTGGAAGTAATAACAAGGCAAGTGAAATGTTTGACAGAATATCTGAAAAAGACGTCATCGCATGGACTACAACGATTGCAGGATATATACAAAACGGATTTGTTGAAAAGGCTTTAGAAACTTTCATCGCATGGACTGCAACGATTGCAGGATATATACAAAACGGATTTGTTGAAAAGGCTTTAGAAACTTTCAAGCAAATGCAATTGGCGGGTGTAAAGCCAAATTCCACTACCATCGCCAGTATCCTCGCCGCCTGCGCCAAAATGGGAGCCTTGGAACAGGATATGGAGCAGCCTCCCTCCCTGCATGCAAAATGAAGCCTTGGAATAGCTAGGAATTAGTCATCTTTATGAGTTGTGTGAGTACCTGTCAATGATGCCAATGAGAGAAAATGGGCAGAGGTCGTAGGAAATTTGCAGGAAACCCCAAGATCTGTATTGTTCCTCCCTGTGTAGCCCAAAATGGGAGATTTCGAATCAGGTTCAGGACATCCATCAAACAGAATAGAATAGACATGTGAACTATTGACAAATTCAACGAAATGGGACTTACCTCAGGATTCTGCACAAATATCTCTTCACAGAATATTTTACCCGAAATGTAAATATGAAAATGAATTTAGGGTTTGGGGCATCTACTAAAGGAGTAACCGACTTCCCTCATTCTATCGTGCTGTCAAGGGCATTCATTACTCCGATCAGATATTTTGCACAGATTTTCTTCATCTTCCCAGCTGCTTGAGCGACAGTTATCAAGGTAACCCAGCTGAGTCTTCAAGGCATGCGTTGTCATGTGCATTCAAGACCCACAACCAAACAGGCAGCAGCAACAATCCTGACGACTGGAGTAAATGCTCAACCACCCGCAAAAATGAGTGTGTTGTCAGTGGAAGGATCAACGCCTCTGCACAAATGTAGAACCTTGCCGAGGGCCTCCGTGGTTTCCAGGCGTCCGATGCAAAAGTGAGCTTCGAAAGCTCAATGAGGGACACGCCTTCGGCGTAATAAAAGTATAAGAGTTAAAATTTAAAATGTATAACTTATGATTTTTTTCTTTTCTTCAAATTTCATTATTAACTTTAATGATTTTTATATTTAATTGGATTTTCTTCAAATTTCATTATTAACTATAATGATTTTTATATTTAATTGGATTGTTAAATTTTTGTGATAATAATTTTTTTTAATAATATTTTAAATTTTATTTTGTGTTTATCTTCAAAATATTTAGTTTCAAGACTTCTGGATAAACTGTGTGCATATTTTTACATCAACGTTTCAGATCATACTCCATGATCCATCATCAACGTTTCGGATCATACTCCATGATCTAAAATGTTGATGTAAAAATATGCACACAGTTTATCCAGATGTCTTGAAGCTAACTATTATGGACTGTGGAAACAAAATGCCATTAATTCAAAATATTTAAAATTTATTTATTATATATTATATTTATATAATGTCAATTTATTTTTAATATTTTATAATAACTATATAATACATATTTTATATAATTGATGAAAAATATGATTGCATTTATATTTTTTAAAAATTAAATGTATTTATCATAGGTTATATTTATATAATTATTATATAATATAATTATATTAAATTATAGTTATATTTTTTAGTATTTAATATAATTATATTAAATTTTTAAAATGTTATTATTATTATATTTATTATATATTACAATTTATATTAAAATTATTAAAAAAAATATATATATATGAAATTATTAGATACAATTATAAAGCTATTATAATTAATAAATATTATATTTTTATATAATACAAATCAAATTAATATATAAATAAATGTATATTAATGCACATATATCCTGTGGATCTATTTAATTCTTAGGTAAATGTTGAAATTAAAATATTATTTTTATAGTAATTGCGTAGTTCTCAGGTAATAATTACATAAGTTCTTAGGTAAATGTTAAAACTAAAATATTTATTTTTATAGTAATTAGGTAGTTCTCAGGTAATAATTACTATATGTATTATCCATGGATGATGGATGGATGGATGGCTCTAAAAATAAATATTTTAGTTTTAACATTTACCTAAAAACTAATTTTAGATAAAATACATAATATATTTTTATATAATACAAATTAAATTAATATATAATAATACATATATTTATATATAAATTTGATTTGTATTATATAAAAATATATTGTTTATTAATTATAATAATTTTATATTTATATATAATAATTTCTACTATAAAATTATATATATATATATATGTTATTAATTATTTAAATTATATTTTTATTTAATAATTTCTAATATAAATTATAATATATAATAAATATAATAATAATAACATTTTAAGAATTTAATATAATTATATTAAATAGTAAAAAATAATTTGGCATTATATAAATATAACCTATCATAAATACATTTAATTTTTTAAAATATAAATACAATCATATTTTTCATCAATTATATAAAATATGTATTATATAATAATTATGTGTTGCATTATATTTACATGTTAAATTAATTTATATTATATAAAAAAGTCTTAGTTATTAATTATAATAATTTAATATTTGTATTTAATATTTTTTACTATAAAAATATATATATATAATAATATATATTTTATATTTTTTGATACGTATAATATATTTTACATTAATTATATATTACATTATATTTTTATTTGATAATTTATAATACAAAATATAATATATAATAAATATAATAATAATATTTTAAAAATTAAATTTACATTATATAAAATATTAAAAAATAAATTGACATTATATAAATATAATATATAATAAATACATTTTAAATATTTTGAAGATAAATACAAAATAAAATTTAAAATATTATTAATAAAAAATATTATCACAAAAATTGAAGAATCCAATTAAATACAAAAATCATTAAAGTTAATAATGAAATTTGGAGAAAAGAAAAAAATCATAAATTATACTTTTTAAATTTTAACTCTTATACTTTTATTTATAACCAGTCATTGCAGTGAAAGCATGCAGCATGAAGAAGGCAGCGTCTATCCAGCCCTGAAAATGCACTGGGGCATGGATGCATGCTGCATGCCATCACTTGCACCGAATGTTATGCATCGTACCATTTCCGTTATTTGTCAGATCTAAGTACTGTTTGATAAGACAAGGTGAAATGCATTTACTCTTCACTTTATAGAAATTTACTAACTTTATGGAATTTTTAATAATTTGAACTTTTATGTTTATGATATTTAATGTTTTAGTAAATATTAAAATATATTATATTCAAATAATTATTAAAAATATTTAATTAAATTATATATAGTTTTCTAATATAATAATATAATATATTTCAACAATATTATTATATTATTTAAACTAAATATTTTTTATAAAATTTCATTATATATAATATATTTACTAACATTATTATAATATATTTGAATTATGATATAAAAATTGTAATATATTAGATATTATAATATAAAGAAAAAATTTATAACTATTTTTTATATTAAAATTATAAAAAAACATATTTTTAAATTTAAATAATATTATATATGATAATTATGTATATTATTTAAATAACTATTCTCTTAATTATTATATATAATTTATATGAAATATTTAGTTGTTTATTATTATTAGTTTTATAATATTATCATATTGTCATATTATAACAATATGATAATAATAATAATTAATAAAATAATTATTTAAATATAATATACATTATTATTATCATGTATAATATTATTTGACTTTAATAATATTTTTAAGACTTTATTTAACAAAAATTGATGGGTTCACTACTATTATAATATAATTATTATTATAATTATATTTAACATATAATTATATTAAAATAATAATAAAAATATATTATAATAATATAATATAATAATAATTAATAATAATTATATAATAAAAATATAATATTAATATAATATGATAATAGAGCCACCCAAATATCAATAAATCAATTGAAAATGAACCATAATTTAAAATGGAAACTTCTAAAAAGTAAATTAATTTTCACCCTTAGATAAAATACAACCCAACAAACAATTAATATCCCTCTCCAAATAAGACTAATAATCTAAAAGATTTAACATAAACTTCTAAAAAATAAATTAATTTTCACCCTTGGATAAAATGCAATCCAATGAACAATTAATACCCCTATCCAAATAAGACTAATAATACAATAATAATATAATATAGTATTAATAATAATATAATATAATATAATATAATATAATATAGTACATTATAAGAATTGTATTATAATATATTTTTTCTTTATATTATATTATCTAATATATTACAATTTTTATCTCATAATTCAAATATATTATAATAATTAGTAAATATATTATAATATAATTAAATTTTATAAAAAAATATTTAGTTTAAATAATATAATACTATTGTTAAAAAAAAAGGGTAAGGGTTAGGGTTCAATCAGGGTTGCAATTGTTATTTGGGTTTAATTAAGGTTAGGGTTTATTTGTTTTTCAATTAGGGTTAGGCTTATATAATAAAGTTTTGAGGTTAGGGTTAGAGTAGAGTGGGGTTAGGGTTGGTGTTAAAATGTTCAACTAGGGTGATAGTTAGGGTTATGATTATGGTTATGATTAGGGTTACAATTTAATCAAGGTTAGAGTTATGGTTTAAATAGGGTTAAGGTTTAATTTTGGTTAGGACTCAATTAAGATTCAATAATTCTAACTACAACCCTAACTCTAATTCTATCTCTACCCATAACCCTAACCTTAGTTATATAACTCAAACCCTAATCTAACCCTAACCTTAATTATATAACTCAAACCCTAATCTAACCCTAATCCTAATAGTAACACTAACCCCAATCCTAATCCAAAATTTATCTCTACCCATAACCCTAATCCTAATGCTACCATAACCCTAACCTAATGCCAATCCCAACTCTAATCCTCATTATATCTCTAACCCAACCCAAATTCTAATTCTATCATTAACTCTAACCCTAATTGTAATCCTAATAGTTATGCTAACCAGCCCCAACCGTAATAATAAACATAACCCTAACCATAATCCTAATTTCAATACAAACTTTAACCCAAACCTAATCCTAATGTTACCTCTAGTTGTAACCCTAACCCTATCAATAATATTAACATTATTTACAACCATAATGTTAATTGTATGTCTAAACCTAACCATAACTTTAATCTTAATCGTAATTGTAATCCTAACCCTAAACCTAACCTTATCCTTCATCCTAATTATATCTCTAATGCTAATCCTGACCCTACCCTAATTGTAATGCTAAATCAAACCCTACTTCCAATTCTATCTCTAACCCTTACCCTAATCCTAATTCTATCTCTAATCCTAACCCTAGAACCCTAATTGTAATGGTAAACCCAACCTTGATTCTAATTCTATCTCTAATTCTAATCCTAATCTCAATCCTAACCCTAACCTTGATTCTATCTCTATCTCAAAGCCTACCTTTCATCATAATTTAATCTCTAATCCTAACCCTAAATCTAAATTATAATGCTAAACCTAACCTTACTTATTCTATCTCTAACTCTAACCCTATTCCTAAAACTAACCCCAACCCTAGCCCTACTAATTTTGTTTTCCATATGGCACTATGAATGCTACTAACATATATATATTTCTAATAATATATATAAAAAAATATCAAGAGATATCCTTTGGAGCCTCAAGAAGGAGATCTTTGGACAATTATATATATATACTAGTACATAAGAATTGTATTATAATATAATTTTTCTTTATATTATAATATCTAATATATTACAATTTTTATACCATAATTCAAATATATTATAATAATATTAGTAAAATATTATAATATAATATAATTTTATAAAAAATATCTAGTTTGAATAATATAATTTAATATTGTTGAAATATATTATATTATATTATTATATTAGAAAATATATATATAATTTAATTACACTCTTTTAATAATTATTTGAATATAATATATTTTAATATTTATTAAAACATTAAATATCATATAAGCATAAAAGTTCAAATTATTAAAAACTTCATAAAGTTGGTAAATTTCTATAAAATGAAGGGGAAATACATTTTAAAGTGAAGAGTAAATACATTTCACCATGTCTTAAGGAAATGGTACGCTTGTATAACATCCCGTGCAAGTGATGGAATGCAGCATGCATCCATACCCCGATGCATTTTTGAGGCTGGATAGACGCTGCCTAATGTGTTTAGGTTATTTAATTTGATTGATTTCTTTTTTAAAATTATTATTTTTTAAATAATAAAATATAATCACTATATTATAAGTTTTAGAAATGTTTAATTGAATTTAATCTTTTACTATATAAGTCTAATTATAATAATTTTATATTACTATTATAATTAATGTTTAATATATTATTATTATAAAAAATATATAATTTATTATATATAATACATAAATATTCAAATATGTTATATCTTAACTCATTTTATTTAGAATATTTTTTTAATCCAACATATTTAGATTATTTTTAGTTGTTAAATGAGTACTAAGATGATGATATTTAATTGTTTTTTTAATTTTGGACTTATTTTGAATGGTAGAGGATTATAATAGTTTTATTAATGTTGTTGATATCATTCATTTATGGACTTGGCACATGCTTTTATTTCTCATTTTCTACCCCCACTGCACCAATAAAATATGGACCTAATGATACATTTTCAAGATTAATCTTTTGATGCTTGTTCATCTACTATCTCTATAGAATATCAAACCTCTTTTACATATTTTTTTCCAAAAGATTAAAGTAATTAATGTACATTATTAAACTTTAATTATAGATTATAGAGGTATTTATAATTTAAAAATGCATTTACGTTGGTTAGAACTAAAAATAATGTAGAATATATTGTGTAGATATATGTATGATAGAATAAAGGTATATATGCTTCATGTGATATAAAAATAATTCTTTTAAATTTATTTATTTATTTATTTCATATATAAATCAATTAAATATTTAAAATTTATTTCACTTTATTTTATTTTATTTTTAATTATTTTTACTTTATTTTATAAAAAAAAATTATTATATAAATGAATTAAATATTTAAAATTTATTTCACTTTATTTTAAATTTTAATCTTTTAAATTATTTTATTTTATTTAAAAAATATTTTTTATTTATTTACAAGTTATTTTATTTTTATTATTTTATATTAATTTAAAGAAATATTTTTGTTTATATTATTTTACTTACTTCTTTTAGTTTTAGTTCTTAGGGCAACGGCTATCGGCAGTGGCTATCTAGCCCCCAGAATGCACCCAGCATGGATGCCATTCATTTCCTCGTTTCTCTCTTTCCGGGAAAACTGTACAAACTGTCTGTGTTTATTAATTGTAGGTTATTCCTTATTGACCTTATTGACCTTGGAAACTTTTTAGTAATGTATGGGAATATACGAGGAGTGCAACATTTATTTTAAATAAACTAAGATTATATTTAATTTTATTTTTTCATTTCAATATTTATTTGGAATTTTAAAATCATAAAAGTATTTAAAATATTAATAAAAATTTAAAATTTTATTTTAATGTAAAATATATATAAATATTTATTTTAAAATTTAATTTTTAAAAAATTATTTATTTTTAAAAAATTCTATTAAAATTAATTTAAATATTAATTTTTTTATAAAATAAGTTTTTTTTTAATAATTTTTAAATTTGATTATTGAAAATAATTATGATGTTCAAACTTTAAAAAAAAATTTAAAATATTTATACTATAAAATTTTAAGTAAATCTTTAAATTTTAAACTTTTCTTAATATAAATTCTTTGAATAAAATGTTTTTTTTTTTAAATCACATTTTGATAGTTGAATACATTAAAAAAATTAGTATAGTTTTATAGTTGAATACATTCAAATATTGATATCTCTTTATTTAATAAATAAAAAAATGTATTAATATTAAATTATTATATTTATTCAAGTGTTTACGTACTATTGCAATGGGTTAATTAGTTATTTTTATTTTCTATCTTATTTTATCTTAAATATTTAAATAATCTTACATTAAATAAAAATTTCAACCTAAATAACATCAAGAAAAATGTTGTGTACATTTATTTAATAAATTTAAATAAATTCAAGAAAAGTGTTGTGTATTATTTGATTCAATCAACCTAAATAATATAAAGAAACATTTTTTACTAACATCATTATAATGTAAGGTTTTTAATTAAAACTAAATATTAGTTTCTCACCAATATTAACATAATTAAATATATTGACCAAAATCTATTATCCAAAATACAATAAATACAATTTGAAGAACATAAATTATTTATTATGTAATTTTCTATATATATAATATATTTGAAAAAAATAAAAAATATATATATACATTTTTCTATTTAATTTTTAATTTTTTATATAATTTAAATTTAATTTTTAAAATAACAATACATATTTTATATTTTTTTAAGTGTATAATATATCTTTTATATTGGTTATATATAACATTATATTTTTACTTGGTAATTTCTAATATTATATATTATTATTACTATTTAAAAAAAAAAATACATTATATAAAATTTTTAAAATTAAATTGACATTATATAAATATAATATATAATAAATACATTTTAAATATTTAAAAAATAAATACAACTATATTTTTTGTGTTTTTTAATAATTATGTTTTGATTTTCTTGAATTAATATTTTTCCTTTCAAATTTGATAAAGATTTTATAATATTCAATCACTAAATTTGATTAAAATATTAGTGATTGAATAGCTATAAAATCTTATTATACTTAGTATAATAGTAATATATTAAACATTAATTATAATAGTAATATAAAACTATTATAGTTAAGACTTATAAAGTAAAAGATTAAATTCAATTAAATATTTCTACATTATTTTATTTTGAATGGTACGAAAAATTATAATATAATGATTTTATTTTATTGTTTGTAAAAATGAAATAAATAATCTTCATACACTTTTAGAAAACAATTATATAAGAGACAATGAAAAATATTAAACCTCTTTTACATATTTTTCTAAAATTAGATATTATAGTTTTAACATTTACCTAAGAACTAAAACTAAAATATATAACTTTAAAAAGTTGTAAAACTATGAGATTTTAGATCTAATTAAGTGTTTTTGTTACAAATTTTTTGCGTATGATTATGTGTTTAGGTCAATTTTACCAATTGTTGAAAGAGATAGAAGATTGTAGAAGAATGAGACAAGAAGATAGAAGTGACACATCATATACATGGAGAAACCCTTTCAGGAAACAAATCCACCACTAGAATCAATAGTTCTTGTATTATTTAAACTTAGAAAAAAGATTACAATAATACACTATCAATCCTTTGCTTGATATGCTTCCTTTTCCTTCAACAATTCTTCTTCACAACTGACAATAAACTCTAATAAAACACTCTTCAACTTTTTGTAATTAATATAAATTTATATGTACTATAAACTCCAAAGAGTTGATCAAAACAAGAGCACAAAGTTCCTCAAAAATATCTACGCCTAGATTGGGTAAGTAGAGTTCTACACTGTAACATGAAGTCAAAACAAAAGTCTCCTGAATTTGGGCACCCCAAACTAAACACTTAACTGATCATTGGTCAAGAAATTATCTTCCAAGATTCTCCTCAAAGTTGGATTCCAAGAATGGGCCCACTTAACTGAGTCTTGTAAATATCTTCTCATGAAAAAGGTGTTAACTCAAAGATTCCAACTTGGGGACCCAAGGTGGGTATAAGTCAATCTTAGTTAACTAAAACATATCTCTCTACCAATTCATGCAAACATTATGCATGATCGATCATCCCCACTTAATTGAATGTATCCACCTATTATATCTCATGCAACTAAGTCATTAGTCATGCAACTCAAGTCAACTGAAGTCAACTAGCATTCAAATGAAACTAACTACATTCAACTGAAGATAACTAAACCATAACTGAACTGAACTAAACTAAACTAAACTAAACCAAACTAAACTAAACTAAACTGATACTAAATTATACTAAACTAAACTAAACTAAATTCCACTGATGTAAATATCAATCGCTAACTTGTAGGACCTTTACATGCATTACTGAAGTGTTATCTATTCTCCAAATAGTTAACTTAAGCAAGGTGGGTTCCACCTTCCATGTGGGTGCCTCATGTGCTCCTATTTTGTAGGAGCTCTTCTTGGGAATCCCCACATGATCCTATCATTTAGGAATAATTACAAATGTCAATTTACATGTTCATTTCATTTGAATTTAATCTCTTTCTAATCCTAGTGTTGGGGAACACTTTCCAAGGACTTAGGAGATACATGAAATATGTTTGGGATTACAATTAAATGGCATCCTATTCCAAACAAAAACTACTTTGATGACGCTTTGGGAAAGTACCTTGGTGAAAACCTAGAAAACATGCACCTTGCGTAAATAAAACATCTCCAAATATTCTTTGGCTCTTTTTTCCTATCATTCTTTGCATCACCATTTATCCATCATTTGTGTCCTTATCTTGGCTTGTCACTGTAAGCTATCATGAATCCTTTAGCACTACTTGGTATATTCCAAAGGTCAGTTTGTCCTACCTTTATCGAAGTAAGCTAACACATTACACTAGGGGAATTTCATTATGGGTCACAATTGGGTTCTTGTATATCTTGAGGTAATTGGACATCTTATCGAAAAATAAGAAAAAACATTCATAAAATATTATCCAGAAAATCCAAAAACATTTGTAAAATCTTATTCAGAAAATCCAAAAACATTTGCAAAATCCTATACAACTAAAATCCAAAAACATTTAGAAAATTGTAAAGTAAGAAACCAAAACATCCAAAAAACATCAAAAAATCCAAAAAATAGAGTCGTCTTATCGAGCTACATCATCTTAGAGCTTGAATGTAGGAAAGGCCATCATTTATGTGCCCCCGAGACACCCTAGGTTAGTCCTTTAAGAGTTTGTCATAATAAATTGTCATCTTTCATTTGTTCATATCTTCATCTTGTAAATTGGTCAAGTTAGTTGAACTATGTGGTCTCTGCATGTAGAACATAGGCAAGGATAATCTATGATCAACCCTCGAGGCTCCTAGGATAGGTCTTTAGGTTAGGTTTTTGGCCAAAGCTTAGAAATTCTCAGAAAACCCCAAAACATTCAAATATTTTGAAAAACCCAAAACATCCAAATATTCAGAAAACATAAAAATATTTGAAAATTGAAAATCCAAAAACAATAGAAAACTTTCAAAAGACCTAAAAAGCCTCAAATATCTTTAGAAAACCCTAAACAACCTCAGAAAATTGAAAACATAAACATTCATATAAACTTTCAAAAATCCCAAAAACAACCTCAAAACATTTCAAAATCCAAAAATATTGAAATATTCTAGAAAATCCAAAACCATCCATCCCATTTCGCTTTCACCTACAATAAACTTTCACCCATAATAAATCAATCATCACCTTCAACCTTTGGCAGAACAAATAGAAAGCATGTATAGCAAGTCATACAGTGAGAACCTAATTATCAAAATCTAAAGTTTAAATCATAGGTAAATGCGTCAGTGAATTTTATGGCAATGACTCATCTTAACATCACCATCCTAACATCAAACAAACTCCTGATCAACATGTCCTAGGATGTATCCTTCCTGCGATGGACATCAATATCATACATCAATTTAGCTAAAATTAAACTAGGCAAGAGCTATAGATAACACTAATTGTTTGTCTTTGATCTTTTCTTATGATTTATCTTAATGACCCATTCCAAGGACCTCTCGATGATGTCTAACAAAAAATGATTTAGAGAGAAAGGAATGGTGCATCGATCATTATCTTTTGTTTGTTGTGCTTGTGGGTGCTCTTGTAAAATAATCCTGGCACATACTTTCTTAGTTGTGTGTAGGAAGGTCGTTTGGAGTATGTTGTTGACTATTGCATATGCTTTGGTCCAATATATTCTAAGCTTCTAACTTACATTCCAATGAAATTTCCATATGTCAAGATGTGAACAAGAACTATCGTATTTTTTTGTTGAGTCAAAGTCCATTACACTAGATTCAACACCATCCTAGTTATCAATACCTTGATGCATCGTGTCTATGTGTTATATCAAATAATAAGGAACGATGGAAAATCCTAATCTCAAAGTGTGAGTAGCTCATCCTGCATTTTGCATTATCTTGTCACCATCCCTAATAAAGTCTCAATGGATCAAGGACTTGTTGCATCTTTTGAAGCAATCATCAAAATCAGTGGTCATTCATTCTTCATTCTTCTATCTTCTCTTTGTGCTAACTTGGTATCATGACAGTCAACAAAAATATCATCAATGCATCCACCCTGCATCCACAAACCATCAACATACATGCATCTCATAATCAGAGCATCCATCTCATGATCATGGCACATCATACATGTATTTTTCATTCTCATTTGAGTTGTGATGAATAATATAGATTTTTTTATTCTAAGAATCTTAAATAGTTGCTTAAACATCTGCATCTACATGCATACATCATCATCATAAAATGCATAAAAATATATATATACAAAAAGAAACTGCATCCACATCATTTGCATCCATAGCGTTTGCATATCATAATCATCCATCCATATCAATTGCGAAAAGATAATGAAAATGAACATAACATTGCATCCATCCATTTCATGATCATCGCATATCACATAGGAATAAATAAAATGCATCCATATCATATCATCCATAAATGAAATAAAGATAACACATCACAACATAAATCATCTATATTTGCATCATTTATATATATCAAAAAAATGAATTTCATGGTACAAAATCTGGATCAGTGTATGTATATCAATGATAAGTACAATATCCATGAGGTTATCAAAAAGGAGACCATCAATGTATATCTATGATAAAGAATAGGGAAAAATAAAAAAGTGTCTATACAAAATAGCTAGCCCTGATGGCTAGTACCCTCTCTAGCCTGTCTCTCAGGTTGATCCTCTGCTTGTGGTCATGTGTCAGTACGCTATGAAAAATTTGATTGTCTCAAGGCTACTGGAACATCATGATGATAATTTTTACTATAATATGTAGCCTTTGTATCTACCGCTTAGTATGACTATGCTGAAACTGTCCGACCATGAGTCACCGCCACCATAGTCTCAATCTGTTGGTGTCGAGAAATTTCCTAATCTCTCTCAGCGGTAACAGCCCAGACTCTCTGCAGTGTCTGATCTGTCTCAGCTGTAATTGCAACCACTTGCTATCAAGCCTGGTCTCACTCAGTAGTAATGACAAAAAACCTATTGGCGGGCCTAGTCCCTCTCACCAGTCAATATCTACACTTGCTATTGTAGCTATTGTATCTGTGCATCTCGAGCATCTAGTGGTGGTGGTGGTGGTCCTACCTGAGGCTGTACCTATGGCTATAAATGAGGCTATTGTCCAATTGAAGGAGCCCCTAGAACTTGACCATCCTAGTCATCCTGGGAATCCTATCCCCTACCTCTCCCAACTCCTCTACCCCTAGGTCTCCCTCTAGGTGGAACACCTATTGGATTTGTCAAACCTTGGGGAGGGATGAACCACACACTATATGTAGGAGTAGTCTGAGCTACTGCCTATCCTTGATCATATACCCAAGGCTAGGCCACCAACTTCCTAAAGCTCTCTACTATCTTTAGACCTAGAATAGTCAGGCCCCAAGTAGGAACCTCTCTAGCTGATCTCACAAAATGGCTCTATATGCATCCTCAGGCCTATCCTAGACATCTCCAAACTGATGAACCACCATGTCTAGAAGATATCTCTCAATGATGTGATGCTCTTGACCCTACATGTATCAATTTTTCATAGTGAAATATAACTATTGAATATCATCAAACCATAGAGAGATTTGAAGCCATGGGCGCTAGTAGAAAATTGTCATATCATCTATCACCCATCTCCAATACGAGAGCCCAATCTATCCAGTGTTCTTGAGAGTAATGGCACCTCTATATCTCCAAATGATGGGATCATCTAGATCCACGTTTGCCATCTGAAAAATGGGCCAAAGCATGACAATGTGCTCCCATTCCCAAATGTGTAGCAGAGTCACCCCTACACCAATAGCTCTCTCATCGCAATAGAAAAAATCATGCAAATCATGATATAAGGAGGCTAGCATCATGGCCCTCATGAAAATAGTGTCCTCCTGTGCAGCATCTGATGCCACGCCAAGCTCCATCCTGGGCTAAATCCTCTACTATACCTATCTAGAGCCACCAAACTCAAAATGATGGCTATAATGATCAATCTAAAGATCAACACATGACCTTTGTACGAATCCAAGTCAATATATGAGGTAACGAATGCAATTTGATCCATCTCCATGACATCAAGGTAGGTGTTGAATTCGACATCGATGTCATAAATCACACGATCTCTGTGAATCGACAAATAGAGAATCTTCCAAACATCCTCTAGAGTAACTATCGCCTCACCTATCGGGAGGTGGAAGGATGAGGTCTTGCTATGCCATCTCTCACATAGGGTTGTCATCATCACTAGATGTGTCTAAATCATAGGCGCATATGTGACGTACAAGGGGCCAATCTCTCCTAGATGCTCCTGGCACAACTTTGATAGATCACCTAATCTCTACAAAACAGTGGGCCTGTGCTCCCTCGACATCAACGGTGGGAAGACCTCATGTATCCACAAAGCACATGGCATTAGGAAATCATCGAAATTTTACTCAATTTGAAATTTTCTGCTCAGAAATCATAATAGAGTCACTATTTTCAATAGTGTCAGAATATTCATATTTCAAATAGCGATGCCTAATGCATTTAAAATTTCAAATTGAGACATGCCTCACCAAATAAGTTGGCATCACAATTTAACTTCTAGAAAACCCTAACCCTAATTTCTAAATTGGAAAGTGTGTTTCCAAATAAGTATGTGTCACCATTTAAAATTAGAAACCCTAATTTTAAATCATGAAAAGTGTCACTATATAAATATGTGTCACTATAATTCCTTTGGGCGTCGTTGATTTCAGTTTGGGCATCACTATATAGTGACACCGCCAGAATTTAAACTTTAAAGCATAATAAATGCATCAAAAATTCAAATTTCAAATCAAGTTTAGTGTTATATACTGATGGTCCTGTGCCTAGAAGCCATTGGAACTCTTGAACTCGATTGGACATATGTCGAGGAAGCTCTCGGTGTGCCATTTCTTAGGAGGGTTAGAGCTCAAATCACAAGAATTCCTTAAGGTGTGAATGCACAAATGAATTGAAAATGACCCTTCTTGGCCTATTTAAGTAACAAAATTACAGTTTTTTGCCCTAATTTAACCTTGAAGATAGGGTTTATTATCATTTTCACCAATTTTTCCAATATGAACCTAATTTTGCATTTTTTTTTGTATTTTTGACATTATTCTTGCATCCTAGAGCCTTTCTAGACCCTTGGGGCTACTTTTAACCTTTATTGAGAAATCAACCCAAAATTCAAAATTTCTGCCCAATTTCTCGAGGGGGTATGGAGTCAACTTTATCCTTCTGTTGGGGCATCTAAAAAATAAAATTAAAAATTATTTTTTATTTAAGTAGCAGTTTTGATCTGAAAAGCGTTATTCTTTGAACCGAAGCAGTAGGCACCTCGCTTCAAAGAGGGGTAAAATGTATACACTGAAAAATGTCCTAATCGGTATCATACACTTAAAATAGATTTGCTAACATCATTTCCTCTTTAACCCATCCTCTTTTCACTTAATTTATTTAATTAGCCTAGTTAATTAATTAAGTGTATCATTTTCATCTATTGGCCTAATTAATTTAATTGGGTTAATTCATCTCTTTTCGCACTAACACTTCATCTAATTAAATTAAATAAATCAAAACTTTTAATTTAATCCCCCAAGTCATCTTATTTAATTAAATAACCCTAAGTTATTTAATTAAATATCATTCCACCTTTCCCCCATTCATTAAATCAATTGATTTAATGAATATCACTTTAATTCCTCCAAATCCCCTAATTGCATAATTAAATCTTGTTTAATTAGTAATTAAACTAATTTTCCTCTAAGAAAAGGGAATATTCCCTTGGAATATTCTTTATCCCTTTTTTGCACAATTAAGACTTTGTTTTGATTTGTAAATTTCCTTTTTTCCTCACCCAAAGGAATATTCTCTCTCCTCTAATCATCTCACTTGGCTTCTTGAACAAGCCAAAACCTCTAACCTTTTGAACAAGTTACCTTTGACCTATGTGAGCAAGTCAAAAGTGTGTTTGCTTGAGGAAAGTGTGAGCTCTTGACTAAATCTCATCATGCATTCTCATCCGTTGATGAGAATCCATGATCCATGCCTCTCATCCCCTTCATCTTGGACCATTGATTAATATTTTTGATTTCAACCCTTCACTGCCCATTTGCTCTCCTATAAATAGGTCACTATTTGGAGACAAATAGATCCATCTTTCAATTGCAAAATTATGTTGTTGAATCTCATATGCACTCACACTCATATTTACTCACTTTTTAGCTTATTTTAGTTAATTTTAATTGCATAATAGCTTAGAGCATCTATTAGTGGCTTCCATGTATCCATCTTAGTTTGTATATGAATTAGGGTTTTCATCTTTTAGCATAATTTTAGCTTAGATTAGCTTACAAATAGCATAATAAACTAATTCTTAGCATAAAATCATGGTAACTTAGCTTGCATCATGTTCATTTTTAGCCTGAACTAGGTTTTCATACATCAATCACAATGGTTTCATCAATTTTGTTCCATAGAATTTTCTGAAATAGGCTCACTAATCACGGGATTGGGAAAGGGTCATCATTTCACATCGACATACCACAAATTCCAAAACAAGATAAGTTTCAGATGCACTAGAATAGGAATTTAACTGTTTTAATGTAGTTTGTAACTTTCATTTTCAATTAAAATGCTTAGTTTAGATTTCTAATTTGAATGATCTTGTTTGTAGATCCAGGTATGTTTGGTGAAGTTATGCTTCAATTCATCATGAGTCAAGCGTAATCGGCCCTCTTTGACATTCCCTTGTCTCATAGTTCTTTACTTTAAAAAATAGATATTCATTTTTTACTTTAAAAACAAATATCCATTTCTATTGGATATGCATTAATAACCGATATTCGTTTTGCTTCATGATTGCTTTGGGATTTGTATTGGGGGTGCTCAACCTAAAAAGTCAACATCCCCAACGTGTTTATAGGGGTTGCAATGGTTTTTTGAACTTTACCGTTCATGCTAATGAATTTTTTCATCTGAAATTGATGTGAATCGTAGATTTTTTGGTTTCTATGTACTTCTCTAGCTCTTCTAGGGTTTTTCACCTAAAAGGAGAGAGATAGGGCCCAAAAAAGCTAAGGGTTCATTCAAATTATGTTATATGTGATTTTATATGAGCTAATTGAGATTACCTAAGTGCAGTTATATGAACTAATTGATTGATTATGAATGCAAAATCTAAGAATTATGCTATGTTGGAAAACACATTGTGTAATACAAAATCACCTAAAAACAAATGGAAAACTACAATAGAAATGAATCAGATTGAAATTGTGCACCTGTAACCTTGAAGGAGACTGGAAATTGCTTCTAAAACACTGTTGATGCTGATTTTTAGGCTTAGAGGGCCTCATTCACCATTCTGGGCGAATTAGTCCCAGTTTTGCCAAACTATACCACAATTCGTTTCTGACAAAAAAGGTATCTAAAAATGTAAAAATCCAAAAACTAGCCTTGGGGTGGAACCTATTCACCACCCATGGTGAATGAGTCCACTTTTGAATTTCTAGATTTTCAAAGGTGGATTACAAAGCTTCCGATTTGCACTTTTATGCCCTATAGGCGTCTGCTTCTAAAACTTTGATTTACGGGTCTGAAAATGAGATTTTGTTGATATTTTGACTTTTTGAATGAGAAGAAGACTTGAGCAACCTTGCAGCTTGATATTTTGACTTTTTGAATGATTTTGAAGCTTTTGATCTGCACTTTGATTCCCTATAGGTGTTCACTTCCGAAACTCTAATTTATGGGTCTGAAAATGAGATTTTGTTGATATTTTGACTTGTTGAATGAGAAGAAGACTTGAGCAGCCTTGCAACTTGATCTTCAATAATTTACAAGCTATAAAGGATCCTAAATCTACAAACACACAAGAAGAGAAGAAGAAATTTTGATTGTTAGGGCATGGGGGTTTGCTTTGGTCAAACCTCATTTAGGTAATTAAACCAAAATGATGAAAGAATAGAATGAAACATGCAATAATGGAATAGATTACCTTGCCATGATGTTGATCTTCAATTTCTGCAGCAAAACATGTAGAATATTCCCTTGGATGTCTTAGGAAGCTAAATTAATGACTTTCAATGTGAAAGCCCTAGCTTGTTTGACTTGAGATAGAAGATAGATGTTGAATGAATGATGTGAATGAGTTAATGGACGAATGGGTGAATATGTGATCTAAAATGAGGAGAAAAACATTTATTTATACACATTTATGCCTTAGTAACCTGTTAATACCTCATCACAGGCCAAATGGGACTCATTCACCACACATGACGAATGGGTCCCACCTAGATGGTATTGATTCACCATGCATGGAAAATGGGTCCCACAAGGGCCAATTTGACAGTTCAGATGCCAAGAGATAAGGAAATAAGGTCTAAAATGCAACCTTGTCATGTATTTGATCAATTTAAGCCTCAAGATGCACAATATGGGTTAATATAAGACTATTAACTTGATGATGTGAATGTAAAATAGGGATTGGGACATAAAAATCAATGTGAAAGTGTGATTAAATACACTTTACAACACTAAAATGAGGTCCACATAACCTAGAAAGGCACAAAAACCAATGTGAATGTGCAAGACACATTACAACACTAGTTTAACATTCAGTTTAAGTTAAGAACCTTCTAAATTTATGTAGAACACATTTTATAATGTTAAATTAGGAAGAAATAGGTTAATTAAGTCTAGAAATTTGTGAAAGCATCTTACAACACTTTACAACACCTTTACAAGACGTCGATAAAAGCGTGTTATTCAATTTGCAAGGGTCCAATACCTAATTTGGATGCATAAAATGTCTCACAACACTAGATTAAGACCCCATTAAGTCCATTTTATCATGAAATAATCCCATGTCAAGCAAAGGGTCCTTTTTTCTATGACACATTTAGCCCCCACTTTATTGAGAGGGTGAACTTGTTTCAAACCCACACTAAAGTAGACATTCAAGAGAAATTCACATGTACAGATGCAACTGACAAAGAATGACAAAGATCAAAGGAGGTGTCCAAGCCCCCAGGATCAAAGATCCTAAGTCAAGCCCCCAAGATACAAAATCATGCAATGGCAAGAATTAAAGAAAAGAAAGATGGTATGGAAAAGATGTACTCACTTTGGGGCCACAAAACTTCAAGTCGTTTGTGGGGTGAGAAGGCCACAACATACTCACTCTAGGGCCATGAAAATTTTGATCATCTGTGGGGTGAGAAATCCCAAAAAGGTAAAATACATACACTAGTTGGTATGCGCTTGCAAATAAAAAGGTGGCTATGGGGAAAAGTCATGTTGCTAGATGGGCTTCGCACTCAACCATACCAAAGTTATACCTCTTGATAACTTTAATAAGGCACCACAAATGAAAATGGTTTTCGAGCTCTATGAGGTAAGAAAAACTTCGTATGCTTGACACTCAGACATTGTTAATGCAAGATAGTGTAAGAATTGTTCAAAGGGATTTTACTTAGTTTGTGCAATGTCTCATCTTAGGTAACATCATGCTTAATGTCTTACAACTCAAAGCATTACATTCATTAGTGGAGTGACCATGAACTCTATGATATGCACAAAATGAAGTCTTGGAATAGCATTTCTTTCGAGTTCTAGGAGGGATAGTGATCAAGTTATCTTGGAGAAGTCTTGACAAGATACCCTCTTGATCAGTGGGAGAAGGTGGTCTTGTGGTTTGTTTCAAAGATGCATCTTGCTTAGTAGTATATGCCATACTTTCACAAGTGTCTCTAGATTGCGAGATTTTATTCGTTCCATTATAGGAAGGTATAAAATCTAACAAATTCAAATCATGAGTGTTTTGCAAGATGATATTAACATTAAGCGAAGGTGTAGTTAAAGGATGATGTTCAATACTAGTAATTGTTAATGATGATTTAGGAGGGTGTTGTGGGAGACTGTTGATGTTGAGTGAAGGTTTGTACAAAGGACAATAACCAAGACCATGGGTTTTTGTTGTGTTAGGCTCTATAGGGCTGTGGATACCTTGTTCTCGAGCACCACATCCTTTTCCACTGTATCCCTATTGTTTTATGAGTTCATACCCTTTTCCATAAAGTTGTTTCAATGCTTTGGAATCAGGTGGTTGTTCGTTATTGTGTTCATGAAAGGTTTTTGTGTAGTTTTCTTTATTTTCTAAAGTGGTTGAGGCGGATACATTCAAAGGGTTTTCTAAATGTTGTGTTGACATGATGGTTGGTTTTTCTTGTTTTTCGTCTTTCTTTTGTGTAAATATGTATTCACCCATAGATGAAGGTGTGAATTCTAAGGATCTCCAATCGTTGCCAAATAATTTAGATGGAAATTGTTCATTGTTGTGTTCAATTTCAAGAGGATCTATGTTGGATGTTGGAATTAATGTTTTTTAGAGGACTTGTAGTTCCTTTTTCAAGGTGCAAGCAACTTTCAGGCTCAGGATCTATTTCAACTTGATAAATGTTATTGTTATAGACATATTTCATTATATAATGAAGGGTTGAATGGACTGCATTCATCTCATGAATCCATGATCTACCTAAAATAAGATTGTATGAAAGATCATAAGGCATGACATGAATAGGAGTTTTCAAATTAACCACCCCAACCATAATAGGAAAAGTGATTACACCGAGTGGTTGCTTAGGTGAATTATCAAATCCTCGAATAGATACAAAATTAGGTATTATTTGGGACTTGTCAATATCTAATCGATCAAGGAGAGTCACACTACACACATTAAGGGCAGAACCATTATCAATGAGAGTGTGCTTTATCCCTATCTTATTGTATTGAGAAATGATCATGAAAGCTTCATTTTATTTTTGTAACTCTAAAGGAGGGAGCTCATGTTGCTGGAAAGTAATGTCAAGATTAGTTTGATTCATTTTATGGATTAGAGCTGCCACATCATTTGGAGTTGTACCATGAGGAGCTTCAATTTTTTTAAGGTTGTTTGAAGAATATTATGGTAATTTGGTTATTGTTGAAGCAAACCCCAAAGGGAAATTTTGGTAGGTGTATTCTTTAATTGTTCAACAAGATCATACTCCTTTGTGTGTGGGCTGTAGCAAGGAGCACTAGGCGGATTAGGTAAAGGTAAAGAAGGTGGGGTTGGTTGTGGCAGTTGTGGGTTGTTTCGGGTGTTATATGTATGAGCAACAATATCGTTACTAGATTGTTGTGATACATTGGTGTTAGGGGGTAAAGGGTGTACCAGGGTTGGTTGGAGGGGTGAAGTTTATGTGAAGGTGGGTAAAGAATAAGTTGAGGTTTTTGGTCATTTTGTTGTTTTTGTGAAGGTGGGTAGAGAGTGAATTTGGGCTTTGTTTGGAGGTGAATATTTATGTGAAGGGGGATAAAGGATAAGTTGAGGTTGAATAATGTTAACATCCTGTAACAAGTGAGGATCTTCATTTTCTTTGAAGGGCATGCTATCTTTGTCTTGGGTCATAATATTCTCACTAGAAGGAGAGTTCTTAGGAGAACAACAAACCACATGGTCATGACAATTAAGGTTTGGTTCATCCAAAATAACTTCATCAAAACCAAGGGAGTTATTAATGGTTGAATGTGTTTGATTATTGGTAATGTGGAGATTAGGGGAAGAGTTTATGCAATTATTCGGTGTTTGTAATGTCTCATTATCTTGTTCCATATTATCTACCCTACTAGGACAGCTTGTAATATGTTTATCAGAGTTGGAAATTTTCAAAGTAGCTTAATCACAAGTGGTAGAGGCATCAAGAGAAGAAAAAGCATCACATTCTTGTTTTTCAATGATTGGATTCTTGTTTTTAATTATGTGCTCTTGGATGGGGGAAACATTAGGAAAGGGAGCAAGAAGATTCTCACGATTATCTTTGATTACCTCCATTTTTCCAATAATGTATTCCAAAATAGGGGAAGAAAAATAAAGCGGATTGTCATAGGTCTTAAAGATTTGATCATCCAATGTCAATATATCCTCCTCACAAATAATGTGATTGCCATGATTAAAAACATTCTCACAAATAGGGGAGGAGTTGGGAGATGAATCTATGGTCTCATCGTCATGTTATGTTGTGTGATCATCATGATTATTTAGTGTTATGTCCTCTTCTTTAGTAATATTATGTCTAATAGGAGAGGTAAGAGGAGAGAAACAACTCAGATTGTCACAACTCTCATCAACTGGTTCTTCTAGTATTAAAATATCTGCTTCACAAGTGTAAGAGATAATAGGAGAAGAACAAATGTAAGGGTTATGAATATCCAAGGTTTCTTTCACTAAACTAACCTCATCCATAAAAAGGGAACTAGGAGAGGGATCTATGACGAACAAAAAGAGAGGGGAAAGAACCTCATATTCATATGCATTTAACAAAATTTGCTTACAACATGCAATAATATCTAAAAAGAGAACATGCAAGATGAGAACTATAGAATTTTGTAATGAAAACATGATGGAATGATTAATCTACAATCTTGAAATGTAACAATGCTATAGAAAAGATGAAAATGAAGAATAATGTTTCAGATTTCAAAGATGACAATTGACTGATTATGATATGTAACAAGATGAGAATGCAAACTTGAAATGGAAACTCAGCCATGAGCCAGGCTAATTAGGCTAAATTTTGTAAGGTATTGGAAATGCAACTAATTGACTCTGAGGTAGGTTAAAGGCACAAAAAGTTGAAAAAAAGGATTACAGGTTGTGTAAAATATTTGTTTAGAATTAGGAAAGGGGTGATTCATACTAAGTGTCCGAATGATATAATTTTGAAATTTTTAAAGTGGCCAGTTTTGATGCTTTAAAAAGTGCTATGATCACGAGACCCTAAGTGAAAAATGTAGAGATTTTAAAAAATTGAAATAGATTTAGATTTCAACAATACAACCCTAGTAGCATTTTATAGATACAAAATTTAAAACCTAGTATACCATAAATGAATCCATGCAAATCCTAATACTAGATCTATGATAAGGACTTAAATCGATTGTGTCAAAAGGACTCACCAAAAATGACTGTAGATTTTTTAGGTTTACCTACCTTCTCTAGCTCTTCACAGGTTTTCTTAAAGGAGATATGATTTTAAAAATGCTAAAGTTCATTCAAATTATATTATATGTGATGTTACTGAGCTAAATGAGAAGATCTAACTATATTTATGAACTAATTGATTGATTATAGATGCAAAATCCCACAAGGGGTGCTCTATGTTTGAAAACACATTATGCTATTACAATCACTAAAAGCAGATGGAAAAGCGCAGCCAAAGAAATCAATCGGATTGAAAGTGTGCACCACAAAGAGCATGAAAGAGACTAGAGTACCTTTGGAAACAACATGGGTGCTAATTTTAGGCACCGGAGAGTCATTCGTCATTATGGATGAATTAGTCCCAGTTTTGCCAAACTATGCCAAAACCCATTTCTAACAAAAGGGTATCTAAAAATGTTACAAAAATCCAAAAATTGACCTTGGGGTGGGACTCATTCATTACCCATGGTGAATGAGTCCACTTTTGAATTTTTGAATTTTCAAAGGTGGATTTTGAAGCTTTCACTCTACACTTTGATGCCCTATAGGTGTTCGCTTCCAAAACTCTGATTTATGGGCCTAAAAATGAGATTTTGTTGACATTTTGACTTGTTGAATGAGAAGAATACTTGAACATATCCTTGCAACTTGATCTTCAATAATTTACAAGCTTCAAAGGGTCCTAAATTTGCAAACACACAAGAAGAGAAGAAGAAATGTTGATTGTTAGGGCATGGTGGTTTTCCTTGGTCAAACCCTGTTTAGGTAATTAAACAAAAATGATCAAAGAATAGAATGAAACATGCAATAATGGAATAGATTACCTTTCCATGATATTGATCTTGGATTTTTGTAGCAAAACATGTAGAATCTGCCCTTGGATGTCTTAGGAAGCTAAATTAATGGCTTGCAATGTGAAAGCCCTAGCTTGCTAGACTTGAGATGGAAGATAAATGATGAATGAATGATGTGAATGAGTTAATGGATGAATGGATGAATGGGAGATGTAAAATGAGGATAAAAACACTTATTTATACACACTTGTGCCTCAGTAACCCATTAATACCTCATTGCAGGCCCACATGAAGGGATATTAAACTCAAATTTCACTTTTTTCCCACTCAAAGCTCAAAATTGGGCCAAATGGGACTCATTCGCCACACATGGTGAATGGGTCCCACTTGGATGGGACTAATTTTTCATGCATGGTGAATGGGTCCAACAGGGGCCAATTTGACAGCTCAGATGCCAAGAGCACAAAAACCAATGTATGGGTTAATATGATTATTAGTGATGATGTGAATGTCAAATAGGGCTTGGGACACAAAAATCAATATGAAAGTGTGATTAAATACACTTTACAACACTAAAATGAGGTCCACATAGCCTAGAAAGGCACAAAAACCAATGTGAATGTGCAAGACACATTACAACACCAGTTTAACATTAAATTTAAGTTAAGAACCTTCTAAATTGATGCAAAACACATTTTATAATGTTGAATTAGGAAGAAATAGGTTAATTAAGTCTAGAAAAGCATGAAAGTATCTTACAACACTTTACAACTCATTTACAAGACATTGATAAAAGCATGTTATTCAATTTGCAAGGGTCTAAGACCTAATGTGGATGCATAAAATGCCTCACAACACTAGATTAATACCTCATTAAGTCCATTTTATCATGAATTAATCCCATGTCAACCAAAGGGTCCTTTTTTCTGTGGCACATGACGAAACAAAAAGGGTTTATTTAGTAAATTTTTAGCATTCTATCAGTATCAGTTATGCTTTATTTTAAATTTAATAGTTAATTATTATTGATTTTCTACATGGACTGTGTAAAGTCCTAATTGATAGGTTTATTGAAAAGCATCTATAAATTTTAAACAGTTATACATTTTTTGAATTTGAAAGATGCATCACAAACTATCCTTCATAAACTATATTTTTAAAAAATAATGAATTTCATAATTTTTTTACCAAATTCGGGTGGTCAAAAAAATGGTTTTTAATATTTTAAAAAAATTCTACTAGAAAATTCATAACTAATCATTTACTTGCAAAAAATTTACAAAAATATGTGTCACATTTGTGCATGTGTCCTCTTCTTATATTGAAAGATTCAAAAAAGAAAAATGCTCAGACTTATGGTGGCCAAACAAACAATTACTTTTTATTTTTTTCTAAAATTTAAAGTATTACTACATTGAAATTTAAAATTTTCACCAAATCAAATTGTTTTTTTCTAAAAAAGGCCTAGTAGCGTACAAACAACATTCAATTTCCTACAAATTCTATTCCTATATATTTTGTAAATTATGTTAATAACCTATTCAAATTCTTATGTGAAGTTTCTTACATCCATTTTTTATCTTTTCATTGACATTTAAGGGCCCTATTTGGCCAATCATGATCCTGCATTGAACCAAAAACAATGTTGTTTTCAAAATTATGTATTGTACTATTCAAGAATTCATCCATGATTGCTTCTTCTTGCCTCAAGGAATCTTCAATAATAAAATATGCATTGGGAGATGAAGGCTTATGGGTCTTATTATGTGAAGGAGACTCATTGCCAAACACACAACATGAAACATCAATCAAGGATTTCAAATAAGACAACATTTTACTAAAGCATTTGGACATTATGAAAAGTTCATGCTTAACCGATATATGCAATAGGATACAAATTGTTACAGTACAGAGAATATAAAATTTGAAAGAAGATCTATACAAAAAACCATGAGAGGTTACTAGTTACCCCAAAAAATTGAGCAAAAATAACCTGGTCAAGGATGTGGTGCACCCTAGACTAGCAAGGTATTTTTGCTAATTTTGAAATTTGTATGTTAAGCAACCTATTTTGCAACTGAGCGGGTCCGAGAGTAAATAAATTTATATATTTTAACAAATTTATGATTTTTGAATATGAAAGATAACTTATTCAAGCAATTTTCACAACCCTTAATCAATGAATGTAGTTGGAAATACAATTTTTAAATTTTACAGTACAAAAATTCAATAATCCTACCTTGACAAATCTAAAAATTTGAAAACTTTCAAAGATTAAATGTAACAACTCAATGCACATTTTCCTCTTTTCCACTATATGTCAATGCTTAAATGAATGTCTTGCACACTTTCATAATTTTATTTTAGATTTTGAATGACCTGATGAAGATTTATCAATACGAAATTGAACTAGATCTACTTGTGCAATGACTAAAACTAACTCTAGATGTCTTTTGAAGGCAAAATGCAATGTAATTTTTTACTTAAATTTCAATGTTTTTTATGATAATTTTGTATGCACTACTGATGAATACAAACAATCTAATGATATAATTTAGATTTTAAAATGTATTTAATAGTGTTTGAAATATTCAGGTTCACCAAAAATGTTTTATTAGGAAAAGAGATCTTGATCCTAAATCACACGTTTCCCAATTGGGGGAGGATTATAAATGATCTCAAATCCTCTTGACTACAAATCCTAATAGGAAGAGTCAGAATGGTGGATCAGGGTTCTAATCCTTTGTTCTATGTGTGTGAGGATGATGTCATGGATTTATGATTGCTAATTGATTCATTTTTGTATGATGCAAATGAACTAACTATATAAAGTATAAAAATATGGTGATCTATTATGATTTCTGAGATATTGGATGCAAACAAACAAATTTAAGTTCTAGAAATGAGAAGGGAAGACATAGATGCACTTGGAACATATAAATTTGAGCTTGATCTTGCTATTCTATGGCATCATGCACCCTAGAATATCCTCCTTTTTCCCCAAATATGCAAATGTAGGCTTCAGGATACTAGTATGTAGCTTTTATCCTCTGGGTGTTGTTAGAACTTTGTCTATTAGTGAGAAAATACAGATTTTGTGACTTGTCAACTTGTAGGGTTTTGATGCATGAATGAATGGGTAGCCTTGAATATCCTTCCAACTCATTTTAGATCTATAACCTACACACATAAGAGGAGATGAATGGTTGTGTCATATAGGGGATTGCTTAAGTCAAACACCATGTTTTAATATTTATTATTTTAAAGGATAAACACTTTTGACCTAGAGTTATGAACCGATGTGGTCACAAATGTTGGAAATATATGAACCTTGAAACATGAGAATGCCATGTATTTAGGATGTTTTGATTGTTCTTGTGGTTTCATTGATGTCAACATTATGGAAGTATGGTGGGAAACATATTTGGTATACTAGAAGCTATTATATACCAGAAGAGTTCTCTATTGTTGAGCTAGTACATTGATTTATGAATCTAAAATTCGCCACAAGATGAGATATGACTCTTCTCTCTTAATTTCACTATTATGACTCATTCAGACAGCTATATCTAGGATCTTGAGAATTTCTATGTTGTGTACAAAAAGTTATCAATGACAGAGTTTAACTATGTAGACTATAGTTGTTTTATGTTCAGTATGCCAGTGTGAGAGACTCTACATATTCTTAGATAGAAAATTCTGGTGTTGTAGTTCTAATGTTGATCTCCTTAATGTTGTGATGAGAAACTAAAGTAATGTCAGATCCAAAAAGTGTGTTACTTGAAGTGTGTGTTGGTTTGGAGTTTTTGTGATTAGGTCATATCCTTGGTCGACCTAATATATGGCACAAATTAAGAAGAATAATTATACTTTGCAACTGTTAGTTTGATCCCTGCCAACTTGATATGATACACCACATGGATTAAAAAAAATTAAATCTTTTATGGTTTTGACATGAGTTATTTTTGTTTAGTTTACTTACATCTAATTAGGTCAACATAATTGATGTATTAAATAGACTTGTATATATACATAATACTTTTTGGAGTTGAAAGGAGAGAGTGAATGGGAGAATAAGTGTTTGTGAAAGGGGAGAGGATGTGCAAGCTTAAATGATTTATTAGTTGTGAGCATCATATTGTGGAAGGAGACAAGGATCAAAGTAGAATCATTATGTGAATGGTATGTAGAGCAATACTTCACATTCAAAGCCTCATTGGAATTGAACACAACACATTGAAGGCGCATTCCATTAGTTCATACTCTTAGTAGTGAGCCATATCTTTTGTATCTTGGCAATTAGCCACTTGTATATTATGGTTGTGAGCCTTCTAAGGAAAGTGATTCCTAGCAGTGAGCCCTATAATATTCTATATCTGAATATATTATATTGTGAGCTAATCCTCACCGTGGTTTTTTCCATTTTGGGTTTTCCACATAAAAATCTGGTGTTGATGTGTTTTATTTTGATATTTTCATTTCATTGTCTTCATTCTGGTTTGTAGTCATATGCGCTTTAATAACTGGGTGGTTTACATCTAAATGGTTTTATGGAATATTGATTCACCTTGCTCTCAGTATTCTATTCTATAAACAATTTGTATTTAAAGCATGGTTCCTCTAAAGAAGTCTAACAGCTTGAGGAAGGTCCCAAAATTTGGGTATATGGAACATAAAAAAATTCTTCTTCCTCTGGAAGAAATCTCTAATGAGTATACAAAATAAAATGAAGATTTGAACGGTAGGTTGAAGGAAGAAAATGTGTTTATTAAGGATCTAAGGGAGAGACATGAAGAAGTTAGTGATCAATTAAAAAAGGTAGATGATGATATCACTGGATTGCTAGAACAATTGGAAGAAAAGAAGAGTTGAAGACTGTCAGGAAGTTGAAATTTAGAAGAAGGTGGATGAATGTACAAAGCTTGAGCAAGAAGTGGAAATTCTAAAATTAGATCTGGAGAAGGTGAAAAGATATGAGGATAAATTCAAGACAAGCACTATAATGCTTGATGAATTGATTATTTCTCAGAGACCTAGAAAACATAAAAGTGGTTTAGGGTTTGAAGGACAAAGTTCAGAGGAAAACCAACCTCCTAACATGAATATTCAACACAATGATGGACAATTCAAGAACCATAGAAGCAATACTGGAGCGAATCCCATCAAAGAACCTAATGCTCAAAGGTATTTATCTTTTAATGGTGTCGATTATTTGTACAATAAATTTAGACCTAGGGAAAAATACTGCAAAAGTAGAATGAATGATACTTTATGATTCTTCGACAAATGTTTTAAGTGCATGAAGATTGGACATATGGTTATGGAATGTAAAAGTCAGAAGTTGAACAAGGCATATTTATCATTTAATGGCTACTGTTATCACTGCAACTTATTTGGACACAAGGCAAATCAGTGTTGTAAGTAGAGGAAAATTTTATTCTAAAATCTTATTAGATTAAGACTCAGATTTTCACCATCCTCAATGAAGTTACCTAAAAAACACACACATGCAAAAAAAAAAATCTAATCTAAACACACATGCATATTAACAGGGGTTCATTCCATTGTTCTTCTCAACCTCGTATAAGAATGCAAGATTTTAAAGGATTTGATTATGGAAGGAATGTTGGTCGTTCACTTCAGTAGCATAATGATATAGCGAAGGTTTGAAGATGGAGGATGATGGATGAGAGATGATGAAAGATTATAGAGATAATTCAACATATTAAGGGTACTCAAAAGCTCCTCCCCCAAATGGCTTCTAAGAGGATATATTTATAGAGTTTCGATATGGATAAAGAAGAATATTTTATAAGATTTTATTTTTGAAAAAAGAGGAAATAAAACAATATATTTTAAAGGAAATAAATCCTAAAAAGGATGAGAGGTCCATAATAAAATGATAAACTTGTTAAATAATGATAAATTAATATCTAATAAAGGATAGGGATGATGTGGAAAGATAATTAAATAATGTAAAATCATTATTTAATTATAGACAAAGGTGAAAAAGATAATTAAATAAATAAATATTTATTTAATTATAGAAGGGATTATGGATAAATAGGGAATAAATGAAATTAGTCAAATAAATAAAATTTATTTAACTAATTAGATGATGACATGGGTAACTAGGGAAAAACATACTACAAGATGTCCAAATGATGTAATGTTGTTACAAGGTATCGTAAGAGGACATTTTTGGGTGTCTACATTTTTCCCCTCTTTAAGATGATGCTTGAGATGATGAGATTTGTGTTAACATCATTTCAAAGAAGCTAAGGTATGGATAGAGGAAATGACTAATGATGAGAAATAAAGGATGGTGGTGGTGATGATGTAAGGGTATGATGATGGGATGATGATGCCCCTCGAGAGTTTAGGTGGGTTGGAAAAACATGGGTAGGCTCTCAAAATAAAATGAAATGATAAAGGAGGGATAAGATGAATGATGTGAGATAGAAAGTGGATGAAGGGGATGAAAGGATGTGTGATATTGCAATGAAGGTGAGAAACCATGATGTTTGATATAGCACTAGACATTATGCATCAAGATATGAGGACCAAGGTGACAATGTGTCTCATGCCCCAACATAATACAACCTTGTCTAGACGTATGAGGAAGTAAACTTAGAGCATTAAATTCATAATGCACAAAAGGTATGATGTGACCTTAGATGAAAAGGAGAATGAAAAAATTTATTCCAACATACACAAGATATAAATATCAGCTGAAAATTATACGGATGTGATACAAATGCAAGTTAAAATGATAACACACACAAGAAATCAAGCATGAACAATTGATTCAGAAACAAACAAGGTATTGACCCTATCAAGCTGTAAACCAATGATTAATTGATTGATTGATGATGATGATAGTGTTGTCATTGTGGGGAATGATATATCCCTAGATCAACACAAGGATGATGATAATTGATTGATTGATTAATTTGGTTTATGACAAGATTAGGATCAAGACCATTGATGCAATTGGATAATTTAACTTGTTTGATCAACTTGATTTGTATGGATTAAGGATTGAACTGCATTTGGATTATTGCTTGGAATGATTGAAGATTATTTGATGTATGGATTTAATGAAGATAATTGATTAGATGAAATGGGAAAAGTGATTGGATGGATTGATTTTATTGCTTAGATTTATGTTGGCTACTTGATTTTTTTGTCTTTTTCTTAAGGACCTTTTTCCCTTTTTTTTGTTGTATTTTTGGAGTAATTTTGATTTTTTTGTATTTTCAAAATATTCAATTTTTTGGATTTTTTTCAGGACATTTTATATTTTTAGTGATTTTTTTTAGGACATTTTATGATTTTTATGTATTTTTTCAGGACATTTTAATAGAAGAATGGATAAGGCTAATGAATAGGATGATCAAGATCAACTAGATAAGATATGGACACAAATGCCTAAGTTTTTTTTCCCCTATTCCTCATCAAGACCAAGGAAGGGAAGAAAGGATGTTTGTAGATAGAATGATGTAATATGGATAAGGTGAAGGATATGCCATGGAAGATATGGATAAAGTGTATAGGATAAGATGTATGACATTCAAGAAGATCCTTAGCCTTGTCAAGATCAAAGGTGGAAAGGTAGAGGATGAACATAAAGAGGATAATGGATATTAATGATAGGATGGATGAAACTTTCCCCCAAGTGTAAAGTGCAAGAAGAATATGGAAGATAGGATATGGATAAGGATAAATGAATATGGAAGATAATATATGCATGATAGGAAGACGGAGGGAGGACTCAAGCATCAAGTTTCACGACTAATATCCCTCAAATATGTGCTCTAATACCATGGCAATGAGGATTAGGCTCACAAACATTAGTAGATTAATGGTATGACGGAAGAAGCTAATGACTTATGCAAAGGTTTGGATTAAAGGAGGATAATGGGGGATGGATGTTGGATAATGGATAGGAGGTTGGAATGCTTGTTGATGGTTATACGGAAAGGATGGAAAGATCAACATCAACACACACCTTGAAGGGTGGTGGAGTGATGGAGGAAAAATGGAGTTTGAACGTAACAGGTTTTTAGATGGATGATTGGAGGAAGCTTTTGGATTAGCAAATTTGGATGCCATTTTACATTTTATTGCTTCTATGATACTTTTAGGAATCCACATAACTTTTGACTTTGATTTTTGCTTTGTGGGCCTTTGTCACCTTTGAGATTTTTCTTTTTGATTTGTGGGCCTTTGTGGCTTTTGATAATTTTCCTTTTTCTTTATGGGCCTTTTTGGCCTTTGAAATTTTTCTTTTTGATTTGTGGGCCTTTGTGGCCTTTGAATATTTTTCTTTTGAACTTGGATCATATTTTTTGTATTTTTGCATGTCTCTTCAAGGAGACATGTTGATCCTTTGATTTACATGGATTTTGATATGGAAGCTTTTGACATTTGGCGCCCAAATTGCTTCCAAGAGCAATGGGATAGGTGGTTGGAGATGAATTATATGGAGGAATTATTTATGGGTTAATGTAGGTAGAATTTTGAGAGGGCATCAAGGATGTGTGCCTTTGTTGTTCTTGATGAATAGGAGATGGAGGGATGTAGGGCCCCAATATGGATGGAAGGGTTGATGGACTAGGGTTTGGATGATAAGGACCAAGGATAGATGGAAGGTTTGATGGACTAGGATAAGGACCTAGGATATATGGAAGGTTTGATGGACTAGGATACTTGAGTTTATTTTCATGGAATCTAGACTTACAATGGGTACTAATGTCTTGAGTGTGAGGTGTATAACCAAGGCCATGATAATATGGATTTTCTTGGATATAAAGGGGTTCTACGATACCTTGTTCATGAAGGCCCAATGCTTTTCCTTTGTAGTTCATACTTTGACACATTTTTTTGCCAACGGGATATGTATTATTTATGAAACAAGATGCAAGTCTATTGTGAGGTGGATGTGATATAGAAGGAATAAAAAGATTTTGGAGTAAACCACCTTGGATAAAAGTGAGGGAACCCATTTGATAGGTAAGGGGCTCATGGATAGCTTGAATAGGGGTGATAGACTCTTGTGGAGGATTGTGATCATGAGTGGAATTGGGATGGGTGATAGGATCTTGACATGGGGATGATGAGGTACTTTGATCTTGACTTGTAAAAGGATCACAAGGTGTAGGAGATGAAGTAGCTTGATCTTTATTAGGTATTGAATCATCATGAAGTGGTATGAAAGGCATATCTTGATCATGAGAAGGATGAACATCATCATGGAATGAAAGGGTATCCTTGAATGGAGGTATATCTTGATCTTGATGAGGAAGGGAATCCTGAGATTTTGTAGAAAGAATATCTTTATCATTAGATGGTAGGACATCATTGGATATGATGGAAGAATTATCATGCTCTTGGGATGCAATGTAATCATGAGATGGTATGGATTCATTAAATGAGGTGGAAGGAGGACTTGGAAGGATAATTTCCTCTTGAGATGGAAGGGGTTCATCTTGGATGAAATAGAAAGATATAAGGGGATACTCATGAGGTTCTTGAGAGATGGGATCTTGGTCAAAGATTGGAAGGGGTTGTGGAATTTTTGTATCATTGGATGGAGTGGAAAGAATATTGTGATCTTGATGTGTAGGGGAGTCTATGCTAGCATGCTTTGGAATAAGAGATTGACATGAATCATTGTATGTAGATTGTATGATAGGAGAGGATGGTTGGATGGAATCATTAACTTGGATGGAAGACTCAATGGGGCATGAAGATAGATGCGTTACATGGTAATATTGCACAATATTATTTGTGTTTGAGGACTTAGATTTGGGTTTCTCATTTAGACTTTGTAGAAAGTCATGGAAATTGAACTTTTATGATGTAGTTTTGGGTGAGGATAAAGGATTTTCATGAGATGATTGCATCACTTCATTCAAATGTTGGGATTCTAGTTTTTTTGCAAGCTCTTTCAAACAATGGTCAAGATATTCAATCGGGTTTGGTTTTGTTCATAAGTTGAGGATGAATATGGAGGATAGCAATTAAACATGTTTGGCTAATGGTTGGGGAGTATTTTGAGGTGTTTAAGGATGGTTAGGATGATGTGTTTATGTGTTGGTGTTTATAGCTTGATGTGGAAATTTACAAACAAATGATCACACGCATAAGACACAAAAGCAAGTTTTAATTTGAAATTATGAATGTGATGGTTAAGCACACACTTGAAGAAGACACATCAACAAGGCCTAGAACTAGTCAAGTGGGTATGGCCAATTATGTCTCAAGCTAAGATGCACAAGGTTGACTAAGGATAATTTGAAAGAAAAATCCTTCCACACAACTAGGAGAAAGGGGTAACCCATCCTTCACCTTCACTTCCCAAAGGTATAAAGTTTTTTGGGGCTTAGCCAAGAGTGACAAGATTTCAACTCCCAAAGGAGTGTGTCTTTGGATTCACACTCAATTGAGGTCATCCCTAGGGGTGATGAATCCCCTAGTAGGCCTCCTATGAAGGGTTTGACAAAAGCAAACCAAGTGAGGTGTTTGTGATCACACATGCACTTGATTCACACTCGTAGTTGTTAATTGACCCTTAGAAAGGAATTGTTAGAGAACAATGGAATAACTCATTCTTTTTAGATCCCAAATCAAGATGTGATGGAAGACAATGGTTAATTTTAGTCCCAATTTTTTATATGTGATTGAAGACAATATTTGTTTAATAGCCCCAAATCCAAATGTGTTTGCAAACAATGATTAACAGATGACAGATGAAACAAGTGCACCTGGTTATTTTCATTTTCCAAATTGCTATTGTGACTGAGCCAAATGCTCTCCGAGCTCCGTATGATTCACCGAAAAGTTGCCAAGACAAGAAGAAACACAAACGTGCAAGCAAAAGTGAGATTAGATCCAAAAACATGCAATCTATTAAAAATATAACTAAATTAAAAATAAGAAGTCTAAACTAAATTAAAAAGTTATAAAAATTTAAGTTAAATTAGAAATTAAATCTAACTAAATAAAAAAGTTAAAAATCTAAGTTAAATTAGAAATTAAATCTAACAAAATTAAAAGTCTAAAAATCTAAGTTAAATTAGAAATTAAATTTAAATGTATCTCATCTAGATTAAATAAAATCTATTATAAAATCTAAACTAAAATTTAAATTAAAAATCTAATTTGAATTAAAAATCTAAATTAATTTTAAAAAAATCTAAATTAGAAATCTAAAAATCTAAAAATCTAACTAAAAGCTAATTTAAAAAATTGAAAAATATAATTTAAAAGCTAATTTAAAAATCTAAAAATGGAATTAAATTCTAATTAAAAATCTAAAAGCTAAATTAATTAAAAATATAACATCTACACTAAATTAGAAAAACTAAAAAATTTAAATCTAAATTTATATCTAACTCTAAATTAATGTAAATTAAATTAATCTAAATTAGTAAAACTAAAGTTAATGAAAACTAAAGTGAATGGAAATAGAAGTGAAAGGAAACTAATTAAAGCTAAATTTTTTAATAAAGCTAAAGCTTTCAAGAAGAATGTCTAAAGTTACGTTGCCTCATGGAATGTATTCGTTGTAGTTTACATAAAAATGGGACTGTTGAAGTGCCTTAGAACCATAAAATAAGACTTCAAATTTTGTCCTCCAAGCCATGTAACTCCTTGCTTGTTGTATGAAGAATCCCAACAACACCCGTTCCACGATGATGTCCATGCCCTACGCTAGCAATGAAGATACTTGCAAACAAGACTAGGTACTTTGACGTGGATGCAAGGAATATTCCATGCCCATGCAGACATAGTCGATCAGAGATGTAGATCTTAATTTACTCTAATGGGACAGATAACCAATTGCACAAATGTAAGTACAGGGGACACTGAAAATTGTAAAGTATAAATGCAAGTTACTGCCAATAAGGTCTTGGGCATCATTGACAATGATGATGTAGTCAATGTGGAAGGAGCTCGTACCTACCAACAATGAATGCAAGGACATTGACAGATCTCATGAGATGACAAGCGGGCGATGTGAAAGGTTGGAAGACCAAATTGACAACGGTGGTGGACGAGCTGAAGGAATAGCAAATAGTGGTGATCTCAATAGGTGGTGATCGGGTAGCGACCACAAAGATTGTGACGCCCATGAGCAAGGTATGGAGCATATACAATGAATCAATAGAGAATGGAGAATATCTAGAGGTTGAAAGAGGTTAGTCACTACAATGATTCACTCTCAAAACTAGACAAAATGAGGGTTAGAAAAAAAATGCAAATTTTTGGAACAAAAACTTGTAAAGCTAATGATTAGATCCTTGGAGCATGTCTTGTTGGGTTCACCAATGTAAACGGAGGAAAAATTTATTCTGAAATATTATTTAAAGATTAAGACTCGGATTTTCACCATCCTCAATGAAGTTACCTAAAAAATAGACACACATGCAAAACAAAATATCTAATCTAAACACACATGCATATTAATAGGGATTCACTCCATTGTTCTTCTCAACAATGCATAAGAATGCAAGATTTTGAAGGATTTGATTATGGAAGGAATGTTGGTCGCTCACTTCAACAGCATAATGATATAGCAATGGTTCAAAGTTGGAGGATGATGGATGAAATATGATGAAAGCTTGTAGAGATAATTCAACAAAGTAAGGGTACTCAAAAGCTCCTCCCCAAAATGGCTTATGAGAGGCTATATTTATAGAGTTTTGATGTGGACAGAGAAGAAGATTTGATAAGATTTTATTTTTGACAAAAGAGGAAATAAAACAAGATAAGATAAGATGTGAAGAGATAGAAAGATTTTGATTTTCTATTTTAAAGGAAATAAATCCTAAAAAGGACGAGAGGGATAATAAAATGTTAAACTTGCTAAATAATGATATATCAATATCTAATAAAGGATAGGGATGATGTGGAAAGATAATTAAATAATGTAAAATCATTATTTAATTATAGACAAAGGTGAAAAAGATAATTAAATAAATAAAGATTTATTTAATTATAGGAGAATAGATAGATGACTAATTAAACAATTAAAATAATCATTTAATTAGAGAGGATAAATGGTCATGAATAATTAAATAAATAAATATTTATTTAATTATTGAAGAAGGGATTATGGATAAAGAGGGAATAAATGGAGTTAGTCAAATAAATAAAATTTATTTAACTAATTAGATGATGACATGGGTACCTAGGGAAAAACATACTACAAGATGTCCAAATGATGTAACGTTGTGACAAGGTATCATAAGAGGACATTTTTAGTTAGATATAAATTATGGAAAATCGCAGGAAAATGATTAACTCTTTGAAAGCATGCATCTACGGACTAGAAGAATAAACAAGAGACAGGTCTGCAGAAGAAAATTTAGAAGATATCAAGAAGAAATGTATATATGTACATTGATCACAGAGTTGTGAAGGAATTGAAGTACAAGACTATGAGAAAGAAGCTCAGGAGTTGCTTTCTTTCTATTTGAATTGGTCCAATAGGACACTAAATGTAAGAGACGAAATAAGGAAAAGTGAAACTTGAAAGAGTACTCAAGTAGATGTGTATAGCTTGACAGATGATAGGGACAACCAGAGATGGTCCTACATTGTGTAGCTATAGGACAAATTATTTTCCCTATATGATCAAAGAACATAATTAATTAAGAATTTTGTGGCACTTAGAGATATGGTAAAACTTAGAAACATCCTTGTATCCAGTGCTCTTGATAGTATTGGTAATCTATCAGAAGTTAATCTCATTCCCAATACTTTGAAAGATGGTATAGAGTCTTTGACTAAGCTTGAACTATTATACAAGACACTTGCAAGTGCAAAAAGATCATGGGAAGAAGGAAAATCTATATGGGAAGATATCCTAAAGGATCTCAAGGCTTCTTCTTCCTCAAGTTAACATTGTTTCATGATTCTTGATCAATTATTTTTGTGTACATACATATTTGAGGAATTATACCAGACCCTCTCATGACCTTTGCAATTGATGTCAAAGGGGGAGAGATAGATAGATAAAGGAAAAAAAGAAATTTTGACAAGAATAATTTTGTAAGGATTAACCTTGAAAGGGGGAGTAGATATAAATGTTTTTGATATGCATGTTGCCATCAATGCCAAAGGGGGAGATTGTTAGAAATATGGGAATCTTGCAACATGAGCATGAAGTGTATTTAGGATGTTTTGATTGTTCCTATGTTGTCATTGATGTCAACATTATCACAACATGGTGGGAAACATATTTGGTATACCTGAAGTTGTTCTCTATCAGAAGCATTCTCTACTATTGAGCCAATATGTATGTTTTTGTGTCCAGAATTCACCGCAAGATGAGATATGACTCTACTCTCTTAATCTCATTATTATGACTCGATCAAATAGCTCTATCCAGGATCTTGAGAAGTTTTGTATTGCATACATAAAGTTATCAATGACAAAGTTTAACTCTATACACTACAGTTGCTTTCTGTTTAGTATGCTAGTGTGGGAGACTTCACATATTCTTAGAATGAAAATTCTAGTGTTGCGGTTCGAATCTGGAAAGTTTGTTACTTGAAGTGTGTGTTGGTTGGGAGTTTTTGCGATTAGGTCCTATTCTTGACCGGCCTAATATATGGCATGAATTAAGAAGAATAATTATACTTTGCAGTTGTTAGTTGGATCCCTTCCAACTTGATATGATACACCACACAGATAAAAAAAATTTAAATCTTATATGGTGTCGGCATGGGTTTTTTTTTGTTTTCCTACATTTGATTAGGCCGACCTAATTGATGTATGAAATATACTTGTATATATACATAAGACTTTTGGGAGTTGAAGGAAGTGTTGGATAGGATAAATGAGAGGGGGTGAATCATTTGTCATAGATTATAAACTTAAATTCAATTACTAGAACTAACACATAAACTAATTAAGTGATTAACCATCAAATGTAGATCTACAAACACAATAACACCAGATTTACGTGGAAAACCCAACGAGGGGAAAACCACAGTGAGGATTAAATCACACTATAGAGAATATAAAAAATGATTACAAAAAGGCTCACTACCTAAGATAAGGCTCACTACCTGGAATAAGGCTCACTGCTTGAAGCAAGGACTCACTGTCCATAGGGCTACAACCCAAAGGGCTCACTGCCACAGAGATCCAAAGAATATGGCTCATTGCCAGAATACAAAAGTTATGGCTTACTGCCAAAATTGAACTAATGAATTACACCTTTCTTGTGTTGAATTTAGTTATGGATGAAGCTCAATAATTACTCAATAATTCTGCTCTGATTACACACTTTTGTCTTTGGCTAATTCACTTATTCTGATCTGCTGCAACCACACACTTTTCTGACTTCACGTTCTTCTTTTATAACCTCGCAACTCCCATCCTTCACTCTTCTCTTCTTCTTTCACACACACACACACACACACACACACATATATATCTTACACATCAATTAGGTCGGCTAAAAACATCCATAAGGTATTGCATACACCAAGTCGGCCAAGATCTTGAAATATCCAAATCAAGTTTGTCACATGGTAGGAACCAGACCTAAAACCAACATGCTAGACCATATATAATGTTAAACTTCAATGTGAAATAACTTCTATTAAATTAGTCATATATGTAGTACTATGTTGACATCAATGACAACCATTTGACGCAATCTTCAACTTCCAACAATACCCCCCTTTGTCATTGATGGCAACACAAGATATGAAAAGCCAACAGTAACAAAAAATATAATTTTCATTTTTCACATGCTTCCTCTTTCCCTTTTTCACATGATCTCTCTCCCCTTTTGACATCAATGACAAAAAAGGTTCTATCTGCCCTTTAATTCAAAAATTTTATCAAAAATTTTGTGAAAAATGATTCTTTATCTCAACCCATATTATATTGTGGTTCTTTGCTATTGAATCAACTATTTCTAGAAGAGTATCTGGAATGGCAATATTCTATGCATTTTTCTCAGCATCCTCCAAGAGGCTAAAAAGTTGTTCCAATCTTAACTCAGTTATCTCTTTGACTTTCCAAAGTGTCTTCACAATAACATCCCTTTATACCATGATGACTGCAAGATTATATTGTAAGGACGTGATCCTTTTTCCTTTATGTTCCATCATTGTCATTAAGAACATCATATGTCTCTCCAATAGAGTTCAACTCATTTTCAATAGTGTCAATTTTTTTTCTATAGTTCCCAATAGCAGTAGGCCACCAGAGACAATAACTATATACACTGTTTACACTTTTGATACAGCTCCTCAATACACTTATATTCTCATTCAACCTCTTTTGTTCATTTCTACATCTTTCTTGTAAGGCCAATTGAATTTCATCTTCTTCTTTTTCACCAAATGATAGTTCCCTTAATCTATCTTCAATCTATTCAATCAATACTTTAAATAAGGTACTTGTCAATTCGCTTAGATCAACATCATTATGAATTACGTAGATAGCTAAAGCATCTGTAATCTCATCTTGTTCATATGATGGTCGAGACAATAAAATATTTCCAATCTTCTTTATCCCATCAGGTTGCTCAAGAACCTTCAACACCTTTTCTTTAGTAACATCTTCTTCATCACCATCTGTTGATACCAAATCAAGTGCTCCTGTAATTTTTTCTTCTTCTACTTTGTTTTTAGCTTCTTCATTTCTGGAGGGAGACATGAACTGATTTTCCTTGTTTTCCTCTTTCTGGAGGAGAATCCTTTCTCAGACATCATAACCAGAATGGAAATCATACCATAATTCCATGCATTTATCTCGATTTCAAATACTCTTGGAAAAGCTTTTCCCTTTCTACTAGACAATCCAAATATCGATAAAATTGCTTCCCAATAGGTATAGTAGACTTCCACACAACATTTTCTTTCAACGGTAATGAATTCAAAAAATACATCATCAAGCATATAACCAAAGTTCCAAAGCAGAAAGGATAATTGTCATTCTTTGTCATAGATATATTTTCCATTCAGTAACTCACACAAGTCAAAATCCTCCTTTCTCTCAACCATTTGATGCACAACATAAATAGCAATCGCTGAGGTAGAACCTTCCCTATTCTTGAAATAAAGGGTATGTGTAGGATCATCGTGGAAAAAACAAGCCCTTAAGTGGCAAATAATTTAGAAAAATCAGTGTTAGGCAACTTGACATAAAAATTTGAATAAGTTATCTATATTATTTCAAAAATATGTAAGAAAATGAATAATAATTATTTATGAAATTCAAATTAAAGCATAATTTATATTGGTAGAAAGCTGAGAATCTCCTCTAAAAAACCTTTTCGTTTCATCAATTTTGGGTAAAAAAAGAGTCATCAGCCACATACCCTACAAATACCCATAATATTGCCACTTTTTGGTCCCTCATGATCCTGCACATACCCTAAATCTTATATGAGATACCATATACCACATGTACCTTGTGATTGGGTCGATTATGGTGTGAATTATAAGTTCCCTTTGAGCTCCTGTTACCCTTATTAGGGCTTCAACCTCTTTGTTCTTTATGGATTTCTTGACTGGAACAGATCTGATATTGCATAGTCCTATTATTGCTACAATTTCTTCTTTCGTGATCTCATAGGGTTTGTCAAGGATCATTTGACTGCTTTGAATTTCAATTTCTACAATTTGTTGCTACATGGATTAAATACCACCATTTCCTTTCACTCCATTTCTTCTACCTTATTCTCTGAACTTTCACTTGTTGGTAACCCTAACTCTTTGTTTCTCAACTCATTCACTTCAAAATGAAAATTACCACTCAATATTCCTCATTTAACTTATCACTTTTAGGGTTTCATCATAAAGGATAATTTATTTCTTGCCACATCATCATTTTTACTTTAGTCCATTAGTTTCTTTTTCCGCCTAAGTTTTTAGTCAATTTGTGAGATGTACAGTAAGCAAAAAGGTTTCCGCAAATCTTCTATAATGATTTTTTTCTATCAGATTTTTCTTCATTGCCTTTAGAATGAAAATTTACATTGCATATCCTTGTGTCGTTGCATGACATCTCTTGTATCAGGGGTTTGATAGATTTTTTTGTGACTGCTCCCTTGAGGCTATTACTAGATTTAGCTCATATAAGAGGTATCTGCACCAAATGCAAATACAAGATTATTTGATTTGTCCTTGTTCTCTAGTTCTTTCTTTCTCAAGAATTTTTCCATTTCTCTCCTCATGAAAATGTTATGCATTTTTTTTTCTATCGTAGTTTTCTTCATTTCCTTCAGAATGAAAAATTACATTGCATATCCTTGTGTCTTCACATGACATCTCTTGTACTGGGGGTTTGATAGATTTTTCTACAATTTCTCCCCTTGAGGCTATTACTAGATTTAGTTCATAGAAGAGGTATCTGCACTAGATGCAGATACAAGATTATCTGATTTGTCCTTGTTCTTTGGTTCTTTCTTTCTCCATATTTTTTCCATTTCTCTCTTCACTTATATTCTAGATTAAGCTTATTCTTTTGTTCTGGATTCAGTTTCTTCCCAAATTTTCTCTTACATAATTTTGAGATATGTACGGATTTGTTGTAAGAGTGACATACAACAAATATTTGATCAAGAGAGTTTGTATTCATCTTTACCCTACACTGATTAGCCTTGTGTCCAAAAGTATTGCATGTGTAACAGTAGCCTTGAAAAGAATGAAATATTCTATTGGTACTAAATTTGTTCATCATTATCCAACTTCTACATTCTATAGATTTATATCCAAACTTGTTGCAAATATAGCATTGTCCACCAAAGAATCTATTATGGTTCATCATTCTTGTACTTTCTATTGCTCTATGTTTGAATTTATTGCATGAATAAAAAAGGCCATAAAAATATGTGTACCTTTGATCATTAGGTTTTCAGCTAGGTATCCTTCCGGTATTGGTCCTTCTATTCTTGCCTTGATAAGTATTGCCTTGAAATTTCTTTTGAATATTCATTTTGTTGAGACTTGGATTAGTCTTTGAACTTTGTCCTTCTTCAAGTCCTAGACCACCTTTATCCTTTGCAGGCTTCTAAGATGAAATTAATTCATCAAGAATTCCCGAACTTATCTTAAATTTATCTTCAAAACTTTTTTCCCTTTCCAAATCAGACTTAAGAATTGCTACTTCCTATTCAAGCTTGTCACATTTATCTATCTTTTGAATGATAATTTATTTTCTTTTTCCAATTTCCATTTTCAAATTCTCTTCCATTCTCTTGCTTTCTTCAAGTTTCATCATCAGATTTTCAGCAATCTCCTTTGCTTCTTTTAGTTCTTGGTAAACTTCTTTATGTTTTAACTTAAATTTTTGGATCTGGTTTCTAAGTTTATGAATACATTCACCTACTTGCTTGACACTTTCTTTCAGATCTTCATTCTTAGACTCTGATGTCTCTGCTCTTAATTCTTCATCTAAGTCAGATCCTTTCATCATTTAGTTAAACCTACCAAGATTTCCTTCAAGTTGTTAAACTTATTCCAAAGGACTTTGCTCTGATACCAATTTTTGGATATGACAACTAAGAGAGGGGGATGAGTTAGTTGTCATAGATTATAACCTTAAATTCAATTACCAAAACTAACACATAAACTGATTAAGTGATTAACCATCAAATGCAAATCCACAAACACAATAACACCATATTTACATGGAAAACCCAATGAGGGAAAAACCATGGTGATGATTAACTCACACTATAGAGAATATAAAAATTGATTACAAAAAGGCTCACTACCTGAGATAAGGATCACTACCTAGAATAAGGCTCACTGCCTAAAATAAGGACTCATTGTCTAGACTCACTATCCATAGGGCTACAACTCATTGCCATAATACAAAATTTATGGATTATTTCCAAAAGTGAACTGATGAATTACACCTTTCTTGTGTTGAATTCAGTTCTAGATGAAGCTCAAAAATCGCTCAATAATTCTGCTCTGATTAGACACTTTTTTCTTCGTCTAATTTTCTTATTTTGATCTACTATAACCACACACTTTTCTCACTTTATGTTCTTCTTTTATAACCTTACAACTCACATCCTTCACTCTTCTCTTATTCTTTCAGAGACACATATGAATATATATATATCTTACAATATGATATTATTATGCGACTTCTATGTAGAGTAGTATTTCACATTCATAGCCTCATTGGAACTGAACACAACACATTGAAGGTGCATTCCATTAGTTCATACTCTTAGTAGTAAGCCATATCTTTTTTATCTTGGCAGTTAGCCACTTCCTTGTATATTCTAGTTGTGAGCCTTTTAAGGACGATGAGTCCTGACAATGAGCCTTGTAATATTCTATATTTGGATATATTATATAGTGAGCTAATACTTACCATGTTTTTTCCCATTTTGGGTTTTCCACAAAAATCTGGTGTTGGTGTGTTTTATGTTGTGATGTTCATTTTATTGTCTTCATTGTAGTTTGCAGTCATATGTGCTTTGGGTGGTTTACATCTAAATGGTTTTATGGAATACTGATTCAACCCCCCCTCTTAGTATTCTATTCTATCAACAATAAATGGGGGACCTCATCCCCAATTTAAGAATTTAACAATTATACCTAGTGGGGTTTGAACCTTGATGGCAAGAACAACACCACAACAACTTAACTACCATACTATGCCACTATTGGTATGCCAAACCCCATGTTGGTAAATTTCTATCTTAACAATAAAAAATTATGATGAAAGAGAATGTATCCTTGGTTGGATATAGGATAATTGATAAATAAGTAATGAATTGACAACCTTGTTGTAACTCACCACTCAAATGTAATCTACTTGATGGACTAAAGTCATACTCATCACCTTCAATGATCAATTCTTTCTTGTTTTGAATTGATTTTCTCACTTATAAGGATTAGTACACATAAACAAAATGCATTTAAATATGAACTCACATAACATATGAAATGAATGCTTGAATTATGAAATGTTGCAATAATCTTGATAATTTAGCGCTTGGAAGCTTTAGAGGAACCAAATAATCTTGAATCATGATATGCAGCTAAAGATCAAGGTGAAGAGGAACCTGGCAATAGATTAAAACATTAAAATATTAACCAATGTATGTCTTATTGCACATCCCAGCTAATTTACCCTCTATAGTTGTATGAGACCTTTTGTACAAAGGTGAAATACTATGACCCCACATCAAATAATAATTTTGTATCAACTCCAAGCTAGGAGCAATAGAGTAAATAAAATATTATAGCTTGGTGGAAGTTCCACTAAGATATAGGCCACACAAAAGAAATACCTCATAAAATCTCTAAAAATTATGGTTGAGATATAGAATATGGCATCCTCGAGAATACTGTTCTTACATCTTCTCATAGCCTATAACAATGGAAGTAATCATTTGATGTCCTATCTTCTAACCTGAAGAATAAAATGAGTCAAATGCATCTAGTGCCCAAGCTACTATGGTGCATGAAGTACAATAATAGGCATTATATTCTAGATATGTGAGGCCATCTTATTTATCCATATGTACAAGAATCTATATTAAATAAAAAATGTAATAGGTTCTATCACATGCCACACTAACACAATTAAAAGGAGGTCCTTACATTTCTCATGTGTTGATAGGATAAATAACATCTAATCATACATAATTAATGTTTCCGAGGACCTAAAGAAAAATCAAAGTTGTATATTACATATTATCCTAAATATCCAACACGGCCAAAAAAATCGTATTTCAAGAATCCACTAGAGGTTATGACAACCAAATATAACATAAGAGGAGATAGCCATAAACGAGAGAAATACACACTAAGAAGAGGAAAAAGATGATAACAAAATAGGAAAATTTATATGCATTCTTCCTCCCTCTCCTCCTCTATCTTCTATTCCTCCTCCTATTTTCTCATTAGTGACACCTTATTATACACCATATCAATCACCCCATTAATCACATTATAGAGTAACTCCCTCTCTTGCATATGTTGCCTCAATGTCAACATCCCAATTTTATCCACCCCCTCCATTTTCAAAACCTCATATTCCCACTATAGCTACATAAAAATCCCCTATGAAATAATAATGTATTCATCCACAATCATAATATTCAACTCCCCCTACCCTTAAATATGTAATATATTGCAAATACATATGATCCCATTCTATTAAATATTTGACTTTCAATAGTCACAACCATCCTTGTCTACCATCCTTGTCTCCATCTTAGGATTTTTTATTCCTTTCTCCCTAAATAATCACCCCTTCAACTAATACACATAAGGTAGCCACATCTACTTGTGAAAATTCCAAAGGGGTTACCCAATTATGATAATTAATAACGATAACAATTGATCCTACTCTACACTAGCAATAGATGGTGTAGATTGACACATTTTAACAAAACAAAGCTAAAAGAAAGGCCAAGAAAAATGTTGCTCTAGTTTCAAAGAGGGTGCACACCAAATATGATCTTGCACAAGATTCACTCAATTTTTTATACTTCACTCCTCTAGTAGATAAATAGAAAGATCAAATGTAGCCTATAGACTACTAGATGGAGGTAACAATTGTAAGAAAGAAGGATGTTAAGGGCCAACATAAGGATAAGATCATCTAAAAATATGCAAAGGTGGTGGGATCTTCTCTCATAATTTCCCTAAAGAGAAAATTAAAGAAAAAAGAGGAAGAGGTGAAGCAAGTGAGGAAACCCATTGATCTATCAAGGGTAAAATAAAAAGATCGTAAAGGTTTATTTATTCCTGGTACCAAATTAGGCTAGTGAAGTGGAAGACATTTGGGATAAAGTTACAAATCAGTGCATCACAAATACATAAATAAAGCTTGTTAAGGCTATGTTGGACCTTACTACTATAAATGTATAATGTGTCATAAAGTAGAACACCATATACTCCTAAAGGAAACAAGTAGATAACCTAAAATCACAAGTAATTCAAGAACAAATGACCTCTAGTAGATCTCAATAAATCAATTGTGAGTAATAAATAGAATATGAGTACCTAGGATAATCAAATTTCACTACTCGTGACTTAAAGGGAAAATAAAAATTAGATAATACAAGGCCTCACTAAAAATAGAAATGACCTTAAGTAAAGGTTTGAAGTAGAAAAAGCATATAAATCAATAGCTCTAAGAAAAAATTGAAGAACTCAAGCTATCTATGGGATCCTTGAAAGTCATCCATGCCATATACCATGCATATTGGAAGGAGATTAAATAATGATGACCTAGGTAAGGATAAGAGATTCAAATTGAAGTAGATTCATCACCAACCAAAAAATTAATGATATACTATGTAAGGATATGATGCTACAAGAATGCAAAGTGCGTTTGTAAATTATGTAACAATCAAAGGTGGATATCAAGATACATATGTAGGTCCTCAAAAATCATGATATTCCCTCTCCAATGGACTCAAACAACAAGGTGTTTTCCCTAAGCACATTTTAGGAGAAGATCAAAAGCAGGAGCCTAGATGAATCTAAACTTGATGTATTTTCTCCATCATAAAAAATGAAGATGTTATTTTTAATAAAGTGAACCACCTATTTGGGGATATAAGAAATTATGTTAGCTTATATTCACAACAAATTTCTTTTGTACGTACATGTTGGAACTAGAGTGAAAGTTTAATATTTTGTAAAAGATCTTGTGAAACCTGCCTACATATGAGGATTGGGGGAATCTCATGGATTCTATAAGCCCCTTTGAGGGTTAAGAATCATATCTAAGTTTTTTTTTTAAATATATAATTTGATGGTGAGTCTACATGTAATGAATAATTGGATAAGTGCATCGAAATAAGGGAAAAAAGGGGGTCAAAAGTGGCTAGTTTTTTTCTAAATTAGTTAAAGGTAAATTTGGATGAGTAATTAAAGATGTACAATATGCTCAAATTGTTAAGATATAATAAAAACAAGAATTTTTGCACTCTAAGTCTAGTTTCCAAAGTACTAAGTATTTTTTTGAATAGTTAGGGTTAAGGAGTTGAAATATTGAGTTCACACAAAGTGTTATTGTTTTTATCACTAAAATATAACATAGTATCTAGTTTGCACCCCCCCCCCCCTTTTCTTGCTACATTAAGTATTTTTAAACATGGGTTGGTGCAAATATATCCAAGGGTGAGTATTACAAGGTTTTTTATGATATTTTAAAGTGGATGCATCCTAAAATATTGCATCACTAAGTGTGTAAGTCACATAAATTGCACATTTAACTAATTAAAAATATTAAATTATTAAATTTTTAAATATGTATGTAATGAAACGTAGAATTATCCTATATATAATTTCAAATTTGGATAAGTAGGTCAAAATTTATAAAGAAAAACTAATACATATGCATTGGAGGAATATGAAGACAATCTTCAAAGAAAATTAAAATAAATATGTTAAATATTGAAACAAGGTTAAAAAAAATTGTATGGCTCGAAAACTAAGAAGTAGTTCTTCCTTTTGGTGGTGGTTTAAATAAATTGTATTAGAAAACATAGTAACTTGATGAGGTTAAAGTTTCCATTTGATTTATTTTATGTTATAAACATGAATTTAAGAGCTATAAAAGATGTCAAACCATTAGGCTTGGAAGTATGAGCCTAAATGGGCGAGATTATAATTTTTTTTAATTCAAGGCATTAAAACATGTGTAGTGTAGGAAAATGGATACCCTTGCATTTTCACACTTGTTTGGCCCGCCTTGCTTTGTTTATCCTTATTTATGTCTTAGTTGGTCTTGTTTCGCATCCACGAGCCTAATAAATTACATCTTTTCATGGCTAATCTCGACAAACATCAAAGGATAAATGATAATTTAATAATTTTGGCTATATTTCCTTATTTTTGGACTGGGACTAATAAGACACCTAGGGCGTCTTTGTCCCCCAAAGGTCTTGGGACCTTGATTTTACAAGCACCTTAATTGGGCCCCTTTTTGGAGTTTGTGCCCCAAGCTTCAAGCCTCAGGAATAAGATGCCACCTAGGGCATCTTAGTCCCCCTTTAGTTATTTTCGGGATTTCATTTCAAATCTTGGTAGGATTTAGCCTCCTTTAATTAATGATTTCGTATGTCAGCTTGGTGTGATGTAATTTTGGGATACTAAGCATAGATAAGTATAAATACAAGGTTCTTTCACTCATATTTTCACCTAGCAATCTAAGGATCCAAGCTTTCAAGTATTTGTGCATTCAAGAGCAATTCATCAAGCATTTGGAGCCATCATCAAGATTCAAGCATCATATCAAGGATATTCTTGCATCATGTGTGTTTTTGAGCTAACATTTGTGATGTAGGGTTTTGATTCAAGTAAGCAATTCAAGTCAAGATCTATTAAGCACAACTTCAATTCAAGATCTACATTCAACCTATCCATTTCACACAAGTTTGCAGATTTCATAATAAGGGTTTGGTGAGTTGCAACATAGCATTTTGTTCATTCATCATTTCCCTTCATTATTCTATTCCAGTCCAAGGTTTAATTACCAACAAGGGTTTGACCAAGGAAAACCCCCATTTACTAACAATCGACAAGTTTTTTCTCTCTTGCATGGTTATGTTTGTAAATTTAGGTTGAAGACTTGAAGATCATTTGAAGTGAAAAGTTGCAAAGTTTGCAAAGTTGCATTGTAAAGTTGTCATCTTCACAAAAATTCACCTACAGGATAGATCTAGAAGTTTCAGGACCTGAGATCAAAGAAGAAGGAAGTGCAGACATTGAGCCTCATGATCACATTTAGAGATTTCAAAAATTTAAGATGCCCTAGTCCTCCCAAGGGTATTTTGCAAAGATTCTTTCAGATTTTGTTCCGACATCTGAAGTTTCTGCATTTCCCCCAAAAAATAGTAGCAGGACTAAGACAACAGTAAGGGTGTCTTAGTCCTCCATGGCATATTTTGACAACATTTTTGCATTTCTAGAATCCTCATTACATCTCCAGACTTCCCAGGTACACATATCCTAACTTGCTACATTGCTTAATTTCATCATTTGCACTCATTATATTTGGCTTGCATTATTAGGTTTTGTGAGTTAAATTTTAAGTTGTATTTTCTAAGCCTTTGGTTGGTGGTGAACCCTTCAAAGCCTGAAGATTCCTCCCCTAGGTCTTCCTTGTTGAGAATTGACTCACCTTTGGGTTGATAATCAATCCAATTTAGGATTCTAAGGCATATTTGAATGACAATTGGAGAATAGTGGTGTTCTATGACTTAGGTTGGATAAAGCATCGCCATTTTCCCCCATCGTTCAACATGTACATGTTAAAACACAAATACATTATGTATTTCATAATGTGAACATATTTTGCTCAAAATATCAAGGTTTTCCACCAATTTGTTCCTCGTTTTCATGTACTTACCCAACTTTTAGGTTCTTTCTCTTGTAAAATTGAAGCAACCCATGTGATTCACCAATACTATATTGAACCCTTCAATATAGGTGATGGGTTCATACCACCCTACATTCTAATAATAAAAATTCCCTATAGCATTTATGAGTCATCTTGTTTTCTTGCATTTTTTGGTTTTTTATGTTTCCATGTATTTATAGTAAGCTTATAAGTCTCAATGAACATGAACTATTTGATGTTCCAAGCTAAATCTTTAATCTAATGACTCATGCTCTCTCACAAAAGGAATATAGGCCTTCCACTATAAAGAATTGGTGTTATGATATATGGTAAGGATATAGAATAAAAATATTAAAATTTGCTCTTACATAATTGTATTGGTAGGCGATACTCCTTGTAGTTAAGTTGGTTATAGATTAACCAAGGCCATATGGCACACTCTTAAGGATTCCTAGAAGGAGAAAGGAGAATCTCTTTCAAAAATTATATGGAGAATTTAATCTAGCATAGATTGCTTCACTTGATAACGCACTAGATGCATCCATTATAGCTATATAAAACCTCTCCACCTTGCATCTCAACAACATAATTTTGACATCTACAACTTCCCCATGTCATCCTAAGGAGATATATAACACTAGAGTAGTATAGGCAAGGGGAAGTTGTATATATAAAGCTACTCTAGTGTTGTGTATTTTGTTAGGATAACATGGGGAAATTGAGCTTGATCATTGAGGAAATTCCAAGCTTAAGAAAACTTGAGCCAAATTAGTATTGGGACATGGGTGACCTCCCATAAAGTATTGATGATATTCCCCTATGAGCATCACCTAAATGTAATGAGTGTTAAGTGAACCATTCAAGCTCATGAGAGATGAGCTTATGTGAACCACTACTCATGAAATATAGGTCAATTTAGTTTGAATCCAAACAATGTATTTTAATCATGATAAACCATCATAATTTGGCACACTACAAGAAATAGCTCATACTTGTCAATGGGTGGGCTAAAGGGGCTATATAATGAACAGTTCTTCATGCATTATTATAGTTGATATTTTTACAAATTGGTTAGTAGGCTAAGTGGGCTTGATCTTGGGGAAAATTTCATGGTTAAGCACATTTGAGTCAGAGTAGTACTAGGATAAGTGACCTCCTAGGAAGTCTTGATGCTTTCCCCCTATGAGCATCATCTAGATGCAATTAATGCTAAGTTGACTAGTTGACTAGTTGACCATTCATGCTCAAGAGAGATGGGTTCATGTTAATTTCTTTTCATGAAATATGGGTCAATAAGTTTTGAATACAAAATGTGTGTTGTTGAATCTTAATAAACCATCATAGTAGCTACAAATGCTCTTGCAATTTGATAAATTGAAAGTAATCTAAAATTATTATTTTATTTTGAATTAAATTATCACCTTAAATACATAATGCAATTTATGAACCAACTCATTTAATACATATGAATAAGAGAAACACAACAATTTTGATAGGTTGAAACAAATATAGTGTCAAACCCTCACAATCTGATTCCGAATTATAAAGAATTATAAAAAATGAAAGTTTTGTTTTAACGGTGACAGTTATATATATATATATATATGGACTTATAAACCGAAGAGAAAAGTGTTTATTTTGTCTTTTAACGGTGACAGCTAGGTGCATATTAACAAACGGTTAGCAATTTTCGAGCGCCTAAATTGATTAATAAACGAACAGTAGGAAAAGAAGAATGATATATAACTTAACTAAAGAGTTGAGTTTGTGACCCCCACTTGCACAGAAACCAAGCGGCGCAAAGAGTGTTCCTCAAGAAAGATCATATTTATTATTTTATAAAGCATTAATGTGGAGTACAAATGAATGACGTCATTCGCAACAAAGCAAAACTTAAATCATTCCACGTAGTTTCCTTTCTTTGTACTCAGTGCCAGGTGTACCCCTTCCCAAAATCTTCCCTAGACTATGCTTCAACTTGAGTAAGTTCCACCTCATTTTCTTCCAATGATCTTCCCTTTGTTTCAGGTATCAAAAATGTGCAAAAGAAACCCAGGCAACTTGCTACTCCAAGAATAATCAAGGCGTTGTTCTCTCCTATGCCGCTTGGATAAGAGCTTCCGCACTTGTAAGGGTCCTTATCTGTAAGCTCAGTCTTATCCCTATGCCTGGGTTGAGAGGCATACAAGAACCCAAATGCTCCAATGACAGAACCTGCTTTACCGGCGGCTGCAGAAATACCATGACACGTGGATCGCAACCGAGCAGGAAACAACTCTGCCGGCACAATGAAAGTAGTCGTATTGGGCCCAAAATTTGCAAAGAAAAATGTCAGAGAATAAATCGCCAGAAAGCCTTCTCGATGAGATTCGTCAAGCCAGTAACTTTTGTAAGGAATGGCGAGGGCGAACAGGAAAACTGACATAAAAAAAAACCCAATTAGCTGAATTTTAAGCCTCCCAATACGATCTATCAGAAGAATGGTAAATATGTACCCCGGCAGAGTCCCACACAATGCAATCAATGCCTGTGCCCTTGCAGTGCGATAAACATCGTCCAATGGATTCGGATAATAACACTTCAACCATTTGATATTATGATATATATCGTTCTGAAACAGATTGCCGCTGTAGAAAGCAATATCCACGAAGAACCAAGTGGATGCCGTGCCTAGCAACTCTAGCCCGTGCCGCTTCGCGAAAGCCATGGAAAACAATCCGAACGGTGGGCGCCGAGTCTGAGTGCTTAAAACATCCAACTCATCTTCATCAATATCCAGATTAAGAACTCTGGACATATCCTCTGCGGCTTGCCTGGCGTTTCTGGCAACCAACGCGGTGAACCGGGCGGTCTCTGGCATTTTCATCCGCCAGTAATATGTGAAACATGCAGGAACGGCTCCCAGCATTAAGATTATTCTCCACACCACGTCCTTCTGCCCGAATGTAGGCGTATGGCCCGCTGCTGACTTCATGCTAGCCGACACAATTAGAGCCACTATACTGCCCGCCAGAATTCCAAGACCCTGCATCCCAAATACCGCAGCGATGAACGCTCCTCTGGTCGTGGTATTTGCGTATTCGGCCATGATTGTCGCAGACAGTGGGTAGTCCCCACCAATACCAAACCCTAGCCAGAACCTGAAAAAGCATAAACTGCCAATTACACACTCAGTCGATCTGCCTATCGAGAAGCCAGAAGCAATCGAACTCAAGACCATCAAACTTAGAGTGTATCCGTAAACCCTCTTTCGCCCCATTCGGTCTCCAAGCCAACCGAAGAACAGTTGGCCCGCGAATGCTCCGCACAGAGCGATTCCGTTGATTAGGGCTATTACACGACTATTACAGATGCCCCTTTTAAACACTATCTAAAGTAACAAGTGCCACGTAGTGGCTAGTACTTGCTTTATAGTATTTTAATTATAATTTTAGATATAATAAAAAATAAATCTAAGTTTTACTAATGGGAATAAAATTAAATGTAAGTTTTGTTAATTATAGTATTAACATAATCATTTTGAAAATGTTACATTAATTTTTATTAAAATTATGTAAATAATATATTAATGATAGCTACATGCATTTATATTAATATTAATAAGTATTAATTTTAGTTTAATTATACTATATCAAAATAAATTATATTATATAAAAATAATTATATATTAAAATTTTAAATATCAAACAAATAAAAATCAAATCAAATGATAGTATGATATAATTAGAAGAAAAAATGGTAATTATATAAATATAAAATTTATATAATAATTAAGTTACATAATATGAATAATATAATATAAATTTAAATAATAATTTTTTAAATTATTTTATACTAAATAAAATAAAATGATTATATAATATAATTATAAGAAATAATAAAATAATGATTATTTAAACATAAATTTATATAATAATTTTGTTAAATAATAATATGTAATATAATTTATTTAAAATTAAATTAAATCTATTAATTGTTTAAAATCATTTGAACATAAATAAATAATAAAAATCTAAATGTTAATATATTACTAGTTTAATTTATAAAGTTAACTGCAAATCATATACAATTTATAGATTTAACTGCAAATCATATTATGTTGCAGACAAAAATGATTCAAAATCTACGTGGATAATGTCGTGAATTAATTGCCCCCTAAAGCATGCTATCTAGATTTGAGTATGTGAAACGTGTGGAAAATCTCGAAGTTTCAAAAAAAATCCCAAAATATCTAAGTTCTTCCCCACCTTCACCAAAAACCAAAAACCTGTCATGTATATGAGAAGAAAACAACACCTCCACAAGCGGTTTGAAGAATAAATGATTGTTTTTAAATCTTCTGCATTGACCACCTAGTATTTAAGGAAACTTTGGTTAGTTGGGTTGAATTGAAATTATTGGAATAGATAGGCAAAATAATAGTTGATTTTGTTAAAAATAGGTAAAATAATAGTTCAATTTTTTAAAATAGGCAAAATAATAGCTAATTTTCACTTTTCCTATAAATTCTTTAATAACACACAAAATCTTTTAGCCAATCATATTCACAAAAAATACTTTTTATAATTTATAAAATTAAATATTTTGCGGTTTATAAAATTGAATTTTATTTTTTTTCAAAAAAAATTATTGTTTTTGATTGGTTGAAAGGTAACTTATTAATAACTAATTAACTAAGAAAAACAAAAATCATTGCAATAGTATTGCCTAACGACAAGTACTAATAACTTAATCACCACATTTTTCTTTCATTCTAGGCTTATTTAGTATACAATGTGATGACCAGGTCTTCATTAATAATCAAAAGGGACAAGTTGGAAAATTAGAGATGAGTGTCACAAATATCTGATACATTCGTCCTACAGTGCTCTTAAACAAATAATAAATTGTAATAAAGATGGCCAGGAAGGAAATAATGTGTCAACTATCGTAAAAGACGTTGCGCAACTTCAGAAGGCACGAGAAACCCTAATGCACTGTAAACACTGCACAACTTCAGAACACTGTAAAAATTGGTAAAGCACTACTTCGTTCGCCTTTTAATCTAGAGAATCCACTAGATTTAGAGCCAACCTAGCTGATGCCTCCTGGAGCCCACACAATACTCACAACCAAATACAAAAATATGAAGAAAAAGGCAAGAGAATGTGGCGAGTCTAAGACAGAAAAAGCCAAGGGAGAAAATTCGATGGAGCCCACACCTGATCTTGGGACTATCGTAGATTCGGTTGAGGCTAGGTCTACAGGGTCTTACCCAAGAAATAAGACCCCACTAGCCTCCACACCTATTGCATCAAAAAACCCTACCAGAAACAACGAAATAGATGATGGGAACAAAGTAGGTAAATCGATTTCCCTCTAATTTCCAGGTGAAATAATTAAGGTCATTTCAGAATGTAGAACAAAGACCATTATTTTGTTTTTTCTCTGAGGCATTCTAATAGAACAAGAAATTTTTAAATGGATCCGTAATAACTAGGAAGTCAAGGCATGGGTTATTGAATCTTTCATGGGTATGGGTAGGGGATATATAGCATGCACCTTTTCAGACCCTGACCATGCCCATATGGTGCTCCAATACGGCTCTTGGATTATTTGTGGTCAAACTTGTTATGTGCAAGTCTAGGATATCGATTTCCATCCATAAGGTATCACTAAATCTAGATACCCCATGTGGATCGAGTTCCCCTTCCTCAACCTAGCATTTCTTCCCTATTTGTCAAATATAGTAGGTCAACTTGGTAAAGTCTTGTGGTGTAAGCATCACTCAGATAATGTAAGGAAAGCAGAGGTGCGGAAGCAACTTTCCTAACGTCAAAACCACAGGGAAGAATGCAGATAGTACTTTAATTTCCAAATTACAATTCAATTAAGACACACATGAAAGATTTACAGAAACATAAATAATACTCAAAGACAATGAACAACATATTTACGTGGGAAAACCCTTCCGAAAAAATAAACCCAACACACCAAGCTGAATCTCTTTGTATTATAGTAACAAAAAATTACATACAATGTAGAGATACAACTCTTTGGTATCAGTTCACAATAGCTTCATTCGCTGTTCAATTTCTTACAAAAATGAATTGAACAATCCAATGATTTCAAACTCAGAATCGATCCCTTCAAACTTATCACATTCTGATTTTTATATTTTGTTCATCCTTATCTGCCATTACCCATCGTAGAAAGTTTCCTTTTGAGCGTTGATTTTTCCTTGCATGCAGTTCAGCTCCAGCGTCACAACTATTGCAAAAATCCAATCGCCAACCATTTGAATTTTGCTTCCTCTGATTGGTCCATGAGACACCACATAGGATAGTCAAACGGTCAAAGAAACATTCAACTGAGTTCACATGTCGATGAGACACAAGAAATGTCTCCCCAATGCTCAAAGGATTCATATCGATATTGGCATAAGTTCCAATAGTCGGCAAGATGATATAACGAATGCCACAAGTCATACCGAAACCATCGACATCCATTGCATTCCTATCGGCAAGAGTTTCCTCATCGGAAAGACTCATACCGATGCTCACAAGTCACATCAATCTCAAAATCGCCATCGACAAGACTACCACAGTTCGCTAAGACTTCATACCGAAGTCTTCAAGCCATCCTGAAGAGAACACTCGTCGGCAAGACTTTACCACTCGCCAAGAGGTTACATCGAGACTTCTTAGTTACACCGAAGCATCTGATAGTCGGCAAGACATTTGTCTTTCACCAAGACATCACACCGAGTTCAACATGTCATCCCGAAGACCTTTTACTATCGGTGAGACTCTCCAAGTCGCCAAAACTTCATACCAAAGTCTTTTTGTCACCGCAAAGACACCAAGTATATCCTCGTCAGTGAGACCTTCATCAATCACTAGGACTTCATACCGAAACAAAAGTGTTACATTGATGACCCCATCGGTATGAGTCTCCCCGACATCCACTAGACACCTGATAGCAACCTCGGTCGGCGAGACGTTCCATATTGGTAAGACTACATACCGACAATAAAGCTTTCGCCCAAGTCTCCCCAATAACTGCGAGTGAATAACCATCAATAAGAGAAACAACAATCGGCAAACGATCTTACCAAGTCTCCATGTCATAGCGATAGGTCTATTTGGCAAGACTTGAAACAAAGCCACAGCGACCAGGACATTTCAACAGGATTCAGAACAGCTAGTCGGCCTCACATCAAAAATGTCATAGTGACTTTGCCCTTCAGGAGTTACATGCCAGTAAGAATTGAGGCACCTATTCCAACAATCTCCCACTTGACGAAGATCTTACTGAAACTTCCAGAGCATAATCAAACTACTGAAATTCATGGGCCAAGAGGCCCATCGAACTGGCACACCACCTATACTTGTCTGTGCTCACAGGCTTCATCAATGCATCTGCAACATTTTCCAGAGTATCCATTTTCTCCAAAGAGACCTTCCCATCCTCCACCATATCCCGTACAAAATGATACTATACATCTATATGTTTTGTCCTGGCATGGAAAGTAGGATTTTTCTCCAAACATATAGCACTCTGACTGTCACTGTAAATAGTAATTTTTCCTGCATCAAAACCAATGTTAGAACACAAATGTTTTAACCAGCTTGCTTCTTTACAGGCATGTGTAGTTACCATGTATTCTGCCTATGTAGTAGACAAAGTGACTACAACCTACCGCTTGCTCAGCCAACTCACTGCACCACCATTCAACATGAAAATATATCCACTGGTGGATCTTCTGCTATCAATGTCCCCTGCCCAATCAGAATCCACATAACCTCGAATACTGAGAGTCCTTTATGATTCAACCAAGTTCCCATGGTAACACAAAGCATAGTCTGAGTGCCCTTCAGATATCTAAACACTCTCTTCACAGCATCCCAATGTTTCCTTCCAGGATTAGCCATAAAACGACTAAGAACTCCCACTGCTTGGGCAATGTTTGGCCTTGTACAGACCATTGCATACATTAGAATGCCAACCGCACTAGCATACAACACAATGGCCATGTTCTCCATCTTAGTAGGAGATTTTGGACAATCCTCAACAGATAGCTTCATTCCTTGCATAACTGGAACAACTAGCTGCTTGCAATCAGTCATACAAAATCTCTCTAGAACAGTCTTGATATACTTGCTCTAATTGAGCCAAAGTTTTCTATTATTCATGTCCCTAGTTATTTCCATTCCCAGAATATACCTTGCTGCACCAAGATCTTTCATTTCAAACTTTACAGACAACTGAGACTTAAGTTCAAAAATCATTATCTTACTATTGCCTATGAACATCATATCATCAACATATAGAGGGGTTTAATCAGAATAGTGGTTTACAATTTATATGAGGAAGGAAATTTCATTTTTTTCCTTTTCCTCAAACTCAAGGGGTTCGGTCGAACCATTGGTTTGACCGAACCCTAAACCCTAAATTAAAAAAATCATATTTAAAGGGGTTCGGTCGAACCCAGGTTCGACTGAACCCCTTTACATATGACAAAAAAAACCTTAAACCCTAGGACCCCCTACCCCTTTATCTATCTCCCACTCACCCCCTTCTCTCTCTAAAGACTCTCCCTCCTACACCCTCTCCCTCTCTCCCCTCTACCCTTAACCCTAAAACCCTAAACCCTAAACCCTTATACCCCCTACCCTTTATCTATCTCCCACTCACCCCCTTCTCTCTCTCAAGTCTCTCCTTTCCACCCCCTCTCCTTGTCTCCCCTCTACCCTAAACCCTTAAACCCTACCCTTTATCTCTCTCCCATTCCCCCCCTCTCTCTCTTGAAATTATCTCCCTCTTACCCATTATCCCTCTTGAGATCCTCTACCCTTAACCCTTAAACACTACGACCCCCTACCCCCTTTATCTATCTCCCACTCACCCCTTTCTCTCTCTCAACACTCTCCCTCCTACACCCTCTCCCTCTCTCCCCTCTACTTTTAACCCTTAAACCCTAAACCCTAAACCCTTATACCCCCTACCCTTTATCTCTCTCCCACTCCCCCTATCTCTCTCAAGTCTCTCCTTTCCACCCCCTCTCCCTCTCTCCCCCTCTGTTTCACCCTAAACCCTGGGGTAAACCCTACTCCTTATCTCTCCCACTCCCTCTCTTGAAAGTCTCTCCCTCCTACCCCCTCTCCCTCTCTCCCCTCTACCCTTAACCCTTAAACCATACCCTTTATCTCTCTACCACTCCCCCCTCTCTCTCTCTCAAGTATCTCTCTCAAGTGTCTCCATCCTACCCCCTCTCCCTCTCTCCCCTCTACCCTTAACCCTTAAACCCTACCTTTTGTATCTCTCTCCCACCCCTCTCTCTCTCTCTTCCTCTCTCTCCTCTACCCTTAACCCTTAAACCCTAAACCCCTGTACACCCCCTACCCTTTATCTCTCTCTGACTCCCGCATCTCTCTCTCAAGTCTCTCCCTCCTACCCCCTCTCCCTCTCTCCCCTCTACCCTTAACCCTTAAACCCTACTCTTTATCTCTCTCCCACTCCCCCCTCTCTCTCTCTCCCCTTAACCCTTAAACCCTAAACCCCTGTACACCCCCTACCCTTTATCTCTCTCTGACTCCCGCATCTCTCTCTCAAGTCTCTCCCTCCTACCCCCTCTCCCTCTCTCCCCTCTACCCTTAACCCTTAAACCCTACTCTTTATCTCTCTCCCACTCCCCCCTCTCTCTCTCCCTCAAGCATCTCCTCCCACGCCTCTCCCTCTCCCTCTACCCTTAACCCTTTAAACCCTAAACCCCTTCTACTCCCTACCCTTTATCTCTCTCCCACTCCCCCCCCTCTCTCTCTCTCAAGTCTCTCCCTCCTAGCCACTCTCCCACTTGAGCTCCTCTACCCTTAACCCTTCAACCCTAGGACCCCCTACCCGTTATCTCTCTCCCACTCCCCACCCTTCTCTCTCTCAAGTCTCTCCCTCCTACACCCTCTCCCTCTCTCCCTCTACCCTTAACCCTTAAAACCTAAACCCTTATACCTCCTATCCTTTATCTCTCTCCCACTCCCCCCCTCTCTCTCTCAAGTATCTCTCTCCTACCCCCACTCTCCCTTTCTCTCCCACTCCCTACATATCTCTCTCTCAATTCATAATTTAAAACGAATATCATTTATATTTATATTAATATTAAATATTTTTTTTAATAGATATGGTTCGGCCAAACATGTTTAGAATGTTCGACCCAACACCTTTCAAATATATTTTTTTATTGTATGTTAAGTGGGTTCGGTCGAACCCCCATTCGACCGAATATTATTTTTTTGTTCGACCAAATAGTTGTTCAATCAAACCCACTTAATTGCACCCACATTCTCTCAGGGACCAGAATTGCTCAGAATTTTAAACTTCAAAGCTCAATTTGAGAATGAAAATGGAGGAGATCTCAAAAACCCAACTGGTATCAAGTTGCCTTCAAAACAAGCTATCCAACGAATATAATTTTAATATGTTTTGATTATATTATCTATTTGTTTTTTAAGTTTTATTAAATATAGGTTTTTCACTGAAAACAAAATTCTCTGTTCTGCACACGTGGAAAAATAGAAGATTATCAAAAAAAAATTTTAAAAATATGAGTGCACCAGATATTGGAGTCCTTGATCCAACAAAAAAAAAAACTATTTCAATACATACAGTAAAAGTTATGCATTATACGATCACGTTATGTCTGAATTGTACTTTATTTGACTTTGAAACTTGATTAAAGAAAAAATATTCAATAAAAAACTATCTAACCAAGTGGAAGCACTAGATATCGAAGTTACAAATCTAAATTTGAAAAAATTAGAATTTTATCTTTCAAGGAAAAAAAGTTATGCGTTATATGGTGTGCATCACTTTTTAAAAATGTTGTTTTTTGAAAAAAACCAATTTTCATGGGAGATAGAAAAGAAGTGCAATCTGATTCCAAAAATTTTGAAAAATATATTTTTAGAATCTACAGACAAAATGTGACAAGACTCTAATTTTCATCATCTTCAAATTCCTCATGGTTTAACCGCTATAGGTGCTCGAATGTAAAGATTTAGTTAAAAAAAAAAGTCAGTGTCCAGTTTGGCCAAAAATTGTAAACCACTATTGTGAGATCACCCAAAGCAATAATAAGAAATCGATCACTTTTAGCTTTATAATACACACAATGATCACATTTTGATCTTACAAATCCCAATGACAAAACAAAAGTGTCAAATTTCTGGTACCACATTCTAGGAGACTGTTTTAAACCATACAAAGATTTCTTCGACTTACAAACCAGTCTTTCTTTACCTTTTTCCACAAAGTTCTCCAGCTGGGACATATAAATTTCTTCTTCAAGATCACCATGAAGAAAGACTATCTTCACATCCATCTGTTCAATCTCTAAATCACACATAGCTGCAAGTGACAAAAGAAATCTAATAGATGTCAGCTTAGCTAGAGGAGAAAAGATTTCTCCATAATCAATTCCCCCTACCTGGGAATAACCTTTTGCAACCAGCCTTGCTTTATATTTTTCTACACTGCCATCCAGACCAATTTTCTTTTTAAATACCCATTTGTAGCCCATTGCTTTTCTGCCTTTAGGCAATGGCACCAAACTCCATGTATCATTCTTTTCTAATGATGCCATTTCTTCATTCATGGCTTCCAACCAAGAGTTTGAATTAGACATTTTAAATGCCTCTTTCACAGTCCTAGGTTCATCAGTGCTCGAAATTAAAGCATAGGCACAAGTAGACTCTATCAAAGAAAACCCATACCTATTAGGTTTCTTTCTTTCATGAGTTGACCTCCTCACAAGCTGAGGCTGAGGCGATTCTTCATCTTCTTCAGAACTTTCAGAGCTACTTGAGCTTTCCTTAGTATTAGGTACATTTTGATTTTTCAATTCCTCTTTATCTGGTGTCGGAGGAATACCTACTACATCCTTTTCATTTTCTGATTTATTCTCTGACTGCAGATCCAGTGTAGAAGGCTTCAACTCACGAAAGATAATGCTTCTGCTATACAAAACCTTCTGAGTATTAGGATTCCAAATCTTGTATCCTTTTATGCCAACACTATAGCCAATAAAAATAAACTTTACGGATTTGTTTTCCAACTTAGATCTTTTTTCAAATGGCACATATGCATATGCCTCATAGCCAAAGACACGAATATGTCTCAAAGAGGGCTTCTTTCCAGACCATGCTTCCAAAGGTTTCTTCTCAACAAGAGCGGAGTTAGGAGAATGATTTACCAAGTAACATGTTGTAGAGACTGCTTCAGCCTAGAACTTCTCCTCCAAGCCAGCACTGCTCAACATACTTCGTGCTCTTTCCATTACTGTCCTGTTGAACCTTTCAACAACTCCATTTTGCTGTGGAGTGTAAGGTGTAGTCTTATGTCTTTTAATCCCATGATCTTTATAGTACCTTTCAAATTCATCTGAACAAAACTCACCGTCATTGTCAGTCCTTAAACATTTTATTTTCTTACCAGTCTGATTTTCAACAAGATTTTTAAATTCCTTAAACTAACTAAACACTTCTGATTTACTTTTCAGAAAATATACAAATGCTCTTCTTGAATAATCATCAATAAATGATACATAGTATCTTGATTTAGATAAAGAAGGAACATTCACTGGACCAAACACATCAGAATGTATATAATCAAGCAAACCAGAAGATTTGTGAAGATTGGAATAAAATGAAACACAGTGCTGTTTACCATATATACAATGTTCACAAAACTCGAATTCGAGGTTACAATCTTCAAGCCCCTCAACCAGGTTTTTATTTTTCAAGGTTTTTAAACCTTTCTCACCAATGTGGCCTAGCCTATGATGCTAGAGCATTGTCTTTTCTGCTAGAAGTTTAACCTCCATGGAGTTTACACCATCAGAAATGTTTCCCTCTTTTCCTCCATGAGTAGCTTTATGTGACTTTGCAAAGACACTATTGCATTGAATAGCTTGTGCATCCAGCTTATACAAGGTACCAATACAAGCACCCCTTGCTAGCACCATAGAGCCTCTAGTTATCTTGCAGCCATTTCCAGAGAACGTGACATGCACTCCAATATCATTCAACTTACTTACAGAAAGTAAATTACAAGCCAAACCTGGTATATGCATCACATCATTGATTCCCTTCACTCTTCCATCAGGGAATTGAATTCTGACTCTTCCACGACCAACAATTTCCAAAGATGAATCACTTGCCAAATACACCTTTCCACCATCATAGTTTTTATACTTCGTGAACCAATCTCTATGAGATGTCATGTGGAAAGATGCTCCAGAATCAATCAACTAGACATCATTAGATGCCCACGTAGCTAAGGCTGCAATGAAGGCATCTGCATCTCTCTGAGAAGAATCATTGTTAGAAGAGGTCTTCTTCTTCTTCCTTTTCTCCTCCTTGCAATCCTTTCGGACATGACCAGGTTTCCCACAATTCCAACACTTCACCTTGGACTTCTTGCCAGGAGACTTTGATCTCCCTTCTGATTTCGATCTGGACTTCTTGTCCTTCTTCTTGCCTTTTTCTTTCGATCTGTCTCTAATAGCCAGAGCCTCCTTCTCCATCTCAGAAGATTTCCTTCTCATTTCTTCTGACAACAAAGAAGCAACAACATATTCCATCTTGAAAGTGGATGTCGTACTCCCAATAGACATCACCAGGTGATCCCAAGAATCTGGAAAAGAACACAATAGGAGCATACAATGATCTTCATCTTCAATCTTCACACCAACAAATGTTAACTGTGCAATCAGTATGTTGAAAGCATTCAAGTGATTAGCAACAAATCCTCCCTCCTACATTCTCAAAGAGTACAACTTCTTCCTCAAGAACAATTTGTTCACCAAGGACTTGCCCTAATAAATGGAAGCAAGTCTTTTCCACAAGGAAGATGCAGTCTTTTCTTCATGCACATTTAGAAGAACAAAGTCTGCCAAATAGAGCCTTATCAGCCCCTTAGACTTTCTATCTGCAAGGTCCCAATCCTCTTGCTTCATGCCTTGAGGCATTGTTCTAGACACAGCAAGCCATAGATCACGATCCACTAACAGATCTTCCATTTTGAGTTTCCACAACTCAAAATTGCTACCATTGAATTTTTCTATTTCAATCTTTCCAGATGTGCTTGCCATCTTAATTTGTAACTAAATTATCAGACCTCTACCAAACTCCCACTGAAAAAAAATTGACACAAAAAACCCAACCCACTCACATGGATAACACAACTAGCTAGGCTCTGATACCACTTGTAAGGAAAGCAGAGGTGCGGAAGCAACTTTCCTAACATCAAAACCACAGGGAAGAATGTAGACAATACTTTAATTTCCAAATTACAATCCAATTAAGACACACATGAAAGATTTACAGAAACAAAAATAATACTCAAAGACAATGAACAACAGATTCACATGGGAAAACCCTTCTAGGAAAAAAAACCCACCACAACAAGCTGAATCTCTTTGTATTATAGTAACAAACAATTACATACAATGCAGAGATACAACTCTCTGGTATCAGTTCACAATAGCTTCATTCACTATTCAATCTCTTATAGAAATACTCTCAACAATCCAATGATTTCAAACTCAGAATTGATCCCTTAAAACTTCTCACATTCTGATTTTTATCTTCTGTTCATCCTTATCCCCATTACCCATCGTAGAAAGTTTCCTTTCAAGCGTTGATTTTTCCTTGCATACAGTTCAGCTCCAATGTCGCAACTATTGCAAAAATACAACTGCTAACCATTTGAATTTTGATTCCTCTAATTGGTCCATGAGACACCACATAGGATAGTCAAACATTTAAAGAAACATTCAACTGAGTTCACATGTCGGTGAGACACAAGAAATGTCTCCCTGATGCTCAAAGGCTTCATATCAATATCAACGTAAGTTCCAACAGTTGGCAAGATGATATAGCGAATGCCACAAGTCATACCGAAACCACCAACATCCATTGCATTCCTATCGGAAAGAGTTTCCTCATCGGAAAGACTCATACCGATGCTCACAAGTCACATCGATCTCAAAATTGCCATTGGCAAGACTACCATAGTTCGCCAAGACTTCATACCGAAGTCTTCAAGTCATGCTGAAGAGAACACTCGTCAGCAAGACTTTACCACTCGCCAAGAGGTTACACTGAGACTTCTTAGTTACATCGAAGCATCTGACAGTCCGCAAGAAATTCGTCTTTCACCAAGACATCACATCGAGTTCAACATGTCATCCCGAAGACCTTTTACTATCGGCAAGACTCTCCAAGTCACCAAGACTTCATACCAAAGTCTTTTTGTCACCGTGAAGACACCAAGTATATCCCCGTCGGTGAGACCTTCATCAATCGTTGGGACTTCATACCGAAACAAAAGTGTTACACCAATGACCCCATCAGTATGAGTCTCCTCGACATTCGCTAGACACTCGATAGCAACCTCAGTCGGCGAGACATTCCATATTGGTAAGACTACATACTGATAATAAACCTTTCTTCCAAGTCTCCCCGATAACTGCGAGTGAATAACCATCGGTGAGAGAAACAACAGTCGGCAAGCGATCTTACCAAGTCTCCATGTCATAGCGATAGGTCCATTCGGCAAGACTTGAAACAAAGTCACAGTGACCAGGACATTTCAGCAGGATTCAAAACAGCTAGTCAGCCTAACATCAAAAATGTCACAGCGAATTTTCCCTTCAGGAGTTACATGCCAGTAAGAATTGAGGCACCTATTCCAATAGATAAATGGGAAAACCTCTAATCTCACCCCAAGGTTTGCATCGAGATGGACCTTAACCAACCACTCCCTGACTCCATCACGCTTGAAGGTCCAGGCTTTTATTTTTCTCAGCGCATTAATTATTTGAATAAGCCCAACACCTATTTTTACTATAGTAGGGAAGGCTACCTCATCTACAATTGTCCCTTTCGTAAACCAAATCCCTCTCAACCACCTACAGACAACCCTTGGACTATTGTTCCATCATCTAGTGGTGATCCTCATAAGTCTGCTTCCTCTCAACCCTCTTTTCCCCTCTTGTTTATTGCTTCCCCTATGCCGAACAATTAACCTCCTCCCCATTCACCCCCCTCTTTGCTCAAATCAACCCCCTAGCCTGATAAAATTTCTTTTAAAGAGGTTGTTTTAGGATCACAACCTGATAAAAATTCATTTAAAGAGGTTGTTGAAGGATCACAGCCTAGGGCCTCAAAACGAAAAAAGGAGACCCCTATTAATGGGAAAAATGTTGCACCTGAATCAAGCTCTCCATCTCAAGATAAAGTCCTTTCATCAATTCAACCCCAGCTACCCGCCCATGCGTCACTTGGTGTTGAATTCATTATGGACTCCCTTGAACACAATGTTACTTCATTTGGAAAAATTTGTACAAGTATAAATCAGTTTAATATACTTCAATTTGATGAGGAAACCCTCCCAGACTCATCCCAATGAAGTGAAAAATATAATCATGGAATGTGCGAGGACTGACCATCCCTGCTCATAAATTTTAGGACAAAAATTCCATCCAAATTAATCAAACTGATGTCTTAATGCTACAAGAAGTGAAAGTTGGATCCATTTGGCTCAAGGCTACCCTTGCTTCAATGTGTCCTAATGCGAGATTTCTCCATACTAACCATTTTGATGGTAGTGGTGGTGTTGTTCTAGGCCTTGCTCCTTGGCTAATTAAACATATTATGGCTAATGGATCTGATCCTAACAATCATTGTGTTTGGGCTACTATTCTAATCCATGACATGGTGGGGTTTTGCTCGATTTATGCTCCTAATTCATCTCTGGAGAGAACCTTGTTGTGGGAGTGGCTTTGCACTAGTCTTCCCAATGCTGAATTGGTCTTCGGAGGGGACTTTAATATGGTGGAGCATCATTCTGACCATAGTTGGGGTGGTCTTTCCTAGTTAACCCAATTTGAACTTGAAGCCTGGCTGTTGGCCTATAATTCTTTAGGTGTGCACGACCCTCTCGTGGGAAATTTAAACCTTCATATGCCTCATTGGTTCACATGGAGTAATTACAGAGAAGGAAACTTAAGAAAAATGAGTTGGCTGGACAGATTTTATATTTCTCCTAATTGCCCCATTCTCCCTTTGTCTGATGGTCGTCTTGTTTCTTTAGACCTTTTTTCCACTCTTTCTGACCACCTACCCATCTTCACCACTCTATCCCTCTCGAATTCCACACCCCCTTCCAATGAACTTCCCTTCAAGCTGAATGTTACTCATCTCCAAAAATAGGATTGCATTGACGGTCTCCTTGCCATTTGGCATGCAGAACCAAGACTACAAGAAGGTATCTACATTAGTTGGTGGGAGAAAACTATTGCTAGATGTATTGCATTTCTTTGTGATTATGGGCGTAGAGCTGCATCAAAATGTCACAGGTTTGAGAAATCTCTTAAAGGACAACTTGAATATGGGAGCTCACATTTGGTGCATGACCCTTGCAACATCTCATTGCAACAGTCTATGCCAATGCTGAAAACATGCTTCAAAAAATGGTTGTGTATAAAGGGAAAGGTGCTCAAATTCATGCCCGGCTACAATGGATTAAGGATGGTGATCGTGGTTCCAAATTTTTCTTTCAATATCTTAACCATAAGCATAGGATGGAACACATTTTTGCAATCAAATCTACTGATGGTTCATTACAAAACAGTCATTCGAAGATCATGAATACATTTTATGAGCACTTCAAAAACCTTTTTACTGATGAATCAGCTAATGCCACCCTCCTTCCCGTCCTTGAGGATAGTATTGTTGGTTGTATCCCCAAGAAAATAGACCCTGAATATAGTAAGTTTCTCGACCACCTCCTCTTGGGTAAGTGCACAAAGTTGAGTCCACGAAACGTGGAAGTTTTTTCCTTAGCCAAAAAATTGAAATCGGCTTTGCGAAAAGAGGATCCCAATTTTAATAAACGAGATCCGAATTTTTAAAATTCAGGATCCCGTTTAGCTTCGGGATCCCAAGCCTAAATACAAAATGGGATCCCGCTTTTTAAAAATTGGGATCCTGATTACTACAAAACAGGATCCTAATTTATAAAAATCAGGATCTCGTTTTGTAGAAATCGGGATCCCGTTTTATAATGCTATTTATTTTTTTAAAAATGAATAGAGTTCATTTTGCAGCGGACGGGATCACAAGTACAGGTGACATCGACCTCCACAAATAGCTCTAGGTACCCGCCCATGCCCCTTTTATTTTGCATTTTTCCATTTCTTATTGAAATTTTGAAGAAAATAAGTGAATTTAGCATGTTTTTTTTAAATTTATTTCACGTTTTGAGCATTTTTTTTTTGTTATAGTAGAAATGAGTAATTCTAAAAATAAATCAAAAAATGCAATGAAACCTAAAGATTTTTTAATAGAAATGAAAAAATGAACCTTGAATTGTGTTTTACAAACAAAATTTAACTTTCAAAACCTAAATTGTTCGATTAAACAAAAAAAATTTGACTTTGAAAACCCTAATTGAAACGAAACAAAAAAAATTGCATTTTAAAACCCTAGAAATTGAAATGAAATAAAAAAATTGCATTTAGAAACCCTAATCAAGCTTTTTGAAACCCTGAATTCAAATCAAACAAAAAAAAAATTGAATTTGAAAACCCTAGTTTGAACTTAAACAAAAAAAAATTGCATTAAAAACCCTAATTGCTTATAAAATTAAAACCCTAAATTGAATTGGAACAATTTTTTTTGTTAAAACCCTAAATTGAAATCAAACAAATCATTTTGATTTTGAAAACTAGGTAATTTCGAGCTCAAAATTTTTTATTTGCATTGTATGGAAAAACGATATGTTAAACTTTAGTTTCAATGTTAAATTAGAATTAGATTAGAAAACAATATGTTAAAAAATAGTTAAAATTCATAAAGTTTATCAATGTTTGTTTGCAAATTTAGTTATCAAATTTGTAAATCCAAGCACGTACAATCGATTCCAATTGGCACTAACTTGCAAGTGTAAATTATTCCAAGGGCCACCCAAACTTCACCCTAAGTTTGCTAAACCCTAGACCCTGAACTATAAAATCTAAACCCTCAACACTAAAACATTTGAATTTTGTCTTAGGACCTTAAAATGAAATTTGGTTGCCTTAAAAAACCTTCTATTGTCACCATTTAGTAGAGCTTTTTGTAATGTTTTCACTTATTTGAACATATAATATAAAACCTTTTAGTTTCTACAAGTTTATGAAGAGTGGATGATCGCTCTCTATGAAACTTAGACATGATCATTAGGGATCTAAATCATTGGAAGAAAAATTTATTCTATTATATCCACAAGATAGGAGAGCACGAGTGAGAGTGCTATGGGTAAAGTTTCTTTCATTGGACATACCTATAATTATGTAGGTTCAATGTCAAGAATGGGTCTATTTGGTAGATTTATGAAAACTATTATGAATATCTAGAATATCATAAAAGTATAATTATAGCAATTCCAATTGGAAACACTTGGGTATATATCATATGGAATTTAAATCTAGTAAGGTGTCTATTATATAGGAGAGTTGATAATACATGGAAAGAGGTTTGTATGGGAATATATGTATTAAGAAACGCATACCATGACCTCTATAGGATTTTTAAGATGTGATCCTAGATAATAATCCACCCATCCTCAAGCATAATGGATTCTTTAGCAATTAAGAGAGGTTCAATAACCATAAAATTACCTATATTTTGATACTATATAGATTTATGTGGAAGGATAGAAATGCATCAATAAGGAGACTAAGATGGAACCATTTAACACCTAAGGTACACCTATTACATGGGAAATGGAGGAGGTACATGATGATAGGTTGGAGGAACTAGGCTATTATTACAATAGAGAGAGGAGGAGGATTCATATTATGCTCCTATAAATAAGAGGTTAATTTAGAAGATTAAAAGAACTAGATAATAACAAAGGAAATAATTCTATAGAGGGAGTGAGTGGGATTGTTGGAAATATACAAGGAGAGAGGTGAAGGTCCCAACACCTACATAGAGTCCTACACGAAATACACCAATCTAGGCACTTCCTAGAAGGATCAAGATCCATGTGAGTAGCCTCTTTTTATTTTTGTATCTTCTACATATGTATATTTATTCCTTTATTATGTGATTAAAATTATGTATGATATAACTTATTAATAAGTGATTACAAGTATAATTATTAAAATATTTCATATTTATTTTGATATCCTCTAATGTAGGAGGAAATTTTTACTTGAGCCATGTCATTTTCTCCTAGGACCTCACTAGATGTAGATCCCCTTAAGCCATCCTGTCACCCTAAATCATAATTCGATTTCTTAAGGGGTCCCAATATGAAATTTATTAAGGGGATCAAATAAGTTCTTAAAATTTGCTGATCAAAGTTGCCCAAGGCAACCAAATTTAACAATAATAAGATCATGCAAGATTATATAATATTAATAGTTAATTGTATTTTCATTCAAGTAACATGTGCCTTAGACATAAATGAGGCTTACATATTTTATCATTTGTATTCAATTATTTAAGGTCATTTATATTGAATGGTTTAAAGGTATTTCCTAAACATGTATCTTACATCTTGAAATTACAAATCTAATGCAGGTTCACTCATATCTTAAAGATCACATGGATCCAATAATATTCGCAATCCACCTCCATGCCATCCATCTCCACCACCTTCACCTCCACCTCCACCCACTCCACCTCATAACCCCCCACCTCCACCACCTGAAATCAATGAACATGCTTGTTTGCAAGCACAAATCAATGCCAATGTTAGAACCATCCAAGATCAAATCAACATTATTTAAAATGAAGAATGTGTCACACCTCCTGTGAGGATGTTTGCATCTAGGTTGCAAACCTTTGTTGATGTTGTCAGGGCTATGGATGGGATCTTAGATGAGCATCAACAATGGCTAGAGGAGAGGAGAATATCTGATTCTGAAAAGGAAAACACAAAGAAATGAAGAGATGCAGTAGAGAGTCACAATAGTTTCTAAATTAAGACAATGATCTTAAATAGTTATGAATTTATGAATTTGGTGAACGATGTATATTTTGTGTGATGAATTTATAAATTTGGTTGGATGGATATTTTTAGTGACATGAATTTATGATTTTGGTTCTAGATGGATATTTTTAGTGACATGGATTTATGAATTTGGTGGAATCTATGAAACTTATAATGAATAATATATAATAGTATATATTTTATGACTATCTACTAGATCATGATTTCTCCTGCTGAAAAATTGTAATATATGTGTGTGTGTGTGTGTGTGTGTGTGTGTGTTAGACATGAAATGAGCTTTTGTGAATGTTTCAAGTTTATTGTTTAGCATGTACATGCATGTATTAAAAATTTGCATATATAGTTCTTAAATTTTGAAATTTGTATGTATGTACATAGTTTAGTATAGTGATCTGTACACATGCAAATTATGCATCATATTTTTTATTTTGAATTTTGTATGGACATGCTCAAGTTCAATCAATGTATATATATGTGCATTTCAATTAAATATATGATCTTAATATATGTATGCACATCCTATTTTGTATGATTTAATGTAGGTCACATTTATATCTCATATCATGGATGATTTTAACATTGATGATATCATCAATCCACCACCTCAACCACAACCACATCCACCTCCCCCTCCCCCTCCACATCCACCTCCCCCTCCACCTAATATGCCACATCCAGCACCTATCGCATCTAACGAGGCTCACTTGAGAGCACATATAAATGATCAAGTTGAATCCTTACAAAACCAAATCAATGCTATGCAGAGTCAAGCATTGATTCCACCACATGTGAGACGTTTTGCATTTGCGATGCAAAATGTTGTTGATGCCATCAGGATGATCGATTCTGATCTTGATAGGCATTGACGAGAGAGAGAGAGAAAAAATGAGACAATTTTATTCTGATGGTCTCTCTTACAAACAAATATTAGACCTTAAAATAATGAAATTTCATCTAGCCAGGCCTACTTTCTTGACCCCGTTACTCGACAACCCATTCCACCCAACAAATCTAGAATATCCATGAGGTGGTGCATACATCCGCAGATGAGTGCACATTTTGGGATCGATGGTATATGGTTTTTGATAGTCCCCCACATGCTAATTGGGAGTGGCCATTGTATTTTTTGAGAAAATTGTATGTAGAGTTTGTTTTGGGGCAAAAGCCCAATTATTTTGATTTTAGATCATTTCAGGGTGTTGGTGGCAGCATGCCACAATAGAGGTTAGGGGCAAGGGTTGATCCCCAACACCCTGTGCATGCACAAACCCTTGTTGTTGCTCTTGGTCCTCCCATTTCTGCACCTGTACATCATCGAGCTCTGGTCACAACATTAGGTTCCCTTATTACACTTGCAGGAGACCTTGATCAGCATGCTTCTACGATATCAGGTGGGGAGCATAGAGATGATGATGATGGAGGAGTTTTTTATGGAGTTGGTCTAAGTACTACTCCAGGAGTGTCGAGACCCGTCCCCCATATATGTACTAGTTGTCATCAAGTATGCTATGGACCTGATCATACCACACCTAGTTCAGGTGGACAAGGAGATTTTGGTGGTTCATCTGGCTGCATCAGTTCATTTGTAGAGTTTCTTACATCAGACCATCACCTTGAGGACACTGCGACATAGGTATAAATATGCATCTAGATGTACGTTCATTTTATAAGAATTTTGATGGATGTATATATCAAAGAAAATTTTGCAATAAATTTTAACAATCAAATTGTTCGGTGTACAGATGACACTAACGATGGGGCAATCATCTGTTCCACGAGTACATATTACATTGACACCAGTCATACTCGACAACCCTTATGGGGTATTTTGATTTCAATTTTTAAAATTATATATGAAATCATAAATTTAACTTGAGTTTTAAATTTATAATTGAATCACATATATGTTTGAAATATTTATGTTGGTTTAGGCAAGATAATCAGCATGCACGTCAATTCCTCCTGTGGGATTGTCAACCACTCCTCCACTATTAGGTGTCATAGATCAGGGGCAGGTACATCCATATTGTAAATTTGTTTAACTTTACATTAGTATAGTTACAATTTTATGAATTTTGAATTCACTAGATATATGAAATACATGTATGTACACTTGTAAATATTATAAGTGTTAAATGTCTATGTACATGTATGTCTAGGTTGATACCACAATAAGAATGGGTATCGGGAAAACATTTGATGTTGCAGCTACTCGCGAGGCCAGTGATTTCTAGGTTGTTTACAAAACTTTCTACACAAAATGTGCAAACTTGAATATATATATATATATATATATATATATATATATATATATATATATATATATATATATATATATATATATATATATATAAACCTAATTCAATTGTACATGCTTTAATTTTTATCTTGTAGGAATTTGTTAGTGCAACTTTCAGCCCTGACCTAGACATAGTTACACCACCAGGAGGACATGCAGAGCAGGCTCCAGATCAAATGGTAATTTAAAATTTTTATTATATTTAAAGTCAATTATAAATTACATATTCTGAATATAACTTAAATTTTAAATTTTAAATTGAATATATACATAATATGAGATTTGTTACATATTCTTTTTCTTTTATAGCATGAGACACATCTTGTAGTTGAGCATGTACAGACAGGTCCTAGAGAAGATCCTGGTGCACAACCTCAAAATACGATACAATTAAAATATGATAAATTATAAATTAAATTGAATTAAAAAAAATTAATTATAGAGTTGTACATCTAATTTCAAATTTCTTTGTCTTGTTTATGTAGATTGATTTAGAGAATTTAGAGGTTGCTTCAGGTGCACCAGAGCATCCAGACGCATATATGATAGTAATTTAATTTTATGATGGATTATAAATTAAATTGTCATTAAATCATTTTTTATTGTCTTACATCTGATTTCATCTTTCTCTTGTACAGAGTGTTTCAGGTCATCCACATAGTCTGCATGGTGTGAAGAGGTCTCTTGATTAAAGAGATAGTACATGACCTAGAAACATGTGATTTTATGTGTTATATTTGTTTATTTCATGGAGTATATTTATGGTTTCTCATGTACTCTATTGGACTTTATATTTCATGGCTTAAGTACTTAGTTGGACTTTAGTTCACGGGTTGTACTTTGGAATTTATTTCATGCACATAATATATTGGTTTCATGCACTTAATATGTTACATAAATTATGGACTTTATTATTGTTTGAAATTTTAATTTACACATGTACATTTATGCATTTTATGTTCATAGTCAAGACATTGATATAGGACATTAATGTGAAATTTAGTGATCTCACACATGATATTAATATAGGACATTTTAATATTTATACTTTACAAATTTAGTGATCTCATACATGATAACATGATATGTACATTCAATTTACTCAATGAACTTATTCAATTCACGTCAATCAATAATTAGTTAATAAATCATAATTTACAAACAAATGCAATCTATTTATATACCAAAAAGGAAAAAAATTTAAGAAATAAAAAATACCATAGAAGATTAGAGAATAAAAGCATTAATAAATTCTATAAATAATAACATCTAACACTAATTTATAAGTTGTCAAAACAAATAATGACGTCTTAAGGGGATGTCTTAAGGGGTCTTAAGGGGATGTCTAAAGGGGTCATAATAGAATGTCTTAAGGGGATGTCTTAAGGGGTTATAATATGTCTTAAGGGGATGTATTAAGGGGTCTTAAGGAGATGTCTAAAGGGGTCATAATAGAACGTCTTAAGGGGATGTTTTAAGGGGTCTTAAGGGGATGTCTAAAAGGGTCATAATAGAACGTCTTAAGGGGATGCCTTAAGGGGTCTTAAGGGGATGTCTAAAGGGGTCATAATAGAACGTCTTAAGGGGATGTCTTAAGGTGTCGTAATACAACATCTAAAGGGGATGTCTTAAGGGGTCATAAGGGGATGTCTTAAGGGGTCATAATATAATTTCTTAAGGGGATGTATTAAGGGGTCATAATACAACGTCTTAAGGATATAATTGATTTAACAATAATGTATGCATGATATTTAGTGATTATACAATTAGACATAAAGTTTCAAAGTAGGAAAACATGCACATTTAACAAACAAAATATATAGAATATTGATTTGATACATAGAAGTACATAGAGTATAATTTTGTAAGTATGTATGTACATATATGTCATCTCAAAACAATGTTTACAAAATTTGGATATGCCATCTCAAGAACATCTCAAACTCATGCCTAGAATGTAGTAGGTCTTCACACCACCTGATATAAAAAAGGTACAAGCAATATCAATGAAATCATCAAAACATACATATTTTAATTTATATAAAACTATCTATATGTACATAACTTAAGTACCTACATTTAAAAGTATTCCACACATGTTTGTAGGTTGAATCCAGGCATCCTCTCCTTTTTGTTTCAAACTATGAGATCAATGCAATGATGGATTAAGGATACAAAAAATGACAATAAATCAATTTTAACTATTAATGTACAAGCAATATCAATATGTAATAAAAACATGCATTTAACTATAATTTAACTAATAATTACCTATTTTTACCAAGTATTCCATGTTGTCTAGGTTGAATCTGAATGGACTAGATCCTTTTTGTGATTATGCCTTAAGGATGTATAAAAGGACAATTTAAATCAATTTCAACTAATAACAGAATTGTCCAATGTCAAAACATGTATTTAATGTATTTAAAAGGACAAAATAAAACTAAATCTATATTTACCTATATTTACTTATTCCATTGTACCATATGCATCCTCTCTTTTTTGCAATGCATCTATGATTGCGTCATGCTCTTCCATAGAAATTGACCATAGCACTTTTTTTGAAGTTCTTCCATGATACCGCTCTAGTTTTATATTTGTTGTCACCACCAAATGTGAATAATGTATAATATTTTTATGTGTTTCATAGTCTTCGAATGCAGGTAGACCATTCTTTCTTCTCAGGTATTTTCGTAGCCAACTGCCAATAACCACCATCGATCCTATTGGAAAACATGTTCAACAACCATCATCAAATAAGTTCTCAAAATTTTCTTAAGGGGATTAAAGACTTGTTCTAAGAAATTGCTTAAGGGGATCTAAAACTTGTTATCAAAATTTTCTTAAGGGGGTGTCTTAAGGGGATCACTGTACCTGTTGGATAATGAAAGCCATCATCATCTTCTCAAGGTGTTATTAACTTATGTTTAGTTTCCACACAATGAGCCAACCAATATTTTGTTTTCTCTTCATTCCCCTCAAGTGAAATAACAACATACACATGTCTTGCCAACAAAATTCAATTTAATAACTTGTGCATATCCATATAAATAATTTAGTATTACAAAATATCTTAATAGGTGAAATAAAATGAAATAAATTAAATTAAAATTACCTTCTTGTACAAGGTCTGAAACACAGTCATAATCTTTAGATGCAAACACTTGATCATTTTCTTCAATAGTTCTTTCATATTGTTTATGTGCTTCTGTAGGTGTCAACAATCTTTGCTCCCACTGTTCAACCCATTCTATATTTTCACATGCTTCCCAATCTCTTGAGACACAAAACTAGCAAAAACATGCATGCTCCCTTGTCCAAATAGTCTATGTGCTTGCTGTCGCACTCCTAAATGAATTCCATTTAGTAGATCCACTGATTGTCTCACAATCAACTCTAGGTACAATGTTCTCTTCTTCCACCAACCAAAAGAATCGATGAACTGTAGAGTAATCACTCGAACCAAGTGCAGATAATATTCTATTACACCAATCCACAATCTCACGTGCATCTTTAAATTTTACTGAATCCTCAAATTTTAATTGTTCTCTAGCAAGAATTCTTTTGACACATGCACCAACTATGTCATGTTCTCCTTTACCATGCCCAGCTTCAAAAAAACTCCATATATGTTGGACATTAAGTTCCTTGTGAACCCTACTTAACCAATAGAACATTCGAGAATTCTTGAACTGCCTCGTACAATTATTTGACCATATGAGGTGTTCTTTCATCTAGATTCCTCTTTCTCTTAAATTTCTATAAAATATATTGAAACAATATTGAACAAACTTTGACGAGTGTAACCGATTATCACTCAAATAAAAATGATACTCCCTCAAAAATTTTCTATCATCCTCAGTGCTATCATCTACATGTCTATAAACAATATGGAAAAACATAGCTACTTGCACTGAATTATAATATTGAGATTGAATTTCCTCTTGCGAAGCGAGAGTATAATTCTCCACAAAATCAACCACTGAAAGTATAGTACCAATTGGAAATGTGTTTCTACATGCGCAAAATTGGCCATCAAGCCATCGAGCATGTTCATAGTGCATGACATATTTTGGCACAATTTTATTCTTAAATTCACTCATGAATGCATGCACACTAACTTTTTCTGTAACTAAATCACAACGCTTTCTTATTTTTCCATCTTTTAAAGAATAGTGAACATTCTTAAATATTTTGACATCTACTAATTGTTGTCCAAAATCATGATCAACACTTTCATGCAAACAAATTCTTAAAAATGAAAGATTTCCAGAGTTAATGCATTCTCCAAAAATACAAGAACTTAAATAAAATAATTTATCCTTAAATTTTTCACAAAACAAACTTGAAATAAACTCTCTTATTGCTTTAGGTGGCATATCAGTACCACACTCATGTATAATCATGTTAGTATGCAAGGTACAACATATATATCGAAAAACATCATAAAAATAACGAAATTGAACATATATTTTACAACAACAAGATATTTGTTGCTTATTAATTTTTTACATACTAGGGTTTAAATTTTTCAAAAGACCTTTGAATTATTTTAATATTACCAGGTAACACTGAATCACTACAAAATTTTCTATAAAATTCAGTTTGTGTTGTATCTAATAGCTGTTTTGGGTGAGGATCACGAACTCTAGACCCCACCCTTAATTTTAAAACATCTCTAGCATTAGATGAAACCCTAGTATTATCATGCCAATAGTTTTCGATCAAAGATTTAATTTCAACATTCAATTTCATATCAGACCTCGGTAGTCGTCCACTGAAACTCCAACATTGATTGATAGGATCATTTTCTATACTTTCTCTTCTTTTTGCTACTCTTAGCAATGTTTTAGGATGTATTTTTAAAACTTCACTAATATTGCTTACCATTCTTTTATTCAAAGTTGCTTTATTAACTATAGCAGTTGTTATAGCTCTTCTTACTATGTTTTTATCTTTAGATCGACTATTTTTTCCAATAGATTGAATGGCACTAGCAACAGTAGACATAACATGTTTTAATGATTGATCCTTTCTTTTTGGTTTAACATAAAAGCCTAACCTTTTCATTACTTTCCTCATTTTTTGCATTCTCATCAATTGCATCATTAGTTGACGTTGAAATGCAATTTTTTTACGATAAAAGAATTTGGTGTATATTCTATTCGCATGTGTTCTTATTTTCCTCCAAGAAATTTGACTAGGAAGATTATCAAAAACACCACTTCCAATTTTTGAAAAAGTATTTTCATTAAATTCAACATCACATTCTAGATTTTCATCTTTATTTTCATCTTCATCTTCATTTTCCTTTACATTTTCATCTTCATTTTCATCAACAAAACGGTTTTCATTTTCATTTTCATCAAAAATACGGGTTTTCTTTTCATTTCCAAGAAAATGATCATTCTAATTTTCATTTGCAACAAAAGATTTTTCTTTTCTGTTTTCAACAAATTCTATAAAATTTTCATCTCTTTGAATATCATCAATGTCAACATCATTAAGTCCAACATCTTGTAAAACTTCTACATACAAATTTACCATTTCACTAACATGTGGATTTGAAGACGTACTTGGATTTGTGCATATTGAAACATTCTCCATAGCATTCAAAGGGGGATTTGAAGACATAGTAAGACATGTTTGTATAATCATATTCTTCTCCAAATTGACTCCTTGCAAATTAGCTTTATCTACAACCATGGTATCCTCAATGTTTTCATCTTCAATAGTTGTAGAATTGGATGCTCCACCATCATTCATTGATTTCATTCTCATTCTTCTTTCTCTTTGTATTTGTGTCTCCTTCTCTCTATTTTCTTCAACTTCTTGAGGAGTTAATGTCTTCCTTCTCTTATTACAAGCTTTATCTCCCATGATTATAAAATTCTTAAGCACAAATGAATGTTAATAGTGAAATTCTTCAAAATATTCAATCCAAATTGGAAGTTAAATACCTATTAGGACAAAATTATTCCTCTTGTGTTCCTCAAAATAAGTAGAAAATTAACACAATTCCACTTTAAAAATTGTTTTCTTCATGCCTCCTTTGAAAAATTCAATCCATATTGCAAGTTGAAGACCTTTTGTTCCTCCAAACAAGAACAAAAATAACACAATTCCACTTAAAAAATGGTGTAGATGATGCCTCGTTTGAAAAAATCAAGTTCACCACCTGTAAATACAATAGCTCATGAAAAATAGTTTAATTTTACTGCTCTCGGCCGTACATTTGAAGTTGCAGACTTCACAGTATTTTTTGGCAGTAAATTTAAATAAAAGAAACGAGATCTTGTTTATAAAAACTGGGATCCTGTTCTATAATCGGGATCCCATTCCTTGATATTCAATGTGGGGACCGTTGGAAGGGAAACGGGATCCCATTTCCCTTCCAATGGTCTGGATATTATAAATTAAAGAACGAGATCTTGATTATAAAACGAGATCTCGCTTTTAATAAATGGGATCCTGTTTTATAAAGTGTGATCCCGTTTTTTAAAATTTGAATTTCTATTAGTTTTGTGGTCGGGTTTTTTCCTAGTATTTTGGTTCGGGAAAAGCATTGGAAATCCGAACCTAGGCCTTCAACCTAGTTTGACCTACAAGTTGAAGGTCCTAACAATGTCAGAGAAAAATATCGACTTTGGACATATGGCTGACGACTTTTTTTGCAGAATTTTTTGACAAAATTAAAACCCATTTTAGATGAGACAATGCAGATTCTAAATATGTAATTTTTTTTACAATTGAATTATTTTTCCTATTTTTCAATTAATTTCTAATAAAATTGGTCCACAAACTTTAAATATCAGGGTTTTTTACTATTTTAATAACTTTTGATCAACATAACATTTTGACAAAAGGATTGCACGAGAACAAACTTTAGACAATTATTTTCAATTTAAAACATAAAAAATAAAAAAATGATAAGTTTAGGTCATCTTATGCATTGTGTACATGACGATTTTTCAAAATGAAAAATCTGCCTAATAAAAAATTAACAAAAAAAAAAATTCAATAAAAAATTACAAAAAAACATCAACAAGCTTCAGTGAGTCACAAATATTTTCCCAAAAGGATTTAGAAAAATACGATAATTTAAGTCAAAATATGGATGTCGTACATGTGCATGGTATGGTAAAAAAAAGTGACTTTTAAACAGTAGTTTTTAGAAATGCCTATTGAAAATCAATTTGTACAATCTGGGTATTGAAATAAATTACATATTTGGAAACTAGACTCTGAGCTCTACATTTTATGATTAGTGACTTTTTTAAAGATTTAATCTCTAAGTGCTTCAAATTTTAAGGTCAAATGTGTCAAATTCTGAAAATCAGGAAAAACACTTCCACTTTTTGGCCAAAAAGTGGACTCAACTTCTTGCACACACCCTCTCCATTGATGAAATTGATGCTACCCTTCAATGCATGGCATTAGAAAAAATTCTTGGTATTGATGGGCTTCCAGTGGAATTCTATAGAGCCATTTGACCTCATATTCATGGGGATTTTTATTATGTTTACCTTGAGGGAATTGAAACAGGTTCCTTAGGAAAGGTGATTAACCAAGGACAAATTAAACTCATTCCCAAAGGCAAGGAGGAAGATACTGTTAATGGGTGGCGGCCAATTACCCTCCTCAACACATCTTACAAAATAATAACCAAAGCATTGGCCCGAAGAATTAAACACATCTCCCAAATTATAGTGCATCTAGAACAAACTGGGTTCTTGGGGGGAAGATTTATCCTAGACAATTTGATTCTTTCCTAGGAAACTGTTGAATGGGCTCAACAATCTACTCAAGATTCATTAATTGTAAAGATTGACTTTGATAAAGCCTATGATAGAATTCGTTGGCCTTTTATCATTAATATGTTGAAATGGCTTGGTTTTGGCACTAAATTATGTGATCAAATCAACATGATTTTTAAGGATGCAAATGCTAGAGTGGTTGTTAATGGGAGTCTTTCTCCTTCCTTCCCCTTACAAAAATCCATTCGCCAAGGCTGTCCACTTGCTCCCTTCCTTTATGTCCTCGTTGTTGATGCACTAGGCTATCTCTTTCAGCATGCTCGTTTGAATAAGGCTTATTCATGGCATTTCACTTCTAGGCAACGCTACTGCACTTAACTCACATTTTGCAAATAATAGTATGCTATTCATACAAAATTTTGAGGAGGAAGTGAATAATACTTTGGATGTTTTTGAGCTATTATGTACTATTTCAAGCTCCAAATTGGCAATGCAAAAAACTAAATTTATAATGAGGGTAAGTGCACCAAGATGGTTCCCAAAAAGGGGGCTTAAGTGGCCACTTTTTTTCTGAAATCAGGAAATGCTGACCTTGGACGTGAAATTGAGGATAGTTACACTCAAAATTTTGAGATGGAACAAAAACAAGGATCGAAGTGCTCTGAGTCTACTTTCTAAACTACTAATTTATTTTGAAAATGGTTGAGATTAAGGGGTTCAACAAAGGGATGTACACAAATTGGTGTTGTTTTTTTTTTAGAAAAACATAACATAGCAACTCTTGTACGACCTGAGCACGGTGACCTTTTTTTTAGTATTTTTAAAATCGCTATGGTCAGAAGTTAGCTAATAGTATCTAGTTGGTGCATAATTTTTCTGATAATTTTTTAATGAATATTTGATTTTTAACTAATTTTCTAAGTGGGCACTTCCTAAAAAGCATAATTTTGGCCGTGCTCCCCATACAAATTTTGGAAATTAATAGATTTTTTAAATTTTTATTTTTTAAAATTTGTAGAATGGAGTCTAGTTATTAAAAATGTAATTTATTTGAAATTTTGATGAATGGTTAATTTATAATGAAAAAAAACCAAACACTACTTTTTGAAAAAAACACAGACATACAAATAAAAGAAATTATGGATGAAA
>VDFB02000007.1:156732088-156793274 GCA_007258455.2 Sequoia sempervirens | reverse complement strand
CCTCCTACCCCGTCTCCCTTTGTTAGGTCTCTCTCTCGCTCTCAACCCTCTCCCACCTACCCCCTCTCCCCCCTCTCTCTCTCAACCCTCTCCCTCCTATGTTGGAAAAATATGTCTCAATCCCGTAGGTTGAAACCTCTATTGGAACCAAGTCGGTGTGACATATTCTATGTTTGGCCGATGAGCATATTTGTAACCTTATGTTTTGTACAGGTCACTGTGACTGTTGTCACCTAGAATTGCAACCTATGCAAAGTTTTACAAAAACTGAGCATTCTAGAGCAACATGGGATCACTCCAAGGCTGTGGGTAACCTATGATTGAAGTGAACCTCCGGAGAAGGCTGGCTTCCTTTGGGTATCACCTAAACTACTACTTCTTTGAGAGGAAAGAGGGAAGAGATACATAAAAATGAAACTAAACCTATGGTGATACATCGTATTAATGAGAAATCATGAAATGAACACAGGAAGAACATACACTTGAAAGCCTTATTAAAATGGTTTACATACCCATAACAACCTCTTTTAGATTTAATGCTTTAGTCCTAACAGGTTTGGCCTACACATACACCTTGGGAAAGAAAGATCAATTTCACAACCTTATGACATAAATGCAGAAATGTGAAAACATAGTTATAGACTTGCATGTACAAAAGAAAGATACATAAATGAGAATCAATACAAGCATGAACATAACCTTTCAAGGTAATCTCTATGTTGTATTCAAGATTCCACTTGAGTTACAAAAAACATACATTGACTGAGAAAGGATTGATTGAAAATCACTAACTCTTGAGAGTGTGCAATCAGGACTATTTACAAAAAAGGAAAAAATGTCTTATATACAGACTGATATCAGCCCATTAGGGCATACCAAAAATATCCGAGCTCAGAAAAAGATCTATCTCAAATTTTTTGATCAAAATTAATGCTGAAGCCCTTGCATGTCCATGATGGTGAAGAGTCATCTCTAAGGAAGCCTTCTTCAGATATCTTTAGCTACTGCATTCATTCTGATCCTGTCACCGTGTTTGATTGAGCTACCTCGACTACACCTTGAATACTATGAGCTTGCAATAGATACACGTCGCCCTCACCCCTTTGATGTTCCTTAGACTACCACAGTTGACCCTCAGACCCATCTAATTGGCTGAGTGAACTACACGTAGACTCTGGGGTTGTCAAAATCCTCAGTTGGATTGCATCTCGGTGGGACACTAGAAGTGTCTCACTGATGCAATCCAACCCCTTCACAGTGTCGAAAAAAAATTGAGTAGTTGCTAAGAGATCCCAACGAGCCCAAAAGATCATATCGATACTATTGGAGCCATCAGCAAGACACCGTTATCGCCAAGAGATCAGAGGGTTAATGAGTCATGTGGGGATCCCCTGCTATCGATGTGACCCCTTGTGTCACCGAGACATTACATAGAACTCCCCCTCCTGGCGAAATCCTTTTCATTCTGAAGGCTTGCACTCGGTAAGACTCACACCGAGGTATGAACCCTCGGTCGACCTCCTTGCTTTCGGCTTGAATCCCATCGGTCAGGAAGAAGTCTTTTTGAGCTCTTTGTGCTACGCTGAAGGCTCCTCCATTGTTAGTGAGACCCCACCTTATCGCAGAGACATCTCGAAAAAAATTTCGTTACATCGAAGGCTCTTTGAGTCAGGGTGACATTTCCATCTCGACAAAACATTTCACCGAGAACCCTTCTTTTGGACGAAACCGCTTTTCATTTTGGAGGCTCTGCTGCTCGGTGAGACTCTTGTTGATAACACCCTACATGTCACAGGACTTTTCATTGTCAGCAGGACTTTCGGGCGACATCCTGAACTCTTGGCGAGACCTCTTGTGTTCTAGTAGGGCCTCCTTTTGATCAGCAAGACTTCTTCACTCGCAAAGACTCTATAATGAGCCCTTGACTTTGTCAAGCTCCATTTCGGTTCGGGGAGATGTTGTGAAATTGCTGAGACATCTCAGCGATATCACCTAGTCATACTGAAGGCCCTCCTTTTCTTTATGCTGGGGAGACTTAGTCGGCCAGACCTATCCTGAGACTTGCCTCGGCTGTCGGAAAGACATCACCAAGTTGGTGAAAATTCTCGCTGAGTTCCTCCTGTTTGCTTGAATAGCCATCCATATGTTTCTACAAGACCCCTACTGAACTAATTTTGTCTTGGTGAGGGCCAATCCTAGTATTGGCGAGACTCCTGCCGAAGGCAAAGCATATCGAGGCCTTAAGCCTTCATCCTTCGGTAAGACCTCCTCCACTCGCCGAGACCCTTTGTCGAATGCCGGAAGCTACCCCGAAGCCCCTGTTCGCCGAGAGTCTCCCTGACTTTTACAATTGAATGGCCTGTCAGCCAGATAGACCCGTGCGATAAGAGGTCATACCGACCCCTTCCTATCACAGCGATAGGCTCTGCAGGCTCGTTCGACATGACAAGAACTAGGTCTTAGCGACTTGCTCAAGATGGAATGAATCGAAACAATCAGTTGGCCAGATAGTAGGAGAGTCTTGCCGACTCTCTCCTTGGATATCTTCATTCCAAATCCTCCCAGGGTATCTTCTCCCACTGAGTTCCCCATGACCTAGCAACAGATGTAGAGTCTTTGCCCTTATGTGAATGTCCCACTGGCCTATGAAGATCTAACATTTGACTATCTCACCTGATTTAATTGTACGTAAAATAGAGGCAACAATTTTGGCAACCTCTGCAGGATGTATGCTTGCTAAACATGAGAACCAGTGACTAGGCTTATCCATTGGGATGTATGCTTGCTAAACATGTCAATCCGTGTTAAAACAACAATCAGGGGATGGAACAAAATAAAAAACAAATGAACCACAGTGCGAAGCACTTATTTGAAACGTAAAACCTAACTAGATATGTACAAGAAAGGCACTTATCAGGCTTGAAAGTAGGGCTTAAGGTGTATCCCATTAACTGGGATAGGAAGCAAATCCCCTTCTATCATAGCCAGCTGATAAGCATTGTGCTCCTTACAGCCTGTGATAATAAACGGACTAGTCCACATGTTATCGAAGTTGGTGTGGTGGCTCGGCTTACTTTTTAGAACATCCCATTTGAGCACGAGGTCTCCTTCCTTAAAAAACTTTCCTGTAGCCTTCTTATCAAAAGTCTTCTTGGTCTGGAGCTGATGATCCTCCAAAGTTTTCATTGCTCTGTCCCTCGATTCTTCGAGCTCCATGAGCTCTGCATACCTTACAGACATTGGGTCTTGTCCCTCAAGCATCTCCAACTAGCGAACAATATCAAGAGTCGGAAGCTCCACTGATAGTGGCAATCTACCATAGACCAACATATATGGTGAGTTACCAATAGACCTCTTAGGGGTCACTCTTTTTGCCCAAATTGCATTCTTTAAACTACTGGGCTAGGTTCTTTGGTTGTCCTCTATGGTTCTTTTAATAATTCTGATGAGGTTCTTATTCATGCTCTCGGCTAGGCCATTACCTTGAGGGTAATAATTTGAAGATGTGCTCAAATGAATGCCATGCTTAACGGCCTAGTCAGTTACCCTTAGATCCATGAATGCAAGGGAATTATCAGATATGATGGAGTCAGGCATTCCAAACCTGGTGACTATATCTTCATAGAAGTTCAACACTAAGGATTCTTTTGCTTCCCTCAATGCAACCGCTTCTATCCACCTTGTAAAATAGTCAATGGTTGTAAGAACCCATCTATGACCAGCACTGGAAAGTGGATTTATTGGTGCAATAAAATCAATGCCCCATCTCATGAAGGGCTGCTCTACTTGAATTTGATGCAGGGGCATAACAGGTAGCTTCTCTTTTCCTGAAAACAGAGCACATTTGATGCACTTTCTTGACCAGGCATACGCATCCTTGAACAAGCTGGGCCAGTAGTAACCAGCTCTCATGATTTTCCAGGCAGTAGTTTTGGTAGCAAAGTGACCTCCTGGAGCTTCGTCATGAAACTCATGAAGCACCTTTTCAATTTGGTCACTGTGAATGCATCTTAACAGGAAACCATTCAGATCTTTCTTAAAAAGAACATTGCCCATCAACACATATGGTATGGACTATAGTTTGAAATATCTCCTTTTGGCTCTGTTCAAACCATATGGATACTCACCAGTCTACAAAAAATGGACCATATCCTGCACCCAATTGGTTGTCCCTATCGGTGCATCATCTTGAGCATTCTGAAACTTATATGTATTGGTAAACACAACATCCTTTTCTAGTTCATTTTCACTGCTCGACTTTGAAGGAAACTGTTCACAAAGACCTTTACCCCTCACTAGTTTGGTGTTGCTAATATCTACATCATACTCCATGACCTTATTGATCCACCCTGCTCTTTTTTCATTCAGATCCTTATTCAACAAAAAATCTTTCACACTTGAGTGTGCAACCAAAATATGAACCTTATTGTTTGAAAGCAAAGGTTTAAATTTCTTCAGACTTCTAATCATAGAGAGAACATTTTTTTCAACAAATGTATACCTTTCCTCGTAATCAGCAAGTATTTGACTAAAGAAGGCTATGGGTTGCTCCAAATTGTCACTATTCTTCTAAACCAGCATAGCAGAGATTGCACCACTACTACCAAAAGCATATAAAAAGAAGTCTTTAGAGAAGTTTGGGTTTACCAATGTCGGAGCAGATGCTAATGCCTCCTTAATTTCTCCAAAACTATGCTTTGCCTCCTTTGTCCAACTGAAGACTACATTTTTCTTTAACATGGTTGTTAGAGGTTGTAGCAAATTTTCCACGTCTGGAATGAACCTTCTCAGAAAGTTAATCTGTCCCAGAAAGCTCTGTAGGCCCTTCTTGTGATTAGGAAGCAGCAACTCAAGTATGGCCCTGACTCTTTCAGGGTCAATAGTGATTCCCTGCTTTGACACTATGTGTCCTAATAACCTCCCTTCATGGACAGCAAAGATACTCTTCTTTGGATTAAGAGAGATACCAAACTCTCTGCATTTTTTAAACACTTGCCTAAGATGTAACAGATGTTCATCAACATTCTTAGAGTATACTGTAATGTCATCAAGGTAAATTAGTATGATCTTATTGATCAAACTTTGAAATGCCATGTCCATGGCTCTATGAAATGTGGCACCAACATTAGACAAACCAAAAGGCATCCTTTTGTATGCCATGGTGCCCCATTTAGTTGTAAAGGCAGTCTTAAACTGATCTTCCTCTTTAACCAGCACCTGGTTATATCCTGAAAAACCATCTAGTAGGGAAAATTTTTCAGAACCAGCAACCTCTTGCAAGATTCGTTCCATGGAGGGCAGTGGGTAGTGATCTTTTAGAGAGGATCGGTTAAGATCCCTGAAGTCTACACAAAGCCTTATCTCACCACTTTTCTTTCTAACCGGTACAAGATTAGAAACCCATGAAGTGTGCTTGATAGGGAAGATGATACCCCCCTCAACTAGTTTAGTCAACTCCTTAATCATTAGGGGCTCAAGTTTAGGATTCAAGGGCCTTTGTTTCTGCCTTACTGGCTTGGCATCAGGTTCTAATTCAATTGTATGTTGAGCAATATGGGGATCAAATCCTTTCAAATATGAATACTCCCAAGCAAAGACATCATGAAACTCCTGGCACAAAGCAACAAAATATTGTATATCTTCAGGTGAACAAAGTTTTCCTATCCTAAGAAGTTTACCTTTGAAAATCTCCAGCTCTTCATAGTGTTCTTCTTTGATTTGCAAGCTAGCTCTACCCCTTTTGAGCTTATCATCAGTACTAAAAAATTGACTCTAGGGTAACCAAGCCTTTGGGAAATTTGTTTGTCTTCAGCTGTATGACCTGATCACCATACTGCTGCTTGAGCTTTTCTTGATTCACCCCAGAGAACTGATCTTCCTCAAGCAAGAAGGAAAGGATCTGCTCATCACTGTCAAAGATTTTCCAGTGAATGTTATTGTCAGGAATTGAGGGTCTTACTACAACCTTCACATACTGCTGCACCTTCTCTTTTCTGATGTCATTTAGAATATCAAATTGTGCTCCAATGGCTGCAAGCCTATCAACATGCTTGTTCTGATTTCTTGGGATAGACACTAAGTTAAAGGCATCAAAAACCTCGAGCATGTCCCACACTCTGTTTCTATAAGATTTCAGTGTATCATTTTTAGCCATGTTCAGGCCCCTTACTTGATTAATAATTAATTCACTATCCCCATGGACTTTCAAGTTGGTTATTCCTCTCTTTCTTGCTCATTCTAAACCTTGAATAAGGCCCTCATATTCAATAGTGTTGTTGGAGCATGAAAAAGCAAAGCGAAAGGTAGCATAGTATTTTTCACCTTGCGGAGATACAAGCATTGCACCTCCCCCAGTGCCATTTTCACTTCTAGAACCATCAAAGAACATCTCCCAAAGCCCATTAAGTGGTTACAACAACTAATCTGCATCCTTCCAGGTTTAGAATCTGTGTGTTAGGCTCAAGAATGACATAATTGCCCATACCAACATCTTGAATGAGGTCCTTAGGATTGTCCAATATGTTCTCAACTGCCCATTCATGTAGTAGCACATCAGGAACAACTTCTGTTTGGAGTTCTTGAGTAGTAGCTAGTTCATTATTAGTAAGAACAACACAATTTACATTTGCAGCAGAAGAAGCAACATTTATAGGGCTTGGGTTATATGGCTCAATGTGGTCTTTGGCCAACCTTTCAGACTTGATAGTAACCTTAGTCCCGTATCTAGTTCTAAATAGCATATGTCACCAATCGGCCGACACATAACCACCTATCTTGGTTGTAAAGTCTCTAGATAAACACAAGGAAAAGAAAGGTGGAAGGTCTATGACACATATGTCTTGAGGGACTACAAAATTTGGACAAGCATGCAAAGTCAGATTTAGATTCTTGATAATACCCAAAGTATTAACCGAAGTTCCATCCAATTGGATCACTCCATTCTCCAAAGGCTGGTATTTTAGTCCAAGTTTATTAGAAATCTATTTTGGCATGACAAAGCTACTAGCTCCACTATCTACCATATAGTTATGGACCAATTTATCACCGATGATTACTGACACATAAAAAGGAGGTGGTTTCACTTGTTTTTCAATCCCTATGCAAGGCTGTTGATCATTTCCTTGGGAATTATTTGTTAACACGGCTCTAACTTGACCTATTGGGGACTCAGATTGGTCAGACATCTTCAAACTTGATAAGGCTTATTGTAACATATCCTTTTGACCTGGGATGGCTAACGATTCCCACATAGACATCGTAACATTCATTTTCTTCATACTATCAAGGATATTAAAAGGTACAACTGGGTTTACTTTATTGTATAACTTTATGCAAGTATGTTCAGCTTGTAAGCATGGCTGCTCCTTGTCTGGGAGTTGCTGATCTCTTTGCCAACCACTAGTCACTCGAGAGGTAGATGGTTCCACAACTGCCACCCTTCCTTTATCAGCTACTTCTTGTTCAAGCTCAAATGCTCTCTTCTTTTCCCTAGTGTTGGCTGTGACTGGAGAGCTATCCTCATTCAACCCACAAAATTCTTGACCTTGCCAATTAAGCAGGGTTGTATCGTTGCTGAATTGGTCCTGATGTTGTGAAGATGCATCATTGCATGCACTCTGCTATGAACCTAAAACATTTTGTACCATCAGTGCTTGGTTGATGAGTCCATTTGAACAAGTGGCTTGATTATGAGGCTGGTTACAAGGGTAGCACCACTCATAATCAACTGCTAAGTTGTTTTGTGTGGGAACCAGGTCCCTTACTGCACTAACAGGTGCTGGAGCATAGGCTTGAAAAGGCCTTGAGTTCACACTCTATCTTGGGCCCTGATATTGATGTCTATTCCCTTGGAATTGTTGCTGTTGACTTTGAAAAGGCTGACTTGAGGCCTAATTTTGCTGTTGATAAGGCCTAGAATAGGTCTGTTGCTTTTCCAAGTTCACCAACTTGTTACCAAAAGTCTATAAAAGACTTTTGATCTCTTGTAATTCATTTGATGAGCTTGAGGTAATGCTTTCTTGCTTGTCAATGGTTGGAACAACTGTTGGCAGCATTGGTACAGTTGGTAGAGGTGTGAAAGGAGGTATTTGCTAAGGGATGTTTGCATGAATTTCTGAAAATATTGGCATTGGTGGCATGGGAGCAAGCTTACTAGCTTGTATTAAGCTATTTTCAGCTCTAATGGCTATTTCGAAGGCATCCGGTAGAGATACTCCTCCCATTGACTGTATCATGACAGCTATATCACTGTTCAGAGCTCTCAAAAAGTATAGGAATGCATACTTTGGAGGTGGTCTCACCATTGTAGGGATTCTATCCCAAGTTCTTTGAAACCTGAAGTTGAAGTCATTCATCTACTCTTGTGGAGCCCTCTTAATTGTAGTCAACTGCTCCAATAGAGACAAGTTGTCAGACCTGTCTTGGAATTTCTTATGCAATTTTTCTCCAAAATCATCCCATGTTGCAATTGAGCTGACCGGTAGGCTCCTATACCATTGCACAACTCTTCCTTTCAGTGAAGTAGCTAGCAATCTTACTGCAATGTCCTCTTGTGTTATGTGGTGAACTCCGCATAACGAGGCCACGTCTCTTATGTGTTCAATGGGAGTAGTTTGATCTTCTCCCGTGAAAATGGGTAGAATCTTCAAAGCTGCCATTGGAATATCATTGTGTTGTGCCAAGTTCAAGGGACTCCCTCCGTTGAAAGCCACAAAGGGTTGATTCCTCAGAGCGGCCATTGAAGGTATCTGAGGCGGATTTGTTGGTGCACCGAAAAGAGACCTTATAGGTGGAGGAGTGGACTGAGTTCTTCTGGAATAGATGATTGTTGTTCTTTGCCTTTCCTCAACTCTGCCTCGTCTTCTTGGTGGTGACAACTACAAGTATTCAAAAGGGCCTAAGCTGCTTCTTGTTCGCAGTCTTTTCATATACTATAGAAGGCATGGATTTTTGGAGTTCTTCCTCTTTGTGGAGTCGCCAGGTATGCAAAACGGCTTGTATACAATCTATAATCCATTGGCTGCATACCGAACCAGTAGCTAAAACAATTCTAGTCCCACTGGGCGTGCTAGAAACTGTTGTCACCTAGAATTGCACCCTATGCAAAGTTTTACAAAAACTAAGCATTCTAGAGCAACATGGGATCACTCCAAGGCTGTGGGTCACCTATGATTGAAGTGAACCTCTGGAGAAGGCCGGCTTCCTTTGTGTATAACCTAAACTACTACTTCTTTGAGAGGAAAGAGGGAAGAGATACATAAAAATGAAACTAAACCTATGGTGATACATCGTATTAATGAGAAATCATGAAATGAACACAGGAAGAACATACACTTGAAATCCTAATTCAAATGGTTTATATACCCAGAACAACCTCATTTAGATTTAATGCTTTAGTCCTAACAGGTTTGGCCTACACATACACCTTGGGAAGGAAAGATCAATTTCACAACCTTAAGACATAAATGTAGAAATGTGGAAACACAATTATAGACAATTTTCATGTACAAAAGAAAGATACAGAAATGAGAATCAATACAAGCATGAACATAACCTTTCAAGGTAATCTCTGTGTTGTATTTAGGATTCCAGTTGAGTTACATAAAACATACATTGATTGAGAAAGGATTGATTGAAAATCACTAACTCTTCAGAGTGTGCAATCAGGACTATTTACAAAAAATGCAAAAATGCCTTATATATAGACCGATATTAGCCCATTAGGGCATACCAAAAATATCTGAGCTCGGAAAAAGATCTATCTCAGATCTTTTGATTGAAATTAATGCTGAAGCCCCTATGTGTCCATGATGGTGAAGAGTCATCCCCGAGGAAGCCTTCTTCAGATATCTTCAGCTACTGCATTCATTCCGATCTCGTCGCCATGTTCGATTGAGCTACCTCGGCTGCACCTTGAATACTCTAAGCCTGCAATAGATACACGTCATCCTCACCCCTTTGACATTCCTTAGACTGCCACGGTTGACCCTCAAACCCCTCTGATTGGCTGAGTGAACTACACGTAGACTCCCGGGTGGTCAAATTCCTCAGTTGGATCGCATCTCGGTAGGACACTAGAAGTGTCTCATTGATGCAATCCAACCCCTTTGCAACATTGGAAAAACATGGAGCCATCACTAAGAGATCCCAGCGAGCCCAAAAGATCATATCAATACTATTGTAGCCATCGGCAAGACACCGTTATCACCAAGAGATCAGAGGGTTAATGAGTCATGTGGGGATCCCCTACTATCGACGTGACCCCTTGTGTCACCGAGACATTACATAGAACTCCCCCTCCTCCTGGTGAAATCCTTTTCATTCTGAAGGCTCACTACTCGGTAAGACTCACGCCAAGGTATGAACCCTCGGTCGACCTCCTTACTTTCAGCCTGATTCCCGCCGGTCAGGAAGAAGTCTTTCCAAGCTCTTTGTGCTACGCCGAAGGCTCCTCCATTGTCAGTGAGACCCCACCTTATCACCAGGACATCTCGGAAAAAATTTCTTTACACCAAAGGCTCTTTGATTTGAGGTGACATTTCCATCTCGATAAAAAATTTCACTGAGAACCCTTCTTTTGGTTGAAATCACTTTTCATTTTGGAGGCTCTGTTGCTCTGTGAGACTCTTGTTGATAACACCCTGCATGTCGCCAGGACTTTTCATTGTCGGCAGGCCCTCCAGGTGACATCCTCAACTGTTGGTGAGACCTCTTGTGTTCTAGTAGGGCCTCCTTTTGATCGGCAAGACTTCTTCACTTGCAGAGACTCTATAATGAGCCCTTGACTTTGTCAAGCTCCATTTCAGTTTGGGGAGATGTTGTGAAATCACTGAGACATCTCAGCGATATCACCTAGTTATACCGAAGGCCCTCCTTTCCTTTATGCCAGGGAGACTTAGTCGGCCAGACCTATCCCAAGACTTTCCTCCGCTGTCGGCAAGACATCACCAAGTCGGTGAAACTTCTCGCCAAGTTCCTCCTGTCTGCCCAAAGAGCCATCTATATGTTTCGGCAAGACCCCTGCCAAACTGATTTTGTCTTGGTGAGGACCCATCCTAGTATTGGCGAAACTCCTGCCAAAGGCAAAGCATATCGATGCCTTAAGCCTTCATCCTTCGGTAAGACCTCCTTTGCTCGCCGAGACCCTTTGTCGAATGCCGAAAGCTACCCCGAAGCCCCTGTTCACCGAGAGTCTCCCCAAATTTTATGATTGAACGACTTGTCGGCCAGATAGACCTGTGCGATAAGAGGTCATACCGACCCCTTCCTATCATAGCGATAGGCTCTGCAAACTCATTTAACATGACAAGAACTAGGTCTCAGCGACTTGCTCAAGATGGAATGAATCGAAATAGTCAGTCGACCAGATAGTAGGAGAGTCTTGTTGACTCTCTCCTTGCATGATCTTCAGGCCAAATCCTCCCAAGGTAGCTTCTCCCACTGAGTTCCCCATGACCTAGCAACAGATGTAGAGTCTTTTCCCTTATGTGAATGTCCCACTGGCCTCTGAAGATCTAACATTTGACTATCTCGCCTGATTTAACTGTAGGTAAAATAGAGGCAACAATTTTGGCGACCTCTGCAGGATGTTTGCCTGCTAAACATAAGAACCAGTGACTAGGCTTATCCATTGGGCATGGAGTCATTAGAAAACTCAGGGAACAAAAAAAATGTCAATCTGCGTTAAAACAACAGTTAGGGGATGGAAAAAAATAGAAAACAAACGAACCACAGTGCGAAGCACTTATCTGAAATGTAAAACCTAACTAGATATGTACAAGAAAGGCACTTATTAGGCTTGAAAGCAGGGCTTAAGGTGTATCCCATTAACTGGGATAGGAAGAAAATCCCCTTTTGTCATAGCTAGCTGATAAGCATTGTGCTCCTTACAGCCTATGATAATAAACAAACCAGTCCACATGTTATCAAACTTGGTGTGGTGGCCCGACTTACTTTTTAGAACATCCCATTTGAGCACGAGGTCTCCTTCCTTAAAAAAATTTCCTGTAGCCTTCTTATCAAAAGTCTTCTTGGTCTGGAGCTGATGATCCTCCAAAGTTTTCATTGCTCTGTCCCTCAATTCTTCGAGCTCCATCAGCTCTGCATACCTTATAGACATTGGGTCCTGTCCCTCAAGCATCTCCAACTGGCGAGTAATATTAAGAGCCAGAAGCTCCACTGATAGTGGCAATCTTGTCTCTTTGCCATAGACCAACATATATGGCGAGTTGCCAATAGACCTCTTAGGGGTCACTCTATCTGCCCAAATTGCATTCTTTAAACTACTGGGCCAGGTTCTTTGGTTGTCCTCTATGGTTCTTTTAATAATTATGATGAGGTTCTTATTCATGCTCTCGGCTAGGCCATTACCTTGAGGGTAATAATTTGAAGATGTGCTCAAATGAATGCCATGCTTAATGGCCCAGTCAGTTACCCTTAGACCCGTGAATGCAAGGGCATTATCAGATATGATGGAGTCAGGCACTCCAAACCTGGTGACTATATCTTCATAGAAGTTCAACACTGAGGATTCTTTTACTTTCATCAATGCAACTACTTTTGTCCACCTTGTAAAATAGTCAGTGGCTGTAAGCACCCATCTGTGACCAGCACTGGAAGGTGGATTTATTGGTCCAATAAAATCAATGCCCCATCTCATGAAGGGCTACTCTACTTGAATTGGATGCAGGGGCATAGCAGGCAGCTTCTCTTTTCTTGAAAACAGAGCACATTAGATGCACTTTCTTGACCAGGCATACACATCCTTGAACAAGCTGGGCCGGTAGTAACCAGCTCTCATGATTTTCTAGGTAGTAGTTTGGTATGTCTCGCCGATAGCATTTATTTGGTGTCCTCGAAGTAACATGTTATGGCTTGGTAAGAAGTCTTATCAATGTGTGAAGTCTTGCTGACCATTCGGTGCTCGATGTAACTAAAGGGGTCTCAGTGTGAAGTCTCAGTGACGAACGAAAGTCTTGCTGACTGCTGATCACTTCGGAGAAAGTCTTTGAACTTCGATATGATCTCTTGGAGAAAGACGATAGTCTCGCCGATGTAATTTCTATTGTTTATGTGACTTTTGAACCTCGGTATGAAGTCCTGGAAAAAGTGACGAGTCTCGCCAACTGGTGGATGCACACAGATTAACATGAAGGCTCGGCATGAGGTCTTGGTGAGAGCGATAGTCTTGTCGAAGGGAAAACTGAAGTCGATGCAATGGGTGAACTCGATATAACCTCTTGTCGATTGTAAGGACTCTTGGCGATATCGAATGCTAACTGTGTTGGCATCGAGGAGACATGGACAGTGTCTCACCGATATGCCAACAAAACTTGATTGCCTTTTGACTGTTTGACCATCCTATGTGGAGCCTTGTGGCCCAATCAGAGAAGCTAAATGGGAACCATTGGAAGATAGTTCATTGTGGCAGTTCTGAGATGAAACTCGACAGACAGGGGTGACATGGTTATCACAATGCAAGCGTGTTATTAACCAGTAGAGATATGTTCGTTTAGGATTAAATAACGCGCTCGCGTTATCACTAAAAATGGTAATAAATCACAATATACCTTTGATGTCGGCCCACATTCTGCATATTCTCCTGGTTTTGCACGTGCTCTGACAAAAAATTGCTTTTAGGTGATTGAGTGAAGTGTGCATGCATGATTTTGAGATTCCATTACCTTTTGAATGTTCTTTCCATCACCTTTGCATGAAATAGTAGAGTTTTCATGTTGAGAGGCATATAATATCAATTCAAGTTTGAATTATAGTGATAATTGATATACAATTGAAATTTGGAGGGGAACAAGCTTTTAAAGAAGTCAAATTTTTGAGGAGTTTGAGGAAGGAAGAAGCAAAGGCTACATAATTGGGTAGAACTCCTCTATTTGAAACTTTTCTTTTTTAGTTATGTGAAATATTTGTACATTTTCTTTCATTCTATTATGGCTTGCTTTCATTTTTTTTGTTTAGCTTATTCCATGTTGATCAAATTGTTTGTTTGTGATGCAATATCAGATTGCCAAGCCACTCAACAACATCATTTCTTTAGGGAACTTCCTTCCCAAATCAATAAAGAGTAAAATATCAATTTATACAAACTTTGTCAAATTCATCCAAAACTACTTTTCATTCAACCAAAATCCATTTATTTCATTTCAAGTTATAAGGCTATCAGTAGCCAATTCACCATCTCCATTTAGCAAACCATTTTCAGAATCAGCTTTCAACTTTGTTCTTGTCATAAACAATACAACAATCACTCATCAACTCAACTTACCCCTTTAAGGAAAAAATAATCAAACACCTCTGTTCCTTAGACCTGCAATCAAACATCATCCCAGCCATTTAAGATATCTTTGCTCAAATCAACACATCCATCATCCTATCTTCACTTAAACACCATTTGTAACAACAACAAGCAACATTAGTTTAACACTGTCACCAGACCTTTAAGATACCAATTTCATTATGTTTTGATTGTAATATTCCAATATATCAGTATAGACACACTCTGACTACTTTGCATTCAAGAAACCATTGCCATATATTGGAAACATATGCCCAAATCATCAAATATTTCACAATCTACCTTCAAAACATTACCAAGCATAGACACAACTGCGGCATCACAAATGATACTGCTCCCAAGCACTTAACAACATTCCTTTCACTGTTTCTACATATTATCTATTTTTAGCAAACAATGCAAAATATCTCTAGTAGGCCAACATTCCATCTAATCGGGTGATTCCTTTTCTATCATAAAGCATTTACACAATCCCAATACTGATTCTCAAGCCTATTTTGATCCTTTTCATCATACTATAAAATTTATACACTTATTTCACAAAACAGAGTAGAACCAACATGTTGTCTACTGGTAAAAGCCCTTAAATAGGTCAATTTATCAAAGCAAGTCATCATAGAACTACTCACTAATCCACCAAACCTACAAACAGTCTTAGGCCATGTGTAGAAACTCACAAATAAACAAGTTTCAAGATGGGAAATTCCCATCAATACATAAAATCAGTAAACATTTGATTATAGGGTGAAAACACACCAACCATGAGGGTTTCTTTAATGAAACATTTGCAAAACCTCTACTACTCCGCCCAACAATTGAAACATGCTTCATTATGTCTATAAATTATTTTGAAATCATTTCAAAGCTCCTCTACATGTTGTTTCCTCAAACCCTACTGGAAAACACCATTTTTTTGAATGAGAAAATTTAGAATTTTGTTCATGCAATAGTATCCCGACTTCTTATTTCTATTTACCCTTGCCACACACATCTTCACATTGAAAAGACACTAAATATGATCCATTCCATTGACCTACTAGCCCTACATCGGTGGAATGGCTAAGAGTCACTTTTTAGACTCTCAAAACAATTCTAAGGAAACCACAAATCGAGACTTAGGAAACTAAGTTCAAATTAGATTGATTATTTGTATTACAATTCCTACAACTTTCAAGAATGAAAGAAGTCTCTTTCCCTAACAAGAATAAAATCTTAGAATGCTTGAATCACTATGCAACCTAAAAACAAGAATAGAAAAGCTTTCCAAAATAACTGAGCATAAGTTTTTTTATTAATTTTTATGGATTTTTGGGATACAAGATCTGCCTTTCTCGAGCTTACAATTCTTTTTAAAGGTGTCTAAATCAGTTGAAATAACTGCCTCTTCATCTTCATCAACCCATCCTTTCCCTTCCACAAAAAAGACTCTTCACCTTCCTACTTTTGTGCAATTTTACATTTTTACAATAATTGACAACTTTTGTTATAAAAAGCAACTTTTCAATAATATCACCTAGTGACCTATTTCATGGTGCAAATACATTGAAATTCATCATTTAATGACCTTCACTCATCATATTTACTTGAACATTACAAATTGAACAAATTAGCCTTTTGAAGGAATTTCATGACTTAGGTGCTTCTCGCGGCTTTGTCATGTTACAACCTTACGTTGTCAATGGACATTTTAAATCACACAATTCGATACACTTTCCTATTACATTTTTAAACCACATCTCTTTGAGGAATTTTGTTAAATTTAACAATTGACTTTCTTTGTGTATGCTTCCAAAGCTTTCATTGAGTTATTTTGACAAACAGTTATACAAACCAGCTTTCATTGACTTTCTTTGTGTATGCTTCCAAAGCTTTCAATTAGTTAATTTAACAACTTAGCACTTTTTGCACAGGTAAAATTATTCGTCATTCCGAAGAAATGAACTGTTAGAAGGAAAAAACTAACAGATGATCAACTCCAAGCCATCAGAGATAAAGAGAAAAAATGGATGAGGGAATATCATGAAAAGCAGAAATTGGGAACGATTGATGAAAACAAGCCAGTTGAAGAGGAACCTCAATCGTCAAAAAGAGAAAAGAAATTGGCAGCACAAAGGGCATGAATGTGAAATAGTCGTGCTAGCGGAGATGCAGATACCGTAGTTGGAGACACACCCTCTACCCCAAGTGAAAACGAAGGGACACCATTAAGCACAAGCGAATATGGAGGGACACCTTCTAGAACAAGTGAGTATGGTTGGACACCATCCACCACATCTGAAGTTGAGAGTACATCATCAATCGGAGTTGAGGAAAAAGGTATGCCATCATCCCCACGTGAACCTCAAGGTATGTCTTCTATTCCACCCTCGATCAAAGGTACACAATCTAGCCCACCTCAATTAAATATTGATGAAATTGCTAATGTTGAGATGTATGTACCTAGGAGAACACCACCTAGAATTTTGTGTAGAAAGCCAAAGTTTTTGATTAATATTGATGAGGATATTTTGTAGCACATGGAAGGTAAGATTCCGAGGCACTTGTAGAAGATATCTGATTAAGATTTGGAAAATGTTCTTTGAAAGGCTAAATGAGACTGCAAGATGTCAACTATTTGTTCAAATGATGAGGGTTTAAAGTACATAAACATCATGAAGACTCTTGGGTTGAGAACATCGAATGCATCAAGTGAAAACACTATTGTGAAGAATCTAATGGATGCTTATGACAGTGTGGGTAAGACCTCACGCTCAAAGGATAGTAATGTCACCCGATGCGTCATTATGTCGACTTTGGTAAGCTATCAAACAAAGAGATCTCACCTCATTAAAAAGAGAAGTGAACAAATGGAAATTAGTAGAAAAACTTTATCAAAATTCATTCAAACGGGGCAAAGAATATAGGGCACTGATTCAAATGAATTATGGGCATTCTCAAGGAGACTGCCACACAAAGATAAAAAAGTTGTTGAAGCATTAAGAACACTAATTGAAGATTATTGGAAGAATAATACAAGGCCATCTCCGAATCAAAGGGATGTCGTAAGAAGGAGAATCGATAGTCACAACCGTGAGCCACATCCAAAACATTTTTTGGATACGACTCAAACCCAATTTTTTCATAAATTTCAAAATTCTTATCCTCAAATTAGTATTTCTGAAAGATTTTTTGAAATGATTAAATATTTTTTATGTCAAGATAAATCACACACGCACTACTTGTTGCTGTAAACTACATATTGAATTCTCTAACCATTATGATGTTTATCATTCTATATGTTTACATTTGCATACTAATGATGTTTTGCAAGATTGTGGCATAGAAGCCCCACCAAAATATTCAATAAAGTTCTTATCAAAAAATTTATGTGAAATAGAGGATGGCCAAATATTTTATAGGACAACATGCTTGGATGGTTCATGCGAGCGTTGCGGTGGCTTGCAACGAATGCTAGCATGTCAACATATGGAAAGCACATATGAGGCGGGACAAAAACTAGTAGAGTTCGGGAAGTATAAAACAGTGGCATGTGCTACAAAAGATGGGTCTAAAGAAAAAAGGTGTGAGTTGGTTATTCAGAAGATTCCAGTGTATCAGTTCATGTCCATGTTTCGTGAAAATCTAGTGTATGAGTATGCAAGGCATACCCATAGAGCCCGATGGCTGGACACACAATTCAAGCTATGCAAGGGCACCTTTCCACTTGGTAGCATAGTATTAGTGGTTGGCTTTGCAGAGAACTACACTCTATAGCCACAACGTGAGGTGTAGTCACAGTATTATAATGGTTCTTATTAATTTATACTTGTATCCACATCAGTTTGGTTGATGCCAATGCTATCATCTTATTTTACTTTGTGTATCTGTATGTAACCAGGCAAACATTGATTGGTTTCCCCTTGCATAAAATGCAGATTTATGAGCCATCCAAGAGAATCTCAAGCAGAAAAGCAATGCAACATCCTTATTTTGATGATCTTGACAAATCTCAATTATGATTTTAAGCCATTACAAAAAGTGCATGGCTTGATGAGGAAATTTCAAGTTATTCATTTGAATTTTACCTATCATGACCACCTATGACGAGACATTATAAGAGCATCTCAAATTTCAATAAATTCTATTCATAAGAGCATAGAATAGGTGAGTGAACTCTTTGAAAAAATTCTCAAAGAAATGTGGTCTCATGGTGATGGAATGGCATGACGAGATGCCATGACAAGAAATTGTTGTGGATTGTCATGGCATTCCATCACCATTGAGACCACATTTCTTTGAGGCTTTTTTTCAAACAGTTTGCTACCTTTTCTATGCTATTGCTTATGAGTATGCTTTGATAGATTTTTTCCAAGCATCCATAGCCATTTTGGAAGCACCTATTTTAGGCTTTTATCCATAGCAACAAGGAAGCGAACTGTTTGATAGAATGCTTTGGTAAACATGTATGATAAATGTAGTAGCATAGAGAAGGTAGCGAACTATTTGAAAAAATGCCTCAAATAAATGTGGTCTCATGGTGATGGAATGCCATGAAAATCCACAGCAATTTTCTTGTCATGTGATGCAAAGGGGATGAGACTTTAGTCAAAACTCAAAGTTTCAAGGATTACAATGATGCAATCTCAAACACTCTTCCAGGCACCCTGATGGAGACAAGCCTCAATAGTGCACTTATAACTTAGATGATTTCCTAATGGACCCAAACCCTTGGAGTGATCTCAAGGAACTCAAAAAAAACTTGTCTTGAATGGTTTCAAAGCCCCAAACCTCTATCTTAGACAAAACTCACTTTTTGCACCTTGACTAGGCTTCTAGTGATGGTTTTTTGACTTTTCACTCAACTTCCCCAAAGGAATCCTCAATATAATGACTGATTCAGATGTGATTCATGATGATACACAATATATCAAATCATTTATGGCCCTTGTTCTGGATCAAACCTACCAAAATCTGTTGTTTCCTCAAATTTAAGGCCTAATTAGCCCACTTTTTCAAAGCAACCCCTCTCTAAACTTATCCCCTGACTATGAAACTTTAAAAAGTGTTTTAAAATGTTCCCAAACCAAATATTTTCAAGGTATTAGTCTTCTTTGACACCCTCAACACCCTAAATCACAAAACCCTCAATAAATTGCTCCAAAACTAGGGCCTCTTGAAAATTAGCTTTCCCAACACTTCTAGAACCTTCTCTTGGACTTTTCACCAATAACACAACATATATAAACACCTTCAACTCATAAATATATCCCTTATTAAGGTAGATATCCTGCTGCTACACTTTAGGCACCATTTTCATGCCCTTTTCCTTGCTAAAACTCGGTGTACACCCAAGAATCACTCTTTCCTGCACAATAACTTATTAGATCTGTATAATACAAGTTATATATGATCCATTTCAAAGTTTTCAGTCACACTCTCCCATGAAATGGATCATTTATTCATGAAGACTCTTAAAACTAATGAAAAATCTATACTTTTTGAGGACAATCAGCAATATAACACAAGAGACTGATTCCCAATGTTATTCAGGTCATTCAAAAGGTTAAATGCATGTAAATAAAAGTTCTTAAACCATCCAAATGAGAATGACACCAAAAGGAATAAGAGATTCATCAAAAAAACTCAAGAAAATGCAAAAAGATTGAAGTTTGTATTGATTTTCTGTAGCAGTTCGTACAACACTTGCAATATCATCCAACCCTCCATAAAAATGCTTTCTCCAGGCTTATAGACTCATCCTACAACTGTACCAACCGATTAGAATTGATTTTATTACATTATTGTGATTAAAACTCCTAAAACTCACTTTTCCGCCCAAAGTTGGATTTCAAAAATTTAAATTTCCAACATTGCAATTTATTAACTCCTATTAACTATAAAGCTTCCAAAACTATTACATATCATCATTCAACCTTATTTAACCCTAATTAAAACATCATATGCCTATTTAGGCTCCTAGAACATCATTGTTCCATTTTACAAGAATCAATTTGGTCCTATATGGTCCTTATCGGGACCCATAGGGCTTTGATCTTCTTTAATTACACTCATCCATGCCAAATGCCATTATAGGCTTCAAAATGCTATAATTGATGCTCTGGAAAGGTTTATAGGACTTCAAGACCCCTCCCATCTCTTGACTCTCCAAATGATCCTCAAGGAGCTTGGGTGCTCCTACACCATCATGGCATTCCACCACCATGAGACCACATTTCTTTGAGGCATTTTTTTCAAACAGTTCATTCCCTTGTCTATGCTATTGCTTACTATTATGCTATGATAGATTTTTTCTAAGCATCCACTTAAAGCTTGTTAAAGCTTTGTTTTAGGCTTTTAGCCATAGCAACAAGGCAATGAACTGTTGGCTAAATGCTTTGATGAACATGTATGAAAATGTGTTAGCATAGACAAAGGCAGGTGAACTCTTTGAAAAATACCTCAAAGGAAATGAGGTCTCATGAGTGATGGAATGGCATAGCGAAGATTCATAGAAATTGCTATGGATTGTCATGGGAATTCCATCACCATTGAGACCACATTTCTTTCAAACAACTGCCTTTTCTATCTTTATTATATTAGTATGCTTTGATAGATTTTTTCCAAGCATCCATACCTTTTTTGGAAGCACCTATTTTAGGCTTTTAGCCATAGCAACAAGGAAGCGAACTGTTTGATAAAATGCTTTGGTAAACATGTATGATCAATGTAGTAGCATAGAAGCTGACAAACTATTTGACAAAATTTCTCAAAGAAATGTGGTCTCATGGTGATGGAATGCCATGACAATCCACAACAATTTGCTTGTCATGGCATTCCACCACCAGCGGGGCCACAGCTCTTTGAAGAATTTCAAGCAGTTCATTCCCTTGTCTATGCTATTTCTTACTATTATGCTGTATTAGATTTTTTTCTAAGCATCCATGGCTTGTTTCAAAAGCACCTATTTTAGGCTTTTTAGCCATAGTAGCGAGGAAATGAACTATTTGATAAAATGCTTTGATATTTATGTATGAAAATGAACTATTTGATAAAATGCTTTGATAGACATGTATGAAAAATGTGTGTTAGCATAGACAAGGCAGTTGAACTCTTTGAAAAAAATGCCTCAAAAGAAATGTGGTCTCATGGTGATGGAATGACATGACCTAATGCCATGACAAACAAATTATTGTGGATTGTCATGGCATTCCATTTACCACAGACGCAGCAGGCATTTTTTCAAATAGTTCAACGCCTCTGTCTTATGATATTTTTACTATAATGCTTTTGATAGATTTTTCCAAGCATCTATAGCTTGTTTGAAAGCACTTGTTTTAGGGCTTTCAACCATAGCACAAGGCAACACTTGAACTATTTGAAAAAATGCTTTGGTAGACATGTATGAAAAAATGTGGTAGTATGTGAAAAGGTAGTGGAACTGCTGAAAAATGCCTCAAAGAAATGTGGTCTCATAGAATGCCATGAAACCAAATGCAATCGGGTACCGCTTCCTAGTTATTAGTTATGCAATGTGAAGTAATTGCATAACTACTTAGGTTAACTTTGTAAAAACTATATTGTAATTGAAATTTTGTCATCTATCAACATCTAGTTATTAATTATGAAATGTGAAGCAATGCTTTCAGTTTGAAAGATGTGCAATGCAATGTAATCAACGTTATGAATATAAACTACAAAAATCTATTTTTTACCAAGTTACCGGTTCGGTTTTGGGTTCAGGATCGTTCGAACCCTAGCTTGCCAGCTCGTGAATTTTTGGGGTTGGGTCTATTTTGGGTGTGGTAATACAAAAACATATAAAAAATCAGAAATATATACATATTTGTAGCAATAATCAAGTTTAGAATACACCACCATATTAATAGTCAAATAACATAGCAAAATACACCACCACTTTCATAGTGAAATATTAAAATATTAGTGATCTACTCGAATGTCATGATACAAAATTATAAATTAAAGTTCAAACATGAAAATGTCAAGTGTTTACAATCAGCCATTATTGATCATGGATCAATCTGAAAAGTGTGAACATTTTTCTATGTGGAAGGCAAACAAGAAAAATAGTGTTACATAATTATTTACATTGTGAAAGAGCCAAACCTTTTTCTTGCGAGATCGTAGAAGAATCTCAGTGATTTTTTGGGTGTCCTTGCCTTTGAATAGAACTATCCCGAGCCATGAATGATTGACAAGAACTGTGAGAAAGAAATAAGATAAATCACATGCAACTTGTTGCAATTTCTTTCCTTGGGAAAAGGGTAAAGTTTGTTTTTCAGTGGAGAATCTCCTTTAGAGTTTGAATGCATTGATAATTTTAAGATAGACTTAGCCAAATATGTCATCTAGGTTTGAAGCTTTTAGGTAAAATGTTTGCTTCTTAAAATTTTGTTCAAAATTCAAGATGAAGGCTCTCCTCCCTGGGAAGAGAAGGCCTATCAAACCTAACACTCTTATGCAACACTTCTAAGTTCTTGCTGATGCAAGATTAGATGCTAAGCTTCAAAATAGGCATGGTTATATAAATTCTCATCTCACTCCACTATCATTGCATCAAATTAAGAATTTTCAATCCTTTATGGTCTAGACAAGAGAAGTATGGAGTAGTGTTCCAATGCTAAAGTCTTATTGTGAATCTCTTTGCTATGAGTGGTTCAAAAATGAGGAATCTGTCTTTTGCACTAAATTAGAAATATTCACAATATGTGCTAGGAAGGAATATAAGTCCATAAGATCGAGTATGCAAGAACTGAGAATTGCAAAATTGGCTTACATTTGACTTCCAAACACATAAATTTTCACACTTTTCGATGTTCACACGTAAGTCAAAAAGTATATGTGCGTAAGTTGTAAAGTATACACTTGAATACACATAATTCATATCTATTGAACCATGAATTTATAATGCAAATATGGACACCATCGATAAAAAAATATTTGTATGAACCAAATAGCCATGTACGCATACATCAATATATGTCGATATAAGTATAAAATATAGTTACAAATAGCCATATAGGTTATTTAGAATGCCATATAGGCATACAATGTCAAATATATCCAACACAAAATATGTACAAAATTTCCATGTAGGCATACAACAAAGGGCTTGTGCATTCAAAATTCATTTCTCTCCATGCTCTAGTTCAAATACAATTTTCTTTCCCTTTGTTGGGCGATCTGATGGTGATAAGTTTGTCACCCATTTTTGCTGTGCTCGAGGAGTGCTCCTACTGCTCCTCCTAGGGTTTAGCTCATGGTGAAGTTTCAACTGTTACAATAAGAAGTAAAGACATTAATATATTTAACAAAATAATCACTTACGGCCATCTCACGATCACTCTCCTCGATGGAAATATTTGCACGCTGATGCTCAGGCGTGCTCAAGCCCTGTACAAACCATCCAAATAGGAATTAAACTACAAATCAATAATGGTTTGATTTTTCACTAGAACTAGTTCATCTATAACAATGAATGTAAATTGAAATTTAGTAATTTACGTCATACCTCCCCTATCAGAGCCATCAAGGATTGTATAGCGGAGGAAACACCAATACCCATTTCCCTCGTAACGTTTGGCGGTGTTTCTGTCACCAACATCTAAAAATAAAACAACAAATTATTCAATCACAAAAAAGTTACAATAGTGATCCATGTGATGACTTATAACGTATGAGATCTAATGAACAAAATTTTGAGTACAAGTATTAAACAGATATATTTTTTATTAGTAGTTATCGAATTTGAAGTAATCCTTTGAGTTTGAATGATGTGTAATGCAATGTAACCAACAAATGAATATAAACATCACAAATCTATTAAACTTAGAATTCATTACTTAAGTTCTCTTTAAATTCTATATTACCTCTATGAACATTTGATCAAATCTACTAGAACTTGGAGGTGTTTCTTTGAAACCTCCAATAGTACCTTGTTCAACATCCAAAATCACATATTAAAATACCATTCGTAAAACAATGCTATTAACACATGTAATAAATTTATAATTGTTTACTAACTTTACATACCCCACCGATAGGTGTACTACAAAAATAAGTAGGTGGATGACTGGTGTATCCAGTCTCTACACTGTGACCCTGTAATTTTATTAAAATAGTAAAACTAAATTAGTTAATCTTGCATTTCACAATCAAAATTTAATAAATTAAATTCAATGAACATGCTAAATTTTACCCGAGTGTCAATGCCATATGCATCATGCAAAATGTCAGCCATCCTCTCCATCCTCGTAGATGCATACGAATCAGGCTGCATAGTAGCATATGGATCCTACGTAGCACCTCCTGAGTGCCAGTAGGGTCATATGAACAAGTCACCTCGCAAGATTGACACACATGGGTTCAAGGCCACCACTTGAAGACTCGATGGTGCTGCATAATAGGGCTAGTGTGATGGATGACACTGTGGGTCAAATTCTGTGATCGCTTGCAAGTCTTTATGTCGGCACTCTCCTTTGTAATGATAGGCATCACTACACTACTCAGCCTAGCAAGAGGTCGTCTCCCTTGCCGCGTAGCCGCTAACGTGCTGAGCTGACCCCCCACCTCTCCCCTGGAACTCCCTCATATCAAAATAATTTGGGATTTGGTTCAATACAAACTCACTGTATAGTTTCCTAAGAAAATATTGGGGGACTTCACAATTATTGCAGGTGGGTAATCAAATACCATATACCATCTTTCATAAAAATGGTTCTTAATCTCTTGGTGGTGGCACCAATGAATAGGAAACCTCTTTGAATTGAGGGTAAGATTTTGATTTGTTTTAGGGTCAGTGAATAGAGAGCACAAATCACCTTTAGTAATTTTTAAATCTTTTACTTGTTTATATGATAGTTTGTCTGCATAATATGCCCTAGCTGTCTGCCTCCTATCTTGCCATCCATATATTTGTTGGGTGATTGCATCTACATTTTTTAACATGTCTTTCAATGAATTTGCTAGAAGCATTCTTTCTGTGGTTGAAGCATTTGGATCACTCAACATACTGAGAAGATCCTCAAGTTGTTTTCTATTGTTCTCAATTTCACTCCTCAAATTTTCTTGAGTGCTAGGAGGGAATTAAGAGAATGGTGGGGGAGGTTGATTTTGTTGTTGAGGTTGATTTTGTTGAGGATTTTTCCGTTGAGGATTTACCTCCTCTTCTTGTTGAGGATTTGCAAGATTTCCTACAAATTAAAAAAAAAATCAAATCTAACCTAAAACAAACAAAATCAATTTCAAACTAACAAATTCAAAAAAAATAGCAAACAATACTTACCTCCCGCATCTCTTCGTTGTCGTGGCACCATATTTGCAAACAAAATCCAACTTTTCTTGATGAAATTTGCAGAAATCCTTCCTCCTAGAACGTGAGCACAAAAGTGAGGATTTTTGGCCACGAGCAGAGCTGATAAACAGTAAAGAGAAAATGATACACATTTGAATTTTTTTTCCTTTTAAAATCACATAATGCGCTCTCATTATAATGCGCTCGCGTTATAATGCGAGTGCATTATGTCTTTCCAATTTTTTTTCCCATTTGGCCACAAAAGTGCGACCAACTTCATGCACCCGCCCATGACTCACCCCAACCCTCGACCGCCTTGGATTCCTAGTGAATGGCCTAAGGTGAAACATGGGACTATTACGAGATATCTTGGTATCCTCTTTGGCATTGGAGTCTCCCTTAAAGAGATGTGGTCTTGGTTCTTACATAAAGTTTAAAAAACTTTTGAATTGGGCAAATAAGTTCCTCTCTATGGTTGGTTGAATCCAAGTAGCAAACAAAATTCTTTTGGCCAATCATGTCTACATCTCTTCATGTTGGCTTCCCTCTAAAACATGTTACAACTAGCTGACATAGCTTATTAGAAACTTTCTTTGGGCTAAATTGTGTAATAAAAAAGGCTTTCCTATTACTTTGCAAATTCATTGCATTCTGCCTAAAGAGAAAGGAGGGTTGGGAATTATAGACCCATATACTCAGGGCATTTTCCTAATAAAAAAATGGATTATGAGAGCCTTGGATGGTGATGCTCCTTGGAAATATCTTGTTCCTCACTGCATTCAAACAACCACTGTTGGACACTCTTGGGACTTGGTCAGATGGAAAGATAAAATTCTTCTTGCCTCATACTTTAAAACTCATGGTTCTGCCCCCTTTAATTCCATTTGGAAAGTGTGGAAAATGACATCCAAAAAATTAACTTGGTATGATCAAAACTTGAGTCATTGTTTGAGTTTTTCCTCCTCTTCCATTTGGTGGAATCATTTAGTCCAATAGGACAATATTCCTTTGGCCATTATAAAAAATTTCAAGGGAAAACTTCTCTTTAAAAATTGCATTCAAGTATTTTGGGATTTATAGGATCCTTTGAAGTTTGAGTGGAAAAACTGGCAACAGCTTAAATCTCAGTTTAGACTTCCCCATTCTACTAAGACACCAATTCAAAAAATCAAACAATTAGTTAAGCCTAAGTTGTTGCAGCTCTTGTCTACACCATGTCATGACAATTTCCTTAACAATTGGAAATGGCCCAACAATCATAGCTTTTGAAATTTTCGTCTCAGACTTATTTATAAACAACTCCTTCCATCCATCTCCTTATCTTGTAGGCTTAACCTCAAATGGCATTGCAACCTCCTTCGATCAAAATGGAACAAATTAAGCTCTTTAATTTGGAAGTCTAAAGCTGATGCACAAGCCCAGTTGACTGCCTAGAAAATTATCCATGTTAAAGTCCCTATTAGTGATCGACTCTCCTTTATCTCTCCCACTCCAGCTTGCCCATTTTGCTCCAAAAAGAGACTATCAAATATGCCTTTTGGTTTTGTCCCCATGCTCAGAAGATCTAGAACTTTCTCTTCTCCAACTTCTTGATGCTTTTTCCTCAGGGGTGGTCTTGGAGAACCACTCGTCTTGGTCTCTCCTCATCTCACAATATTCTGACTCAGACTTTTAGACACATCATTCTTAATCACATTTGGAGATTTTGATGTTCGACGACTCTCTCATGTACATTTCACTCCTTGCAAGTTGAATCAATTATTATATGTGTTGATTTCTCTCTACAGATCCAAGTTCTCCACTCTATTGTCTAAGCTAATTCAGATTTGAAAAAGATATTGGATGTTCTTCAGAAGCAGCTCAAAGATCTTGAGGAAAAAAAATCAATCATTAATGAAGATCATACAGTCGGTTTATAGAAACACCCTGGTCAATGAGTTGCAGACTCCTTCAAATAGCAGTGATCGTTATCGTTATGTTTCTCATTCCTTTTAGCTGGGTAGCTTTTGTGGTTATGGGCAGATTATATCACAAGTTCTCTAGGTAGTATAGTTTATGTACAATTTCTTGTTGTTTTATTCAGTCTTATTGGAGCATTATTGTTTGTTGTAAGCCTTTGTGATAGGATGTCGCCAAGTCCTAACACTTTAGTTAATAAACACATTAATATATCGACCGGGTAGTGTCCAAAGGCTATATGCAATAGAAGACATCTCAACTTTCTCTCTCTCAGGTTTTCTAAATACCAAACAAATGAATAAAATTCTGAACTAGAGAGCCTCTAAACTTAGAAAGCAGGAAATCATCTATCTAGAAAGTTGGAAATAATTAAACTAGAAAGCATAAAACTATGAATATGAAAAACATCACCACTAAGCTAGAAAGCATGAAAATGATTAATCTAAAGAATGTATAAATTACAGAAGAAGTAAAACTTGTAAAGTAAATTAGGAAACATTTATCTAGTGCAAAATATAACAATCCAAACTACTTAGCATGAAACGATTTAACAATCTGAAACAACTAAAAGAAGGTGCTATGGAATTTCATATTTTGAATTGAAAGACTATGGACTTAACTACAACCTGTAGGATTGACATTGACAACATGACACACACATGAAAATAAATTCCAATTTCAATTATCATCTACTAAAAGAAAATACAGAAAGAGAAGTAAAATACTTATCTATCTATAACCCTCAAGTGGCTAGCTCTTGGGTGTTTCTACAACTATCTCAGATCACATGCACTGATAATCTCCAAGTTACTTCATTCAAAGGACTCCACTCACATTGCTAAAAAAAAACCATATTGGTAGCATAACGATATTCTTTTGTATTCATCATTTTCAACAGTTGCATATTTATATGAAAGTGGTTGTCAAAATCCTACTTTCCAATTAATAAAGTCTTCAATAGATTATCAACAACTAATGTAATTTAAATACCATAACATGAAGTATTAAAGAGGCTTTGTATGGGCGATAAAGTTTTAGAAGTAAAAATAATAGAAACTATGAAGACTCGGTCCATAACATATGCTCCTAAAATTTCAGCACCCACTCACTTGTCGTTAGCAGTGTTGAAACTTGCGTTAATTCCCTCTTGAATGGAATGGTAACTAGTGGTGGAAGTTGACCTGTGGAATACTCAAGAACTAAACCATTAAATCAACACAAATTAACTTATTTTGATTAATTTCCAGAAATAAAGTTTGCATGCTTATTCATAAAAAGAGAGCAGTTATTTATTCTAAAGGTAATTAATTGGTAGGGTAAATTGGGCTGAAAGGTATGAGTTTGCATATTGCACCCATTATATTGATGAGGTTATTTTTACCTCATCATTTCCTCTCCTTCCTAAGCTCAAGCGGGTCCTCCTGCTCTCTAGTGTGTTCCCTTTCCTTCATTCCCCTTATTCATCTCCTCATACTTGACACTGAGATCACACAAGTCATCTACATTTGTATCCAGCTCCTTTGGCTCCCTCAAGAATCCCTGATGAAAAGTGACCCTTTGTTCCCATCTTGCAAAGCTATTATCACTCTGGTCTATATTGGTATATGCTGAAGGAGGTGGTGAAAGAAGCAGGGGAGGTCGATACCTTATACCAATCCAATTAACCTTTAGTTTTTCAAGGATCTTGGCCAAAGCTCCTGCTCTTCTATAGGACCATTTAATATTAAGAGGTGAGATCAATTCTCTTTTCCTGAGATACATAGGAAGAGGGGTATATCGTTCTTCACATGCATGCCAAGCTCTTCCCATCAATTTTGGTCCTTGTTCCTAAAAGTAATCATAGGACAACCTGAGGTTATTATTGTACTTTCCATGTACTTATTTTTTAAGTCGAATGCTCAAAAATTGTGCCTTGAAAAAGAAATGCTTCCTATGAGGATATCTCATTTGCAACCCCATAGTCTTTTTTGCATGTGCATATTCTCTTGATCTATCTTTCCAGTGAAGCTGATTTCTCATTGTAGATAGGAATGATCTCAATCATACTTCTCCCACAAAGAAATTAACAAAGAAATCTGTATATTCTTCCAAGAGAAAATTATGAACAAAGAACTCACATATAAAATCTTGTTGTTCAGGGAGTGACTCAACAAATGTCTTTACAAATTCCTTGTCATTAGGATCATGTGGCTGATTTTGGCGAATTCTTTGTAATTTTCATCTTAAGAGTTGTTCATTAAGAAACATAGAGTACAATCGAGAGGGTCTTCTACAAGCTAATAGTAGTTCTCCAATTTCACAAGCATCCTATTTGCCCCTACATGCTTTATGAAATGATTCTTTTAGCATTACCAATTCCCTCTTCAGCCTATTATTCTCAAATTCCACATCCCTTAAAAGATAGCATTGTTCTATCCATTTCATTAGTATTGGAGGGATGTGTACCTGAGACCATTCTATGACAATGGGTTCAATTTGTGTCTCCTTAGACTCCATAGTTGGTTTAGTGTCATTCTCTTGCAAGTCTTGCTCTAATTCCACAATCTTACTCATAGAAGCATTCAATTCAGTTTCCTATCTATTTCTTTCTTCTTCAAAAGCACTAAATAACTGTATAAAATTGTTTTTCAAATATTGAATATGTTTATCTCTATCAGACAGAGCAACCTTCTGCTACTTATCTTGCTAATTCCATTGCTGAATCTGGTACTACAACTATTCAATGAGTTTATCTTTTCCCTCCATCTGTACTCTCAGTCTTGCAATTTCCTAGTCTCTTTTATTTACAATGGCAGCTTGTACCTCAATCTCTTCTTTCTACTGGTTAATTTGTGCTTCATCATTTTGTAGTCTAGTTCTTAATCCCATAATTTCTACTTTTAATTTTTCTAATTGTTCGTCACTCTGGCTAGATTTTGTATCCCCTCTATCCATAAAGAAGGATGGATGAGGAATTTCTACATCAGTATGAGGCACATTTTCTTCCCCAGTATCCACAGGTAAGGATGAGTGAGGAATTTCTACATCAGTTAAGGCACATTTTCCTCAATTTCAGGTATGCTTCCCACTCTGTCAAGAAATGGAGAAAGTCCTCCCACAGGTTCATCTTCAATCTACTCTGAATGTGGCAACTGTGTTTTCTCCCCCTCTTGCTCTTTGGATGACGAGATTTCCTTGTCCTCTTCCCTAGGGAATTGATCACCCTACTTTTCTATTTCATTTATTTCCCCACTACCTGGCAGACTTTCAATTTCCACTATCTTTGTTTGAGTCCTGACCTTCTTCCTTTTGGAAGTACTTCCTATGTCTTGGGGTCAGCTTCATTGGATCCTAAAGACAACCTTTTACTTCTCCAAAGAGGAGGATTCATTTGAAAAGTAACCTTACCTCATTTCTTCCTCTTGCAAGGAGGTTATTTTTCATCTTCGGAGGTAGAATTTCCAAATACGTTGTCTTTCTTGGGGTTTCTAGCTCATTCGGAAAGGTTTCTAGCACATCGCCACTGGGAGTCATTGAGGTCTATTGGGATTCAGGAGCACCCACAGCCTCAGAGGAGGGTTCTTCTAAAAACTGTTCTTTTTGCTTAGAGGAGTCTCCCTCCTCGAGTGGTCTTTCAAATTCAACCTTTTCAAATTTTTGCAGGAAATTTTGCCACGTCTTTTCTGGCTTTGTGCAAAAATGATATTTGCATATCAACTGTATGAGACCACAATGTTTTAGGGGCCCTATCCCAACTTTGTGTTTTTCTATCATAGAGGTGACTGAATGACATAGGAAGGCTAGTAAATTGACCCTAAAAGAAGGGTCCTCAATGCCATGGTGAAAATGAATTAACAAGCAAAAAGAGGGTCCCACTACTATAGTTATTTGTCCCTCACGGGTGAAATATTTCATTATCCAGGCTACAACAGTTCTCTAGGGTTCTAGAAGAGACATTCTATGGAAAACTTATTTTTTCCGTTGGTACTAAAGGTAATTATGGGTTGAGGTTCCCCTTCCCTATGAAATAATTCTATTAGCCTTTGATAGGTAACATTTGCATTTTCATTCAAATCAATTCCTTTGTTCTCAAGACTGGAAAGATGAGCAATAGTTTTTGTACTTACCCGAAATCGCTTGCCACACACCAAAGTCTGTCCATCTACAAAATTCTCGACAAATTGTTTTATGAGCTACTCCGTATACCCGTCAAACTATTTCATGAATTCCAGCCACCCAACTTTTTGAAATAGAGTCGTAATATTTCCCAATGCCAACAATTGAGCTGTAGAAGTTGGTTCAGACTTTTTCTTGGCCCCTCCCATTCTTCTCCATTTATTTTCTTGCTACTCTGTGAAATTTTGCGAAACTCTTCAATACCTTCCTTGTTGAATTATAGACAAAAAAAGAACTCTGTGTTGATATACCCAATGGAGGAGGAATTAATCACCTTTCTTGTCACCTTATTGAGTAATTATGGCAAGTTTTCATGGGGAATAATGTAACCATTGTTTTACTTCCAGTAATCATGCTATGGCATAAGTTTGAAAATTACAAAAGGAAACAGTTCATGCCAATTAATTATCCTTTATTCAAAATAAGTACTAATATTTAAATAAAAAAATTCCCACGCACCTTACATCTTGTCACTAGATTGAACGTCGCTTACTTGTGCTCGTGTAATTGGATAGTTGTTATGATTGGGTGAGGGTGGTGGCAGATAATAATGACATGGATGAAATAGTTGAAATGACAACAAAAAAATATTATGAAAAAAAAGGGGTGTCATAATAATTTTATTTATTATGGGAAGATTTATTATGATGTGACAAAATGATTATTAGGGAGTAGATCTCAAGGCGGAAGAAAATAAAATGAAGGGCATGCACATAACTTAGGAAAAATAAAAATACTGAAAAGGAAAAGCTTACAAAAATCTGGGGCATTGTCAAAAAATGCAACCAGAGTAAAGGAAAAGAAAGTTCTAGAACATCGTCAAGAGATGTCTCAGAATGCAGCAACAAGATTGAAGATTCCAAAGCATCGTCAAAAGATGCAGCCGAGACAAAAACCAAAATTTCTGGAGCATTGTTGAAAAATGCAGCTAGAAAAACAATCAAAATTTTTGGAGCATCATCAAAAGATACAGCCAGAGCAACAACCAAAATTTCTGGAGCATCATTGAAAGATGTAGTCGGAGCAACAACGAAAATTTTCAGAGCATCGTTGAAAGATGCAGCTGGAGCAACAACCAAAATTTTTGGAGAATTATCAAAAGATGAAGCCAGAGCAGCAACCAAAATTTTTAGAGCATCATTGAAAGATGCAGTCGGAGCAGCAACCAAAATTTCCAGAGCATTGTCAAAAGATGCAGTCGGAGCAACAACCAAATTTTCTAGAGCATCTAAACAAATTTCTAGAGCATCCGAACGAATTTCTGAAGCACCTAAGCAAATCTTGGAGCATCGCTGAGAGATGCTACTAGAAGGAAGAAACAAAAGAATTCTGGAGCATCACTGAAAAGATGTTGCTAGAAGGAAGAAAGATGTAAGATTTTGGCCTTGGCTTCCCAAAGCATCATTGAGTGGTGTGTCATAATGTAGGATGAAGCAAGGAGCGGGGCAAGTCCGTTGTATAGGTTCTAGAGCATTGCAGCAACAAGTTCCACAGCATCACAACAACCATGCTAACAAGTTCTAGAGCATTGTAGTAGGGTGCACCAGAATTGTGTTTTCCAAAAAGATGAAGTCCTACAAAATATAGAAAAAGTTTAGTTAAACTTAGAAAGCAAGAAATCATCTATCTAGAAAGCTGAAAATAATTAAACTATAAAGAAAAAAACTATGAATCTGAAAAACATCACCACTAAGTTAGAAAGCATGAAAATGATTAATCTAAAGAATGTATAAATTGTGGAAGAAGTAAAACTTGTAAAGAAATTAGGAAAAATTTATCTAGTGCAAAAGATAAAAATCCAAACAACTTAGCATGAAACGATTTAACAATCTAAAACAACTAAAAGAAGGTGCTTTGAAATTTTAGATTCTGAATTCAAAGACTACGGACTTAGCTACAACCTACAGGATTGACACTGACAACATGACACACACATGAAAACAAATTCCAATTTCAATTATTATCTACTAAAATAAAATACAAAAAGAGAAGTAAAATACTTATCTATCTATCTATAACCCTCAAGTGGCCAGCTCTTTGTTGTTTCTATAGCTATATCTTAGATCATATGCACTGGTAATCTCCAAGTTACTTCATTCAAAGGACTCCATTCACATTGCTCAGTAATTCAAAGAGTGGCGAAAAAACTCACTTTTATTCATATGGTAGTTTAACTTAAAAAAAAGGAATATTGGCAGCATAACGATATTCTTCTATATTCATCATTTTCAATAGTTACATATTTATATGAAAGAAGTTAACAAAATCCTACTTTCCAATTAATAAAGTCTTGAATAGATTGTAAACAACTAATGGAATTTAAAACCCATAACATGAAGTATTAAAGAGGCTCGGTACGAGCCATAAATTTTTAGAATTAAAAATAACATAAACTATGAAGACTCGGTACATAACATATGCTCTTGAAATTCTGGCGCCCACTCACTTGCCTTCAATGGTGTTGAAACCTACGTTAATTCCCTCTTGACTAGAATGGTAACCGGTGGTGGAAGTTGACCTGTGGAATGCTCAAGAACTAAACCCATTAAATCAACACAAATTAGCTTATTTCGACTAATTTCAAGAAATAAAATTTGCACGCTTATTCATAAAAAGAGAGCAATTATTTATCCTAAAGGTAATTAATTGGTAGGGTAAATTGGGCTAAAAGGTATAAGTTTGCATATTGAGTCCATTATATTGATGAGGTTATTTTTACCTCATCACTTTGGTTGTCATCTATAGACATTTGCATCTGCTTATAATCTTTTTGTGGCAACTTGTAACTACTCTTTTGGTGCTATTTTACAACCTATAATTGCTTGTTAAGTCCTGTCGCGTGGGCTTTATTTTTGTTGTTTTGTCATAGTTGTAATTTTATTCTTTGTAACTGCTTGTAAATGCCTTTTTCTTCCAAAAAAAAAACTAGTTAAAACTGTAAGCAGAATGTGTATTAAGTAGTTTTGATTTGAAAAGTGGCCTAAAATGGGCATTTTTAGTTTTAATTGACAAAGCTTACATGTCGTTGAGTTTTGACTGTAGTTATCTTTTTTATATTATCTTTTTATTCTTTACATGGATCTCCAAACATATTAAACTAGCACTTGCATCTAAAAGACACTCAAGGATTACGCCATAGTATACTATATGTATGTTAATATGTTAAAGATTATGCATTTGTGTATGGATGTGCTACAAATATTAGTTACATGTGTTGGATTAAATAATTAATAATAAGTTTTAAATAATGGAATGAAATAAAGTCAGACAAATGTAGGTTTTTCCTTAAATAAATTAAGTATTATTTGATTATTAGATATTTGCATAAAACTATATATACTTTAAATTTCTTCTTGAAGTTAACTTCAAATACAAATCTAGATTACATTATTGGTGTAATGTTAAAGGAAACAACAAAACATGGAATACAACAATATCAAAATAGGGAAGGGAAGAAGGCCACAATTAAAATCTTACAACATAAAAAATCAAACTATCCTTACAATGCCACTGACTTATTATGGGTTATGTGATCTATGGACATTTTGAGGTTGGAATTACTTCCATGTGGTATTAAAAGAGAAATAGATTAACTGTGATCTAGACCACAAAAGCCTCCATTAGAAGACGAGTTAATAAGTAAAAAACTATGCCGAACGATATTGACACAGGGAGAGCAGGCAAGGCATTCTAGGAAAAAGCCAACAAAATCAAAGTCACACCAAGCCCTACTATAATAGCAAGATAACATGTATAAATAGTCATATAATCATTCATGGTTTCCCTCCCTACTAATATGTTGTAGAATATAAAATTTCCCAATCCTATCTTGATTGCACCTGATGAAGAGAGCCCCATCCTTTCATTTGGTTCTACAATTCCATTGACTTGAGGAGCTGAATTTTGTCTCTTGCTACCATCAGTGTGGTCCAATAGGCTTTCCAATTCAGGCAATGGTGAAGGCTGAAAAGAATCATAGAAACACAAACACAAAAGGAAGAAATAGAACATAGAAGATTAGCTCAAAACTTAGAGCCGCTAAGACTTGTGCATTGCTTCCAATTTATAAGCAAATGCATATTAAATTATTCCTTCACTGTAGCTTGTTGTTAAATGTAGTAGTTAATGAGGATAGTTGAAATAGAGCTTCTCAAGAATAATCTAGAAAGGAGGAAGGTTCAATACTTTGGTGCTGGTCAAATTGGATGGCTATAGAATTCAGCTATGGACGGTTCTGGATAGTGTGGTCGGTTGGTTTATGTTGACAACCTTCACATAATCAATTTACTTCCAACATCCCCTCATAAATTAATTATGCTAATTACTCTAATTGTCCCCCCATAATCTAAAAAGATGGGTCCCAGCTTAAAGCCTTGTTAGGCACCCATTTACATTCACTTAATCACTATTACAATGATGGCCTATTTTTGCAATTTCTTCTTTGCAACTTTCATACTTGCTTGCTAACCAATATTTTGATCTGCAATCCAATTTCTTCCTTTTTGGAAGTAATCTCCCTCATGCTACTACACTTTTCTACAAGAATTTAGTTCCATCCTTTTTTCAATCAAACTTGGTGTTTTCATGCACCGTCACCTCCATCTTTAATCTTTAGATCACTTGAATCTTAGATGCACCTTTTTTGAAAAGAGTTCATTAACTATAATCTCCCAAATTCCATGATGTCTTTCAAGACAATGATTTCCTTTGAATCAAATTATCTCACTTTTCTCAAATGTTCAAACTATCTTCAAGATCTTTAGATCTTTTCTCAAACATTTTCTTTGTTGATAATTTCAAACCATTTTCAGGTCTTCAAACCATTTTTCAACTTTTGTTTTGGCTCCTTTAATCTGTTGCGATAATCTTTCAAACCATTGATTTTTAAATATTCAAAAATTCAATCCAAAAGTACACTCAATTTTTGCATAATGTGTTACAACACAATGATCAAACTTCTCTTATTTGCTATCTTTGATGACATATGCATTCTTATACTTGAACAATCTTTTGATCATACCTGTGATCTTCTTCCAACCTAGTCCACAGACCCATCCACAATCCATTTTCATGTATCCTGCCATTGATTCATTCTTCCAATCTTTGTTCAAACACATTTTCTCACAATGATTCTTTAATCCACATATACTGCAAGGATGTAAATTCCAACATTTTTCCTTTGTATGACCTTTTCTGTTACAATGTGAACATTGCATACACTTCATTTCTTGAATAAATTTTCTTGATCTTGGAGCCCTTGTATCATTCTTTCTTCTACCTATGACATACCTCAAATTTTCATACTTGGGCCTCATAACTAGTTCAATAAGATTTTTCATTTCTTGTTCATGCTTTCCTAACCCTTTACATTTATAACCCATTCTTTTCATGATTTTTAAACCAACAATATTTTCACTAGCAACATTTATAGAATAAAATGCATTATCACCACAACTAACAAGATTCTTAGTCTCATTAACATGTTTATCTCCATCACAAACAACTTCAACAAACACAAACAAACAAAAAAATCAGATAAACACACACAAAAGGTAGAATAAAGAACTTCGTTCTTAGATGTGGTTGCAAGAGCTATGCTTTGTCTTTGGATGGCCCTTAAAATCTCCAAGATCTTCACCGCTTGCAAAAACACTAACCTATATACCATTAAAGAAGACTTGCTTCACACAGATTCACCATCAGATCTGATACTGGATGAAATGAATCAAAGAAACACAAACACAAGGAATAAACAGAACATTGAAGATTAGCTCAAAACTAAATTATTAATTTTATTTAATCTCATTATTGAACTCATTGTTCTGGATAGTGTGGTCAGATGTGTTGGACTCAAGGAACACTGAGAGAGGGGGGGGTGAATCAATGTTCAACAATATTTAAATTTCATTTCAAATCTTAACCCATTTACATCATTTCAACAAAATTAAAGATCCAAGCACAAGAAGGAAACAATCAAAACACCATAACACCAATATTTTTACGTGGAAACCCTGTTAGGGGAAAAACCAGGGTGGAGGTTAATCCACAATTTATACTCTATTAAAAGTATGAAGAAAAAGGGAATGCACATGCATTTAGGCACACTTCCTAGAGCTCACTGCTCAAAATAAGGAAGGATCACTCCCTTAAAAAATGTTTGGATTACAAAAAAATGTTGAATTGAGAAAGTAGCATCTACAAATGCCTGGTATCATTTCCGGTGAAGCTCATAGATCATATCCTGGACCTTCTGTCTGATTCTACACTTCACTCTGCTCTGCCTTAATTTGCATCACAAAAATCCTCCTCTACACAAGAAAAATTCACTCAACTGATCTTCTGATATTCGCACACACATCTTCTCTACTCTTCACACCCATACATACATCAAGATGAATTACCTGAACTCACATATATATCCACTATCAAGGGTTTATTTGATTTATGTCGACTTCAGCGAAATAAAAATATTTTCCAATAGTCAGGTGAATTCACATTTGATATTTGATGCGTACCCATGATCGTTAGCTAATGTTATGCTAAGACCCAAAAAAAAATTTCCAACACAAGAAACAATTAAACAATTAATCCTCATACATTTGCGACATGCTACATTCAGTAGGTCGGCCACCATGAGCAAATAAACAAAAAAATCATCTTGCCAGATCTCCTAACTCATACACTGATTAATGCAACAACACAAAACTTAACAATAAGAAAAAATAGATGCTCAACAACCTTCCCAAAATCCAAAACCTAAAATGATAATTTGGTGAAGCATACAGATCACCATACTAACCAGATACCCTATTCTTCATTCTCACTTCTGGTAAAACTCTGTTCTTCACTCTGCCTGCCGGTAGGAACAAATTCTGATTTGTGGACTAGAATAATGACTTAGGCTTCCATCAATGACAAAAATAGAAGCCATATGCCAACAAACTACCCCTTTGGAATTGATGGCAACACTTAGTGAAAAATGACTAAGTGTCAAAAATATGATTACACTGCCAAAATTTCAAAATTACAAAATTTCAAAAACCAGATCCCCCTTAGAGTGATAATTAATTTGTCATGGCTCTCTCTCTCCCCCTTTGACATCAATGACAAACATATTTTTCATTGCACTCTCTCTCCTTTTCAAAAATTTGATCAAAATTTGAAGAAGTACAACTGCTACTCGAGTCAGAAAATTATCTTATACTTATCTTTCATTTTCAAAAGAAATATCCTCCAAGCTTCCACTGCAATCCCAATAATTATGATTATGTTGTTCTCTGATGTCCGATTGATAATCTGGATGAGAGATTTCAGAATTGTGATTGCCTCTTCTAATTTTTCTCGTTTCCTTAGAACCTCAATCAACTGCTCCAATCTGCATTTGGTTAAATACTTCACCTTCCAAAAGGCATCCACAAGGTTGTTTCTGGTGAACAAAACTTTTTTATGCTCAGACTGCAACACTTGAATCATTTTCTTGACTACGCCATCTTGATCCTGAAACATGTTATAATCCTGACCAATTTTGTTTAGCTCATATTCAATCTACTCCAGATTATCTCTGTATCGCCCAACTACATGAGGCCAACAAAGACAATAGTTGTAGATGTTGTTGGTTGAATTTATGAATTTCCTCAACACATTCATTTTCCTTTTTATTTTGGTGAGAGATATCTTGAACTACTGCTTTAGATGTAGAATTATCTTTCCCTCTTTCCTGTCCTAAGACTCAGAGACCATGGCATCCTTAATGCACTCAATCATCTCTTCAGGAAACACATTCTGCAAACTCTCCAAACCAATGTTATTGTGGAAAAAATAAGTACTTAGTGTGTTTTCAATCAGGTCCTTCTCATAAGAGGGTCTCTCAGACCATATGTCTGCAATTTTTCGCATCCCATCTTTCTCCTAAACAAGCTATAATATCTTTGCTTTGGATAAAACACCTTGTTCTTCGCTTCCTTCTGCTAAAACTACATCTAGTTCAACTGATTCTGGTTCTTCTCTTAGAGTGTACTCATCAGATTCTTCATCTGGTATGTCCACAATCACTAGATCTTTACCTTTTCCTTCAATTTTTGGAGTCTTGTGTGTTGGAGGAGTGTAATCAACAATCTCTTGCGCTCTTTTCTTCTTCCTCTCCATCTCACTGGAAGAAGATCCAACTTCAAGTTCTCTTATCGAAATGGTAATGCTAGTTGTTCCAAACTTCCCTAGCAATTCTTCAAAAAAATATGCATATACTCTTTCTCATAATTTTCCAAAGTGTTAGAGTGTTCAAAAATTTGTTTACAAACCGGTTCATTTTATTTCCATACAAAATTATCAATATGCGGAAAGCAACTCAGAAAATACATCACAAAACATATGACCAAGGTACCAAACTTGAAGGGGTAATCTGCCTCTTTTGTTAGTTGCACATTTTCCATCAACTGATCTTTTAGCAATCCACCTAGATCAAAATCATGATCCTCCATTATCATTTTATGAGAGCTATAAATTGTTCCTGTTGAAGTTGCGCCTTCCCTGTTTCTGAAAAAGATTTTGTATGAAATTCCATGCGCAATGTACCTTGTTATCAGATCCTTGATTGTCGAAATGATCAAAGCCCTTTGATCTCCTATTACTTTGGTTAGGGTTTTGACCTCCTTGTTTTGAATCAACTTCTTTTTTGGAATATCCCCAACATTGAATAATGTAGTTAAATTCTTGATTACCTCTTTCAAAATGTGATAGGGTTTATCCAGAGTTAGAATGCCATCATTCAATCTATTTAAGATAAACCTAACGACTTCCATGTTATCAAAGTATGGAAACTTACTCCAAATGTACAAATTTATGTGTTTCACACCTTCAAGCCATTTCAATTCATTGTCTGACAACAAATTTATCGCATCCCTAATCTTCTCATTGATATATTCATTTAAATTCACCATTTCTTTGATTTTCTTCATTTTTCCTTTCGTATCGAACAAGTTTTCTACCAAACACCAAATTAAGTGAGAATTCTACAAGCAACTGAAATACCAGATTAATTCGCCGTCGAAATGACTTTACTCCTTCAAAATTCTACTGCAGAGGGTCTCCTATTTTTCTTCAATGCATGGTGACAAATGAGGGTTCCAAATACCCTTTTATAACTCATACACCTAACCTCTTTATCGATTAAATATTTTTCCCTAGGTGTTTTCGATACTTTGCCTTCTCAAATAACAAACAAATAATTCATTTGCGAACCTTCTACTTCTAAAATTTCTACATAAATGACCACTAATACAATTTGTAAACTACTGACAATTTCCTACATTTTGGTGCCAGCTACCGATAGGGGGACAAAGGATTTTCTTGAACAACTCCCCCTTAGGCCAATGGCCTGGGATCAATTTTCAGAGGAATTATGAGAACCTGCTTCCGGTGCAGGGTTATTTCCTTCATCAGATTCATTCTTCCTTACCCATGTTTTCTTCATATGATCTCTTATCTCTTCCACAGTCATTTTCCCTTTTCCTTTATCATATTTCTATGAAATTCTTCCTTTGTATACCAAACCTCTTCTATCCATGTTTCTATTCCTGCAGAATCTTGCAATGTGACCAAATCTGTTGTAGTTATAATATACTAGATTTCTTTGCCTAGAACACTCATTCCATTGATTTCCTCTTGATCTGCATTGATTAGCAATATGCCCAAAACTTCCATAGCTGTAGCATTTAACATTCCTTACATTAACATACATACTTCTGCATTCAATTGAATTATGACCAAACTTGTTGCAACTGAAACACTAACCGGGAAATGATGGACTACTTTAATTCATTTTACTTCTACACTGAGAAGCCATATGACTAGAAATTTATTACAAGCAAAGCAGTGACTATTAAAATTCTAAGCATTGGGTTGTCTTACCAGATACATTCTTCTTTTGTTTATCTGATTTCTTTGTTTGGAATCCTTATATTCAGATCTAGAGCTTTCTCCCTTCTCATATCAAAGACTTCACTTGTCATTTGCATCCTTCTATCCTTTAGTCAACTCATCAAGCTTAGTAGAATTGATCTTAAAATTCTCCTTGTATTCATTTGTAGTAGTGAGTTCATCTCTGAGAATAATTATCTGTCTTTCAAGCTCTTGTTCATTATTTCTAGATTGTTGCAATTCAATCTTCAGCTGAATGAATCCACTATTAACTTTGCTGCATTCTTCAGATCTTTCTTTTAAGGACCGGGCTAGATTCTCCTCATTCTTCCTTCTTTCTTCAATCTCCTTAGTTTTCCTCATCATGATAGATTCCATCTCAAGCTTTAGAGTAGCGTTGTCTCTAGCAAGCTTTCACATTCTTTAGTTATGTATTTTAAGGTCTAATTCAGGTGAACATCTTCTAGGATTTTACTTTCTTTCTGCTTTAGCTAATCACATAGTTCCTTCCTCTTTTCTCTTGACTCATTGATTTTATCCTTCAATGATTGAATGAATTTTTCAGCATCCTTAAGATTTTCTTTTCATTCCATGACTTTTGCTTTATACTGATCAAGATCATCAAGTTCCACCAAAAGCTACTGTTGAAGACTACCAGAGTCCATTGCATTCCAAGATCCACCTCAAGCTATAAAAATTCTTCAGAGGAACCTGCTCTGATACCAATTTTTGGACTCATGGAACATTGAGAGGGGGGGTGAATCGATGTTCAACAATATTTAAATTACATTTCATATCTTAACCCATTTACAACATTTCAATAGAAGTAAAGATGCAAGCACAAGAAGGAAAACATCAAAACACCATAACACCAAGATTTTTATGTGTAAACCCTGTTAGGGGAAAAACTGTGGTGGAGGTTAGTCCACAATTTATACTTTGTTAAAAGTATGAAGAAAAAGGGAATGCACATGCAGTCAGGCATACTGCCTAGAGCTCATAGGTCAAAATAAGGTAGGATCACTGCCTTACAAAATATTTGGATTACAAAAAAAGGTTGAACTGAGAAAGTAGCATTTGCAAATGCCTGGTATCAGTTCCGGTGAAGCTCATAGATCATATCTTGGACCTTCTATCTGATTCTGCACTTCACTCTGCTCTGCACCTTAATTCGTTTCAGAAAAATTCTCTTCTACACAAGAAAAATTTGCTCAACTGATCTTCTGATATTTGTAAAAACATCTATTCTGCTCTTCACACCCATACATACATCAAGATGAATTACTTGAACTCACATATATATCCGCTATCAAGAATTTAGTCACTTTATGCCGACTTCAATGAAATAAAAATATTCTCCAATAGTTAGCTGAATTCACATTTAATACTTGATGCCTACCCATCAAAGTCGGCTAATGTTATTTTGGGGTTAAAAAAAAATTCCAATACAAGAAACAATTAAACAATTACTCCTCATACATCTACGACATGCTACATTCACTAAGTCAACCACCATGAGAAAATAAACAGAAAAATCATCCTGCTGGATCTCCTAACTCATACACCGATTATTGCGACAACACAAAACTTAACAATAAGATAAAATAGATGCTCAACAACCTTCCTCGAGATCGACAACATAAAATGATAATCCGGTGAAGCATACAAATCGACATACTAACTGGATACCTTGTTCTTCATTCTCACTTCGTGTAAAACTTTGTTCTTCACTTTACCTACTGGTAGGAACAAATTATGATTTGCAGATCGAAATAATGACTTAGGTTGCCATCAATGAAAACACTAGAAGCCATATGCCAATAGAATGGTATGTGCCAACAACCTTCACATAATTAATTTACTTCCAACATCCCCCCATAAATTAATTATGCTAATTACTCTAATTGTCCCCCCATAATCTAAAAACATGGGTCCCGGCCTAAAGCCTTGTTAGGTACCCATTTACATTCCCTTAATCACTATTACAATGATGGCCAAATTCTATCTATAAATTCCATACTTGCTTTCTAACCAATCTTTTGATTTGCAATCCAATTTATTAATAGACTTAAAGATTTGTAAGTTTTGGTTAGGAGGGGCAACAAACTTATTTCCTTGATCATTAACACCGTCAACTGAAAGCTGACTGGAATCAATAAGGTCTTGCACAAGATGTTTAAGATGCTTACAATGTTCTGTGTCATGTCCATTGTGTCGATGATAATGGCAATAAGAATTTTATCTAAAGTTTGGAGGTAGAGGCTTATTAGGATCAAGATTCTTAATGGGAGGTAAGGTGATCATATTCTATTCTAAAATTTATGACATTTTGTTATGGAGGGTATTAGGTAAGGGAGCACATTGTCTAGCTAGATCCCAAAATGTGAAAGAAGTTGTCTTCCTTATAGCAGCCACTTGGGTATTAACATCTTGAGTTGTTTGTTGAGGGGGATTTAGTTGAATGAAGCCTTTATCCTATTTTCTAAAAGGTTGATAATTTTTTTGGTTTGTGGATTCAAACTTCTTAGGATGACTAGAGGTGGGTTTTGTTTCACAACTAATTAAACGAAAAAAGGTGGTATATGATATCAATTTTCTCCTATTATCATTCAATAATGTCCTAGGAGTCTTAATTGGATTGACTATCAACCTCACAAGGTGAGTCAATTATCAACAAGGAAGACCTAGGAGGGGTTTCTTTCAACTTTGAGGGGTTCACCACCAAGCAAATGCTTGGAAATGACAAACAAGAATTCAACTCACAAAATCTAATAATGCAAGCTAAATGAAGGATGCAAATGATGAAATTCTGCAACAGGGAGTTAGGATGTGTGTACTTGGGAAATATGGAAATGCAATGAGGATTTTGGAAATGCAAAAATGTTGTCAAAAAGTGCTATTAAGGACTAATACACTCTTACTATTGTCTTAGTCCTGTTGTTGTTTTTTCGTGGCAGATGTAGAATCCTGATTTGGAAGAATTTCTAAAAAGTATGTTCGGGAGGACTAAAATGGCCTTACTATTGCCTTAGTCCTATTTGGAATTTTTGAAATCACTTAGTGTGGTCCTGAGGCTTGATGTTTGCACTTCCTTCTTCTTTGATCTCAGGGTCTGAATCTTCCGGATCTAGCTTGTAGATGAGTTTCCGTGAAGATGAAAACTTGAAAACTTTGCAACTTTTCAATTCAAAGGATCTTCAAGTCTTCAAATCTAAATTTTCAATCACAAACATGTAAAAGGGGAAAAACTTGTTGAATTGTTAGTGACTAGGGATTTTCCCTGGTCAAACCCCTTTTTGGTAATTAAAACTTGACATAAAATATAGTAATGAAGGGAAATGATGAATGAACAATATGTAATGTTACAACTCACCAAACCCTTGTTATAAAGTCAACAAACTTGTGTGGAATGGCTACAATGGATATGGATCTTGAATCTAAGAAAGGCTTGAAAGATATGGACTTGAATTGCTTCCTTGAATCAAAACCCTACATCACAAATGTTACCACAACAACACACATGATGCAAGAATATGCTTGAATCTTGATCATGGCTCCAAATGCTTGATGAAATGCTCTTGAATGCCTAAATGCTTGGATGCTTGGATGCTTAGATTTATTGTTATCTTGTTATATGAAAATGAGAGGAAGGGACCTTGTATTTATACTTATCTATGCTTAATATTTTGAGATCACATCACACCAAGCTGACATATGAATTCATTAATTAAAGGAGGCTAAATCCCATCAAAATTTGAAATTAAATCCCAAAAATACCCCAAGGGGGACGAAGACGTCCTAGGTGGCATCTTAGTCCCAAGACATGAAACTTGGGGCACATACACCAAAAAGGGGCCCATTTAAGATTCCTAACAATCAAGGTCCCAAGATCTTTGGGGGACAAAGATGCACTAGGTGGTGTTTTAGTCCCAACCCAAAAATCAAGGACACTTAGATATAATCATTAAATTATTATTTATCCATTGGAGAATGTCAAGATTAGCCAGAAAAAGATATAATTCATAGGGCTTGTGGATACAAAATAGGACGAATTAAGACATAAATAGGAATAAATAAAGCAAGGTGGGCTCAAACAAGTGTGAAAATGCAAGGTTATGCATTTTACTACACTACATTTAGCCCCACTTTAGTGAGAGGATGAACTTGCTTCAAACTCACACTAAAGTAGCCAACCACACAATCAAGAGGGGTTCAAATGTACCAATGCTAGTAAGATAGGATGACAACAATCAAGAGGGTGGCCAAACGCCCAAGATCAAGATCCTATGGAAAACCAACATAGGAACAGAGAAACACGCATGTGGATGATATATGAAGCCATAATCAAATCACAAACATACACCACTAAAGATGGAGAAAATAAAAAGAAAAGGGAAAATGCAATGGATCAAGCTTTGACTGGCCATCTAATGTGGTGGACTGGGTCTAGGCTATTTGTGCAAAAAGAGGTTTACAAGTAGAACACACTATCCACTATGCAAAAAAAATGCATGCTCACAAGGCCAGTGAAGCTAGGTGTCCACTAGGTGAGCCCCAAGAAGTCCATATCAAAGTCATATAAGCCCATGACTATGATAAGGACAAAAAGAAAAATGCACGCTCACAAGGGCTAGTGAAGCTAGGTGTTCACTAGGTGAGCCCCAGGGGACCATATCAAAGCCATACCTCCATGAATTTAGTAAGGTAAAAAAATGCATGCTCAGAAGGGCTACTAAAGCTAGTTGTTCACTAGGTGAGTCATAGGGGACCATATCAAAGCCATACCTCCATGAATTTAATAAGGCACAAAGAGGAAAATGCAACAAGAAAGAGGGATGTTGAAAGGGATTTTGCTTAGTTCGTGCGAGGTCTTAATATTAGGGGAAATTATTCCTAATGTCTCCAAGAGAGGACCAATCAAAGGATAAAAGATTCACAACTTAGGGAATGTAGTGTGTTGCATCACCACTAAGAGGAATGCAATATGCTAAGATAGATCAAGCTCTTGAATGACATTACTCCCAATGTCACCACAAAGAGAAAAACACATCACATGAAATAAGGAAATTACATCAAGGAACATGAAAAAAAATGCAAATGAAATCATGCCAAAATGATGCCAATGTATGCCCCCACTTTAAATAAATTGCTAACACCATGTTGTGAGCAATTACTTTAAAGTAACCAAAACATGGAAAGGAAAAAGGAAAAGAGGGTTGCCCCCTAGAAACACATAAGGGATCTATGGATTCAAGGTTACTTTTTTTTTGCAATGATATTAGAGAGCTCAAAACTGTCACCATTCCCGAAATACACATAGAACTGGAAGAATGACACAAAGAGAGCGAAAAAAAAGAAAAATCTTTTGAGTCAACATGGATGAGACATAGGGTGTCTCGAAGCCTTGCATCATCCCCAAAAGGAAAAAAACAAGACAAAAATGAAAATGAAAAGAAAAGATAATGAAAAATATTTTGGGTCAACATGGAAGAGACATAGGGTGTCTCGACGCCTTGTGTCATCCCCAAAAGGAAAACACAAGACAAAAATGAAAGGAAAAGAAAAGATAATGAAAAATATTTTGCATCAACATGGAAGAGACATGGGGTGTCTCGACGCCTTGCGTCATCCCCAAAAGGAAAACACAAGACAAAAATGAAAATGAAATCAAAGATAAAAGATCAATGAAAAGGAAAAATTATATGACATATAGATGAATGAAGGTACAAATAGAGGAATACACATAGAGAAAGAAACATCAAACAAAACCTCATGGGGGATCACATTACACACATGCAATCAAAAGCAGAAAGAAAGCAAAAAGGAAAGAAAAAAAAAAAGAAAAGATAAAAGTCTAGTAATGTACATGCAAGTCAACCATCCAATAGGTCATTTGTATCCCAGTCTTGTTCAATATATGCAAAATGAAGATCACTAGCTAGAGGGACAACAACAAGTGTTATACTAGAAGAATCACCAAGTTCAACATGCAGTTCATAACTCAGTTTAGGAGGATCATCACGATTGTTATCGTTTAAACTCATGGAAGAGGAAACTAGAAAATTCAACTCACTATGCACTTGCTCTTCAATTTTAGCTGTTTCCTCATTGTCATCCAAGTTAACCACAAAAAAAGGATGAATGATAGTATCCATAGAGGGTTCTGGTCCTTGTTGTGTTGGAGACATAAATTCTATTTGTTTTGGTAAGAGAGGAGGGTCATCGTTTATTGCTTTTGTTAAGTTCATATTTTGATTTTCAATGTTATTCTCTTCATTCATCTTTTGAGAAATAGCATGACGTCCACATATATGCTCTCTAGTATTTTTTTTTCTTTTATTATGGTTTTCAAGTTGTGTTTGTGTAGAAGTGGGTTTTTCAACCATAGGCTCCTTTTCTTCTTGTGAGGGAAGAACGGAAGAAACCATGGACGGTTGTTCAACCACTTTTTCTTTGGCTTTATAAATTTGTTTAGGAGGAAGATTAGGACTTGTTTGGTTTTCTCTAGGAATTTTATAGGAAATAGGAAAGGTATTTTTCATGGATGGGTTTGGGTTTGTTGGAAGGGCTTTAGGCTCACTATTTTTTTCTTCAAGGGGTGGAGGTTGAATCATGGGTGGAGGAAAATTATCAAGGGATAATTTCGCTATGCATTTTGCTTTGAACTTTTGGTAAGATAGGAAAAGGAAGTCTTCACAGGGTCTTATAGGTTCCATGGGTTAAGGCCAAAAATAATCTAAGGAAAAATTTCCATGGGAAGATGGAGGTCTAAAGCCACTATGGTTTACAGTGAATATTTTATTGCCGACTAGAAACTTTAAGCACTTATGGACAACAAATGGCACTGCATTCATGGAGCTAAGTCATTTGTAGCCCAACTTCACACGAAATTGGTCTGAATTAGATATGTTAGAGAATTATGCATTTAATTTCTTTGGTTCTACTTGCAAAGGGAGTGTGATCAATCCCATCATAGCACGAGAAAAACCATCATGCACTTTAATCCATGCTTTCGGTTTATCATATGTATCTTGAGTAAGTTCATGCACACATAAGAGTTCTTCTATGATCACATTCTTTGCATAGACGGGATCAATTAAAATCCTAGCAGTGGGCCTATTAATGATTATGTCGGCTATGTAAAGAGGACCATTAGGTGCATGTTTGATTGTTTCTTCTAAAGAGAAAGTAAAATCAGTGGGAATTATGATTTTCTATTTAAGAGGCTCAATGTCAATCACTCCTATCATTGTATTAATAGGAATTTGGTCATTAGTGTACATAGGACTCTGTTCATCATCATCCACAGGACTTTGTCAACATATCGGCTATGTAAAGAGGACCATTAGGTGCATGTTTGATTGTTTCTTCTAAAGAGAAAGTAAAATCAGTGGGCATTATGATTTTCTATTTAAGAGGCTCAATGTCAATCACTCCTATCATTGTATTAATAGGAATTTGGTCATTAGTGTACATAGGACTCTGTTCATCATCATCCACAGGACTTTGTCAACATATTTTCATCATCTGTGTCAACATTCATCACATCGGGCTTAGTTTCACTAGCCTTAACAAATGAAATAAATTATGGTTGGGCATGGGATTGGTAAAGATTTGAAAATTTTGGTTGGGAGGAGCTACAGACTTATTATCTATCATTCATACCTCCAATTTGGATATGATTGGAATCAATGAGGTCTTCCACAAGATGTTTAAGACACTTGCAATGTTATGTATCATGTTCTTGTGTTGGTGATAAGCACAATAGGCATTGTGTCTACAGCTCAAAGGTAACAGCTTGCTAGGGTCAAGGGGTCGAATAGGAGGTAAGGTAAGCATGTTTTTGTATAATAGTTGGGCCATAATGTTGTGAAGTGTGACAAGTAAGGGTGTAAATTATCTTTGTGGATCCCCAAAGATATAAGGATTACTCTCCTTTATAGAAGCTACTTGGGTATCAACTGGTTGGGTAGGTTGAGAGGTGGAATTTAGTTGAAGGAGACTTTTACTTGGTCTTTTGAAAGGCTGGTAGTGTTTTGGTTTGAAACTTTAGACTTTTCAGGATAGGTAGAGGTGGTTTTTGTTTCAGTAATACCTATAGAATTTTGATAATCTTGAAGGATAGTGCATAAATGCATGGAGGGAAATTTCATCATGGTGAGCTTGTCTCTTATCTTACTTTGTATATTTTCTATGAACATCTTTTGAAGGTGGGAATCGAGAATTTTCACACTGATTTGGGAATATAGTGATTGGTAGCATGAAATAAAGTTAGTGACTTTTTCACCCTCATTTTGCTTACATCTCATCAAATAAGCTAATGCCATTTTAGGAACCATATGCACTAGGAAATTTGGTTAATAAAGGCCTCAACAAGTTCATTGAAAGAATGAATTGAGTTATTCGGTAATGCAGAAAACCAGTCCAAGGCAATGTATTTCAAGGATCAAGGAAAAAGTTTAGCCAAAAGTTTGTCTTGAATGATAAAGTCACTACACAAAGTAGTAAAGGCATTAACATGATTAGAAGGATCTTCCTTTCCTCCATATTTCTTAAATCTAGGGATCTTTATACCTTATGGCACTAGAGTTCTTAATATCTCCAAAGATAGTGGGTTACTTTTGAGATAGTATGAAGGTGGACCATTTTGATTTTGATTTATTGTGGAAACTTGACATTGAATGGATGAAAGGCTTTGTAAAAGGTGGTTAATTATAGGATCATTTCTTGTGGTTTGTGATGGAGGTGAATATGGTGGTGGTGTGTATGTGTTGGAAGGACCAGTGAATGGATTGCTTACGGGAGGAGATATAAGATTAAATATGCAACATAGGTATAAGCAACACTAGTGGAAATGTTCGAGGTAGGAAGGATATTGCTAGTTGGTTGCATCCCTGTGGTCACTTGAGGATTGGTATAGGTTGGAATGTATGTTATGGTTGAGAGGGGATGATTTTGATTTCCCCCTTGACTTTGCACATTGCTTAAAGCTTAAGCACCATTAGTGGTGGAAGGAAGATGTTTTCCAAAGATGTGAACTATGTTATGTACAACTTCTAGTCCTTCATCACTTTCCATCATGTGGTGAATGCTATCTATGGTAGGTATAAAAGTGGTGGAAATGTTTTTAGTACTCACACTATCTTGTAAATGAGATAGATGTTCATGCATTTTCATTATGTTTTCTTGAGGGATATGATCAACCATTATTTGAACACATGTAATAACACTTGTAGGTAAGGTAGGCATATAAAAAGAAGTATCAAAGGTATGGTCCATACCTAGTGAACTAATACTAACACCAGAAGTAAGAGAGCTTGATAACCCAAGATCCACAACGAGTGTTTTATCGTGGGATGCACCATGAGTTTCACACTTCATCTAACCACAGTATTAGCAGTAGGACACCAAGTACTAGAGCTTATACAAGGGATAAACCAAAGAAAGTGCAATGAACACAATATCCTATGCTTGCAATTGCACTTGAAATGAAAGGAATTGGAATAACAAAAATTCTACAAAAAGAAATAAAGAAATGAAAGCATCAAATAGAAGCACCAAAAGGAAATTTTAGATCTTGAAAACTGGAAAGTCAAAGTCAATAGGGACTAAGATGCTAGTAAGGGCGTTTTAGTCCTACTGGTGAAATTTTGAAGTTCTAGGGACTGAAACTGACAACAAACAGTAGAGAGAGGTTTCTGCACCAGAAACCCTGAGAGGGACTAAGATGCCAGGAAGGGAGTTTTAGTCCTAGCAGAGGTTTTTCTCATAAAAATAACATATTCTAGATTGTCTACAGTGTTTGTAGACACATAAAAAATGTCCTATACCTACAAATCACATTTTTCTATGTCAAACATCCTCCTCACATAATTAAAATATTTGATTATGTCCCATTGTCCAATTTCAACTATTAATTAAATAATTCTTAATTATTTAATTAATTCATATCTTTTAGTCCTCCTGACTATTTAAATAAATTAATTACATTTATTTTATTTAAATACGTCGCTAATTTCTTATGTCCCTCTATAATTAAATAAATTCTTAAATTTATTTAATTATTATTTGTCCATTATTTCCTCTTGATTATTTAAATAAATAAATTTTATTTATTTATTTAAGTACGCCATTAATTCCTTGTCTTCTTATAATTAAATAAATTCCTATGATTTATTTAGTTATTGTCCACCTTCTCCATTTTCTCTATAATTAAATAATTATCATTAATTATTTAATTATCATATTGACTTTTCTTCTAAATTTAAATAAAGTCATTTATTTAAAATTCCCCACTTTCTATTTTCCCACCAAGTAAATAATTTGAAATAATTATTTACTGTCACATGACCCCACCACTTTTGAATTAAATTAATTTTTAATTCCAAAGGTCAACATCACCTCTTGAATCAAATAATTTTAAATTCTTATTTGATTCTCCTGCAACTTCATTTTCTGTGCCCACTATCTTCTTGTCACATGTATTCTTGACCTTTGATTTGATTTTTCCAAAATCAAATCACAACCCTTCATTTCAAATTTTACCCTAATGTTTCCCTAACCCTAACTATTGGTTGTCACATTTAATTTTAGCCTTTGATCTCAGGGCTTTGTCAAACTTTCAATCCTGGCCATTCATCTAAAATTGACTTTTTTATAAAAAGGCAATGTCAACCTCATTTGGGGACTTTTGATCACCTCCTGACTTCATCACTTCTTCATACTTCATGCTTCAGAATTTAGGCTTCCATACTTCTTCTTGCTTGTAGAAATATGAGTATACTCGCATTTTAGATCAAATCCTTCAATATTTGCTTAGGTCTTGTCATAGTCATAGTTGCTCATGAAAAAACTAAGGGAAAACATAATATTGCAAAAAATGGAGAAGGTGCAATGAAGGTCAATCAATGGTGGCATGGATATTTGGTAATATTGTTTTATGCTTTATGTCGTTATTCTCATTTGTGCTTCATTGTTTATTAGGGTTTTATTTACATACTTTATTGCATTAACCTTAATATTTTAGCCCTAATTACAGTGTTCATAGGTTGCCTATTCAGGATGTTGATGTTTATAAACGTGAAAATGTGCAAATGAATGCAAGAAAAAGTAACTATATTAACAAGCAATTGAATGCAAATTTAATACAGTTTTTTTTTTTCCAGTTTTCGATGCAACGAGAATGAAATTAAGATGGAAAACAATGCACTTTTCAGTTTTTGAATGAAGTGAAATGATGTAAGAAAGAAAAAATGCAATGTATATGCACTTTCACTAATGCAAATATGAGAAATCCTAAATGCAATTTCCACTAAATATGAGAAAACCTACATGCAATTTCACTAATGCAAGATGTAATGCAAGAATGAACGCAACCTAGATCTAGGACTTTAATGGACTCCAAATCAGAAAGTGAATGCTCAAAAGAGTCGTGTTCACCAAAATTATTAAAGGGAAAAAAGTGGTATATGATATCACTTTTCTCCTATTATCATTCAATAATGTCCTAGGAGTCCTAATTGGATTGACTATCAACCTCACAAGGTGAGTCAATTCTCAACAAGGAAGACCTAGGAGGGGGTTCTTTCAACTTTGAGGAGTTCACCACCAAGCAAATGCTTGGAAAAGTCAAACAAGCATTCAACTCACAAAATCTAATAATGCAAGCTAAATGAAGGGTGCAAATGATGAAATTATGCAACAGGGAGTTAGGAAGTATGTACCTAGGAAATCTAGAAATGCAATGAGGATTCTAGAAATGCAAAAATGTTGTCAAAAAGTGCTATGGAGGACTAAGATGCCCTTACTATTGTCTTAGTCTCGTTGCTATTTTTCAGGGTAGATGCAGAATCTTCGGATGCCGGAATTAGATCTAGAAGAATTTCTAAAAGGTATGTTTAGGAGGACTAAGATACCCTTACTATTGTCTTAGTCCCATTTAGAATTTTTAAGATCTCTAAGTGTGGTCCTGAGGCCTGATGTCTACTCTTCCTTCTTGTATGACATTAGGGTCTGAATTTTCCAAATCTAGCTTGTAGGTAAGTTTCTGTGAAGATGACAACTTTGCAATGCAACTTTGCACTTCAAAGGATCTTCAAGTCTTCAACCTAAATCTACAATCACAAACATGGAAGAGGGGAAAAAATTATTGAATTTTTAGTGAATGGGGGTTTTCCTTGGTCAAGCCCCTTGTTGGTAATTAAACCTTGAAATAAAATAGAATAATGAAGGGAAATGATGAATGAAAAACACGTAATGCTCAACTCACCAAACCCTTGTTATAAAGTCTACAAACTTGCGTGGAATGGCTGCAATGGATATGGATCTTGAATCTAAGAAAGGCTTGAAAGATATGGACTTGAATTGCTTGCTTCAATCAAAACCCTACATCACAAATGTTAGCACAACAATTATACACATGATGCAAGAATATGCTTGAATCTTGATGATGGCTCCAAATGCTTGATGAAATTCTCTTGAATGCCTAAATACTTGGATGCTTGGATGCTTGGATGCTTGGATGCTTACATTGCTTGTTATCTTGCTATATGAAAATGAGAGGAAGGAACCTTGTATTTATACTTATCTATGCTTAATATCCCTATACTATAGAAAAATGGATCATTGAAATTTTCATGGTTATTTAGGTCATTTTCCTATGATGCTTGGTTCATTTTGCTTAGATTTAATGTTGCAATGTAACTTAAAAGTTTACATTAGGTCTTTAATATTCAAATTATGATGTCTTGTGAAGGTGTTGTGAAGTGTTGCAACACATTTCTACACTTTTCTAGACTCTTCTTACCACAATTCATCTAAATATTCCCTTTTTATTCCTTATCAAGTCATATTTTAAAATGTTGTAAAGTCTTGTAACAAGATTTCATGCTTTTCTAGGCTTGTCATCACTAATTACACCTTTTTTATGCTTTATTTGGCCCTTTTATGCACTTATAGGCCTTAATTAAGTTTATTTTTTAATGTAATCCTAACAAAAAAATATTAAAAACAACTTAATTCTTGACACCCACTTGCAAGCCTTGAGTGGGACCCGTTCACCATGGGTGGTGAATGAGTCTCTCTTGGCTCAAAATTAAAAATAAATTCAAATTTCCTTTGGGTTTTTATTCATTAAGACCTTATGTCGGCTTGCGATGTTGTATTATTGGGTAATTAGGGCATAAGTGTGTATAAATAAGTGTTTTTCTATCCATTTTACTTCTAATTCATTCAAACATTCATCTCATTCACTCATTCAACATCAACTAGCACTCTTGCATTCAAAGCATCATTACACCATTTGATCAAGCAAATATCAAGCATCTTGGAGTAGCCATTGACATATCTTTAGACTTTTACAACAAGGATTTTGTGAGTTTAGGACACTTGCATGTTGTTTATTCATCATTTCTTTCTTGTTTTCCTTTCATTTCTTTATCAAGGGTTTGATTACCAAGTGGGATTTGACCAAGGAAAATCCCTATACTCTAACCATTAACCATTTCCCCCCTCTTTGCATGTGTTTTTAAAAGTCTTGTAGGTAGATTTTTCAAAGAAATAGGTGTTGAAAAATGGTCCACAAGTCTACAAAGTGATTCAAGTCAACCAAACCCTAATTCAAGCTTGGAGACAACATTCAACCCATTTTTTGTAGATTTGACTCTGACAACCTGACAAGAAGGCAAGTGCAAATTTGGACCTACAGAGCTGACCCTTGAATTTGTAGAATTTTGGAGGACTAATTCACCATTAGTGGAAAATGAGTCCCACCTATAGGCTAGAAAATTTTATTTTTTCATAATTCAGTTCTCAACAGTTGCAAACCAGTTTCAACACAATTTACTAGAAGTAGGACTGATTCACCATTAGTGGCGAATGAGTCCCATTGGTCATCAATAGTAAATTTTTCCAAATTCCAAAATCTTCCAACATCAATATTCAACTTCTAGGTGCATTTTGTTCAGTCTCATTCAATTCTGTTTGCATGTGTTTATGTTTTTAGCTCATTTTTGCATATCACACTATGTTTTAAAACATTGCATATTTCATTAGTTTGGGCATTCGTAATCAATCAATTTTATCAATTAGTTGTATTTAGATAATTGAATTTAGTCATAATTACATCATACATTCCTTAGTTTGAGTGAACCACCACAATTTTTGGGGTCTATCTCTCTCCTTTTAGGTGAAAAACCCTAAGAGTGTAAGAGAAGTACATAGACACACACCTTAAAATTGTTGGTTCATTTTGGCGAACCAGCATATTGAACATCCTCTTTCTGATTTGAATGCATTTAAATCCTAGAACTCATAGCATTAATCTTTGCATTAGCTTTTTGCATTATTTTTGCATTCTAAAATTTACACATTTGTATTAGTGAAGATTTCATATAGATTTCATTTTTGCATCTTAAAAGATTCCAAAAACTCAAATTTTGCGTCTGCATCTTCATTTTGCATATGAAAACCATAAAAATTACTTTACATTTTTTGAAAAACACAAAAAATCTCATCCCTAGATTAATTCGCCACTCTGGGTGAATTAGTCCAGCTGCACATTTTGAACTACATTTTCAGGCATTTTCTGGGTATTTACTGCATTTTAGTTTTTTGTTGCTATTTTTTTGTTTTAGTTTACAATTTTTTTGTTATTTTCATTTTGAACTCCTAGATTGCATTGCATTTGCATTAACCCCAGTCCTTGTGTACCTTCTTGTATGAGTGTTTGGTGCCCTATTGATAATACTTTAGTGAGAATAAGTTCCCAACTCATGGCATCCCGCGATAACACACTTGTTGTGGACCTTGGGTTGTCTCGAGCTCCTACTCCTGATATGGAAAATGGTGCATTAGGCATGGATACTACCACTAGTGTACACCTTTACCTTCACAAATGATGCATGTTGACACACAAACCAATCAAGTTCCACAAGATAAAGTCCTTAGCATTGATGAGGATTTTGCTAATTTGCAACAAGACTTATGTCTTGAAAACATTTCCACCAATGCCATACCTACTATAGACAACCTTCATCACCTGATTGAAAGTGATGATGACTTAAAAGTTATGAAAATAATTGCTGAAATATACAACAAACATGTTCCTTCCACTTCCCAGTCAACAAACACTATTGTGAGCCAGGAAGGATCTCACATTCCTCCTTCAACCGTAGCATCCATACCCACCTATACTACTCCTCAAGTTACAACCACCATGCAACAGGTTAGTCATGTGACTCCTTTCACTATTCCAACTAGTATTCCTAGTTCTTTTGTGGCTTCGAATGTTCCATCCTCCACCACCTTCACCTCCCTTAGTATCCCTTTCACTTCTCTTAACATCACATATACTCCATCACCATTCTCTCTTCCACCTCATACCACTTACATTGATCCTCTCATTACACAACTGTTTCAGATTGTTTCCTCCATGCAGCAAAAAATATCCACCATTAACCAAAACCAAACTGTACTATCCACATATTATGCCCGTAGTAGCCCATAATCTTTAAAAATATTAAGAACGTCGATGCCACAAGGAATTGATATATCTAGGTTTGAGAAGTATGGAGGGAAATGAGTCCCTAATAATCATGTCAATGCTTATACAACCTTGTGTAGTGATTTTGTCCTTGATAAACTATTTCTTAGGACCTTAAAGGACACTACATTGGAGTGGTTTTAAAAATTACGCAATCATTCAATTAAATCATTTAATTAACTTTTTGATGCCTTTCTAATTCATTTTCATGTGGGTGAAGCCACAATAGTGGTTCACAATTAAAGTGAGGAAGGGAAAATCATAAAAAATGACCCCAAAGAAAAAAAAGTGATTTTGGGGGTGCGTACGAACCTATTGGTTTGATCGAACACATTAGGGGTTCGCTCGAACCCGTGTTCGAGTGAACCCCTTTAAATTTTGGCTGCCAAAAAATAAAACAAATGCATAGCAAAGGGGGTTCGAGTGAACCCCCTTGAAGAGGTTCGCTTGAACCATGGTTCGACCGAACCCTAGTTCGAGCAAACCTCTAGGGGTTCGCTCGAACCCCTAGGGGTTCATTCAAACCCCCCTTCCCCCTCATCCCCCTCTTGAGACACAAAAAATGTCTATTTTTTTACGCTTCAAAGCTTGGGTTGAGGATGAAAATGGAGAAGTCTTCAGAAACCCTTATGGAATTAGATAGTCCTCAGAATGAGCTATCCAATGAATATAATTTTTATATGTTTTGATTTTATTATGTATTAGTTTTTTTAGTTTTATTACACATGGGTTCTTCACTGAAAATGAGGGTCTCTATTCTGCACATGTGGAAAAATAGTATATTATCAAAAAATAAATTTGAAAAATATGAGTGCACCAAATATTGAAGTCCTTGATCCAACAAAAAAAAATTGAATTTCGATATATACAAAAAAAGTTACGTGTTATACGGTCGTGCTATGTATGAATTGTAATTGTTTTGACTTCGAAACTTGATTAAAGAAAAAATATTCAATAAAAAACTTTCTAACCAAGTGGAAGCACTAGATATCGGAGTTACAAATCTAAATTCGAAAGAATTAGAATTTTATCCTTCATGGAAAAAAGGTTATGTGTTATACAGTGTGCGTCACTTTTTTAAAATGTTATTTTTTGAAAAAAACCAGTTTTCATGGGAGATGGAAAAGAAGTGCAATATAATTCCAAAAATTTTGAAAAAAATATTTTTAGAATCTACAGACAAAATGTGACAAGACTCTAGTCTGCATCATCTTCAAATTCCTCATAGTTTAGCCGCTATAGGTGCCCGAATGTGACGATTTAGTTAAAAATAATAATTTTAGTGTCTAGTTTGGCCAAAAATTGTAAACCACTATTGTGGGATCACCCATGTCCATATGACTCCCAAAAAGACAATGGCTGATTTAATGAGGTGTAAACAAAATGCGGATGAAAAATTCATTGATTTCATTTCATGCTATTTGTTATTGTATGCTCAAGTAGATGTCAAGGTTCCTGATTCACATCTCCAAAAGATGTTTATTGAAAACTTGCAAACTCACATTTAAAATAAGTTGACCATGATGAAATTTCCTTCTTTCATGCATTTGTGCACAACTCTTTGTGACTACCACAACTTCGTTATTGGTCATGATTTCAAATCCACTTCTAACCAAGCTGAGAAGTTTGAACACAACAACCAAAACAATGCACAAAACTTGATAAAACCAAATAGAGGCTTCTTATAGTTTAACCCCCATCCTTTGCAACCAACTCAACTTGTGCCTAATCAAGTGGCCGCTATTAAAGCAATTGTGCCCTTTACCTATGGGGACATGAAGAGACAATTTACTCCTTTACTTGATACCCTCCATAACACAATGAATCAATTGCTACAACAATAGATGATCACTTTGCCTACTGTCAAACCCCTTGAACCTACCAAACCTTTACCCCCCACCTTTAAACCAAATGCTTATTGTCATTTTCATCACCAAAATTGACATGACATAGAACAATGCAAGTGTCTCAAGCACGTAGTAGAAAACCTCATTGATTCTAGTCATCTATCCATTGTGGGTGTCAATGATTAGGGAAATAAGTCAGTTGCTCCCCCCAATCAAAATTTGTGAATCTTTACCAATCCCATTCCTAGACAAAATGTTTCATTTTTCAAAGCCAGTGAACCTTCAAACAATGATGTGATGAATGTCGATACAACTGGTGAACAACATGATATTACTCCATCTGTTACACATACTAATCTTATCGATGAAATGGTAGGAATGATAGACGTTATCCCTTGTAAGGGCCACACAAAACAATCTCTTGATATTAATTTTTCTTATCACAATATACTTAAAAACCTTCCCGATGCTCCTCTTTACATAGCCAATTGCATCTATGATTGTAGACATGCAAAATTTACATTATGCATTCAATCAGGTTCATTCATCAAGTAAACTAGGTTTCACATTAGGTCCATTCATCAATTAATCCATTCATCGGGTAATCTCATTATTTTCCATCTCCTAAGGTCATTAATTTAAAATTAAATAAACATTATCATCAACCTTTTAATCAAATAAATCAAACATTCATTTAATTAAATCATAATGCATATTCCATCCTTTTCTGAATTAAATAAATCAAATATTTAAGTCATAAAAGTCAAAATCATCCTAATCATCATCAAGCTAACCTAATCCCAATTAGCTTAACCTAATCACCCATCACATCCTCTAGATAATGCCACTTGCAGAAATAAATCAATTTATTGATTTATTAAATTCCTTATTTTCTTTCAACATGGCATTTATGGGGAATATTCCCTCAAGTTTGAAAATCATGACAAGTTGACTTGCCCCTCCAACATTGCATTTATTTCTCATTTGGTTGTCCCCCTCTCAAAATTTATTACACAAATTTGAATTTGAAACTCCCTCTCATGGGCGAGTATGTGTAGGATTATCATGGAAAAAATAGGCCCTTAAGTGGCAATGAAAATTCAGAAAAATCAAAGTTAGGCAACTTGACATAAAAATTTGAATAATTTATCTATATTATTTCAAAAATATGTAAGAATAGAATCTGTGGAAAATTGAATGTAGTTTCTAAACTACTAAATTTATTTTATTTTTTTAAAAGTCTATTTGGTGAAAAATTGAAATTTCAATGCAGGTATGCTTAAATTTCAGAGGAAAAATAAGAAGTAGGTGTCAATCGACCACCCTAACCACAATAAAATGATAATATTTTTATAAGATTTTAGATATAAGTAGAGGACTCATGTCCTGATGTGACATATTTTTTGTAATTTTTTCCAAGTAAATAATTAATTATGAATTTTTATTACAACTTTTAAAAAATATAAAAACTCTTATGTCTGACCACCTTAACTTGGTCAAAACTTCATAAAATTCTTTTTTTTTAATCCTATAGTATGTAAAACATAGAATGTGATGCATATTTTGGATTCAAAAAATATGATACCCTTTGAAAGTTATAGATATTTTCAATCAGCCTATCAATCAACACTTTAGTCATAATTCTAATAGAAAATGAATAATAATTATTTATTAAATTCAAAGTAAAGAATAATTTATATTGGTGGAAAGCTGAGAGTCTCCTCTACAAACCCTTTTCGTTTCATCAATTTTGGCTAAAAAAAAGTCGCCAGCGACATGGACGAAGTCTAGAAAAACAAGATGAGTTGTCAAACACATTTTTTGCGTTAACTTCTTAGGATTGGCATGTCCAAGCCAAATACCAAAGCAAGCCCGAGGCTAATCCCAAGGCAATAAATTCTTTGTCAGAAATATCGGACATCTATTTCAAATCGGATATCCATTTTGAATCGGATATCCGGTTTGGTTTATATATGATTTAAAAAAATATTTTACACTTTATAATATATGATTTAGAAAATGCAATAAATATTTTATAGCTTATTTTAATATATCTAGTTTAGAATATACAATATAGTTTATAATTTAATATATAATATATTATATTATTATGTATAATATTTAAATATTATTTCTATATTTTAGTTAATGTATATATATATATATTA
>VDFB02000007.1:156714470-156731988 GCA_007258455.2 Sequoia sempervirens | reverse complement strand
CCCTCTCTCCCACTCTCTACAACCCTCTACCACTCTCTCCCACTCTCTCCCACCATCTCCCTCCCTCTCTCCCACTCTATCCCACTCTCGCACCCTCTCCGACGTTATCCCACTCTCTCAAGTCACTCTCTCTCACACACACACTCACTCCATCTATCTCTCCCCTCTACCCATAACCCTTGTGTGAGTGAAAAATGTATCATTGTATATGAAATCAAACACATATTAATAAGACATTGTATCAAGAAAAGCTGAAAAAGAAATAGAAATACACAAACCGTTATTGCAGCTTTCCCGAAATCGTCTTATCTTCCTCTAACTCCAACATTTTGTTGTTTTCGAATGGCTCTCAGATCAGCAGATCAAGCTCAACAAAATGAAAGCTAAAGAATGAGATTTAAACATGCACATTATGCTAAAATAAAAGAATGGCTGTGATGCTGAAAATGATATGAATGCATAAGATGATTGCATGAATGTAGATATGCGAAAGTGAGTGCATGCGTAAGTATGCGAAGGTGTAGGTAACCAAAGCTTGGATTTGCACCGGCTTTTATAGAGTTTTTGATTAATTAAATAATTCATATTTAATTATGTTTAGAAATGAAATTAGGGAAAATATTAAATAAAATATTTAATATTTAATTTGAGGATGAAGAATATTCCATTATTTGAATATTAAAAAATATTCAAACTTTAGAACCAGATGATAATTGAATATAAATAAATTATGAAAATTTATTTAATTTAATTAAGTGGAAGGTGGAAATGTTAATAATTAAATAAAATATTTATTTAATTAAGGTAGAAGAATTAGAAACTGAACGATATAAATAAATGATTAAATTTATTTATATGTAAATGACTTCAAGAGAATTAATTAAATAAATCATATTTAATTAATTAACAAGCTTAATCATGACCATTTTTACATGTATACATTTTGCCCTCTTTGAAGTGATGTGTGAAACACATTGCTTCAAAGAAAAAATAATATTTTTCCCCTGATATGCTTTCGATATTTCTGCCGATGATGCCCCCTCGGGAGGTAAATTACGAATGAGAAAGAGAGTGATTTAGCTTGCGACAGACGATGAAAAAGAAATGTCCCATTTTGAAAATAAAGTCAAAAAGGCAGCAAACTTACCCTTGGTTGACCTTTAAAAGGTAAAAATATTGAAAAAGACAAGTCATTTGCACTTTTGACTTTGGTGAAAACTATAGCTCTGAGAGTGACATCGTGACATGGAGATTCTTTGTCATCACCACTGATTCGAGAGATCTCGCCGATACCAGAGGCTAGTTGCGTATGTACCACCAGTGAGTGGATGTAACCTCCTATGCTTTCAAATTTTTCGATTTGAATAAAAAATTTTCATTTTTCCATGGTTTTAGTTTTAGAAAATGTCGTTTGTGCGCATCTAGGAGAGTTTAGGCACTTTTAAAAAAAAAGGCGCGCTTAGAGTAGAAACAAACGCGCATATAGGATAGATTTTGAATGATTTATGAAAAACCAGTTTAGCGCATCCCATGAAAACTAGCGCGCATATTTAATTTGGAAGTGGAGATAAAAATGGAAACTAGCATAATTAAATAATTCATATTTAATTATGTTTAGAAATGAAATTAGGGAAAATATTAAATAAAATATTTAATATTTAATTTGAGGATGAAGAATATTCCATTATTTGAATATTAAAAAAATTCAAACTTTAGAACCAGATGATAATTAAATATAAATAAATTATGAAAATTTATTTAATTTAATTAAGTGGAAGGTGGAAATGTTAATAATTAAATAAAATATTTATTTAAATAAGGTAGAAGAATTAGAAACTGAACGATATAAATAAATGATTAAATTTATTTATATGTAGATGACTTCAAGAGAATTAATTAAATAAATCATATTTAATTAATTAACAAGCTTAATCATGACCATTTTTAGATGTATACATTTTGCCCCTCTTTGAAGTGATGTGTGAAACACATTGCTTCAAAGAAAAAATAATATTTTGCCCCTGATATGCTTTCGATATTTCTGCTGATGATGCCCCCTCGGGAGGTAAATTACGAATGAGAAAGAGAGTGATTTAGCTCATGACTGACGATGAAAAAGAAATGTCCCATTTTGAAAATAAAGTCAAAAAGGCAGCAAACTTACCCTTGGTTGACCTTTAAAAGGTAAAAATATTGAAAAAGACAAGTCATTTGCACTTTTGACTTTGGTGAAAACTGTAGCTCTGAGAGTGACATCGTGACATGGAGATTCCTTGTCATCACCACCGATTCAAGAGATCCCACCGATACCAGAGGCTAGCTGCATATGGAGCACCAGTGAGTGGATGTAACCTCCTATGCTTTCAAATTTTTTGATTTGAATCAAAAAATTTTATTTTTCCATGGTTTTAGTTTTAGAAAATGTCGTTTGCACGCATCTAGGATAGTTTAGGCACTTTCAAAGTGCTTAGAGTAGAAACAAACACACATATAGGATAGATTTTGAATGATTTAGGAAAAACCAGTTTAGCGCATCTCATGAAAACTAGCGCGCATATAGGGCAGGATAGAAAATTTTAGGGGTAGAGCGCTTTTAGGGTAAACAGGCACACATATAGGAAAAATTGCATCGGGAAAAAACAATGGCACTTAGGTGGAGTAAAGTTGTGCATACAGGAAAACACACATAGGGGGTCTATTTGAGTGCATCCAGTGAAAACAAGGGTGCATACGGGTTTTAGCACATCCCGTGAAAAGAACAGCGCATATGGTAAAATAGGCAGAATTGATATTTTGATGATAGGAATGCAAAAATGATGACTTACATTGCTTCTTTGGTCAATAGATAGGTAAATTGTCGTGTCATCATGATGATATGGATAGAAATGATAGAATAATCTGATGATTAACTGATAACTTTGCTTCCCAGAGTAGAAAATAAAGAGTAAATGATTGATATGACTTCTGATAAATTTTCTTTCTGCGATAGAAAACAAATAGTAATTGATTGTAGAAAATATTTGATTTGATTGTGTGATATGGGTCATTGATTTGATGCATTGATATGAGTCATTGATATGGGTCTGATATAGTTCACTGATATAGGTCACTTGATAGATCACTAATAGATATGAGTCTAATTGATGTTGTTTGAATGATTGGCATGATTCTGATGAATTATCCTTATGATGAAAATAAAAGGTTTTCAAAAACCTCCAGATTAGACAGCGACACTCAGTAGGATGGGATAGGATTCCCGAGTTGACACCTACTGATATAGCCTTGATAGATATGTGTGGTTTGAGATCCTTGTTGGCGATGCCGCTGATTAGGGTCAACAGAGGATTGTTGATGACACTTGCAGAGCGATGACATTCAGAGCACAACACCTTTCACATGCCGACCGGTGAGGTGACAGTGACTCCTGAGGACATGTACAGGATCTTAGGTATCCCCGTGGTTGGTGCCCTTGTGTATTACAATCACAAGGAGCTGGGGGGTATAGATGCTTTGAGGAGAGTGTATGGTGATGCAAATATTGCTGGGTACTAGGTACCGTGGGCTGACTTTCACAGATATCCAGCCTTGCTGGTAGTTTTGGGTGCATTTATTGGAGGTCTTCTTTGTCTGTATCGCTGGGCAAAGGGATTATCAGTGGGATGGAGTAGGATTCTAGAGCAGATGTTGCTACAGCTTAGGATATACGCATGGGGGAGTTGCATGTTAGCACATCTTTATCACGATTTACATCAAGTGGTTTATAGGGGTTCTTCCAGTTTGTCATGTGGGGTGACACTGTTGCAGATCTGGGCGTGGGAGCATTTTCTTGTGATGAGATCGGCATGCCCCAAAGTTAGGCCACCAGGTAGGCCTTATATCTATACATATGCTATGTTCCTTACCCAGCCCAAGCTGGGCAAGGTGGATTATTGGAGGCGATTGCTGGATGACATAGATACAGTGGTATGGCGACCATATCTTGATTGTGATCCATGGGCCACAGATGATATAGATATGTTGTACGTATGCATTCCCAGGTTTCTGATAGGGTAGACTCCCTTTATTTTGGAGAGGTTTTTGGCATTACGGGTATAGAGGCAGTTTGGATTCACGTAGGGGATGCTACAGGGGGTTGCACACTATGCCCAGAGCAGAGATGAGGCCGGATGGGGGCCATGTGTTTCTTACCAGATAGCATATACAGAGTTCCAGACATTAGCGCCTAAGGCATGGGATGATAGGTGAGACATTATTGATGCGAGCATGTCTAATGAGTATTCAACATATTTTCACACACATTCCTTTCCTCGGTTCACCAGTCCTATTGAGCCAGCACCGATTCTGGTAGCACCACAGCCAGGGGTAGTTAGATAGGAGGATGTGGCTAGTGGTGAGCAGGGAGCAATTGGAGGAGAGGAGGTGGAGAGTGGGGATGAGGGGAGTTCAGATGATGATGATGATGGAGATGATGGTAGGGAGGAGGGACAGGTTCTAGGGAGATTGAGGCTGGATATCCTGAGGGGTGTTTAGATCATGCAGCGGCCGAGGATAGGGATAGGATGACAGACAGTGATCCAAATGGCATCCTCCTCTCAGCAGGGAAAAATTGCTACACTTCAAGCCTAGGTGCAGACATTATAGGGGCAACAGGGACAGCTACAGAGTCAGTTGTGACAAGCATAGGGGTTCATTGTGCAGCTATAGATACAACTAGCATAGGCACATGCACAGGCACAAGCACCTGCACAGGCACCTGCCCCAGACCCATAGTTAGCCCAGGTGATTATAGAGAGAGATGCATTCAGGCAGTGGGTAGTAGAAGCTGAGGGCGTGGCTCAGAGACTAATGGGCACTGTAGAGAGTGTGTTGCTGCGGGATGCCATTGCAGAGGGTATGGAGATGGCTAGGGAGGCTGAGTACTACAGAGTGAGATACGAGGAGCTGTGTCCTCTAGAGCGCAAAGAGCCATATCTGTGATCCCATAGCAAGACGAGGAGTAGATCACATACACATACCCAGAGTAGGGGAGTGACAGGGCCTCGGCAGGATCCAGATGTAGGCACTAGTGGTAGACCACCTCCTTCCAGACCAGCACCATCAGGGGCATTGACCAATTAGTTTCGTGATGTATATCATTTTTAGAGCATGTATATGGATTTTGATTATATTTGATTTTTGGGACATTTTAGTTTCATTGGACATTTGGGACATTTGTATCATTTTTGATGAGTGATGATATGTAGCGGCGATGATTATTTTGATGATGGTTTGATGTGCATTGATGATGTGATGATGTGGTGTGCATTTATTTCTATGTGTTTATGGATTTTGGTATGCATTTGAATGATTTGATGACTAACATGATATGCAGGATGATTTGATTATGATGTTTTATTATGATGATGATGATGATTTGATGATGTGTACTAATGAAAGAATGCAGGTGGATGACTTATGATGTGTATATGGAATATTTATTTTTTTGGATTTTTCAATGCAGATAAAAGATGAAAAATGAATGTTGTGTTCATGATATGCATTATTATATGATGTGATGTAAAATGATATGAGTAGATAGTGTATGATAAAATGATATGACATGAGATGATAGGAATACTGATATAAAATTGAGATGAATAAATAGTGATGTATGATAAAATGATATGTGATGAAATATAATGATTTGTAATTAGAATGAATGGATAAATGAAATGATAAATGAGATTATAATGAAATGAAATGATATGAAATGTTAAATGATAAATGATAATGCGATGAAATTTAAATGATATGATATGAAATGTTTAAATGTTAAACTATATGATATGAAATGTTAAATGGATAGGAAGTGGAATGATGTGGTAAAATAATGATAATGGTAACGATAAGAAGAAGATGAAATGACAATGATAATGAAATGATGAAATGATGGTAAATAAACTGATAAAATGATAATTGTAAAGAAAAAAATGATGAAATGATAATGGTAATACTAAATGATAATGATAATGCAATGTTAAATGATAAATGATAATGAAATGTTGAATGTTAAATGATATGATGAAATGTTAAATGATAAATGATAATGAGATGTTAAATGATAAATGTTAAGGATAATAATGATAACGAGAATGAATAAAATGAATGAAATGATGTCAATGGTAATGAAACTAATGATAAATGATAATGAAACTAATATGAAATGATAATGAATATGATAAAATATATGATATAAATGAAATGAATGATGATGCAATAAATGATAATGATAATGAAACAATGAAAGGATGACAATATAATAATAATGAATGGAATGATAATGGGAATGGGAATGAATGATAAATGAATGAAATGATTATAATATAATGATAATGAATGAAATGATAATGGGAATGAATGATAAATGAATGAAATGATTATAATATAACGATAATGAATGAAATGATAATGAGAATGAATGATAAATGAATAAATGAAATGACTATGGTAATGTAATGATGGGATGATAATGAGAATAATATAAATGATGATGATAATGAAAATGAATAAAATGAATGGAATGATGATAATGGTAATGAAACGTATATGAAACTAATATGAAATGATAATGCAATGATGATGAAATGATATGAAACTAATATGAAATGATAATGCAAATGAAATGATGAGATGATAATGCTAATGAAAGGATGATGAAGTGATAATGAAGATGAAATGATAATGATACAAATGTTTGCATTGTCCTCCACAAATAGTCCAAAGAAAAATGACAGCCATTGACCTTTCAAAAACTCTTGATGCAAATCCAATATGCAGTTATGTACAATGACCTAAAATGAAATGCAACTAAATGAAACCGACCATTTTGTTGAGCCTTCTAGTGATCCCGCTTAAATCATCATGGAGCATTTGAAAATGTTGGAAGTGTGTACAAGCATCAGAGGGGAAATTAGCACCAATGATGACCTGAGTACAACTTTCATGATTTTTGATATAGCAAGTGAACACAAGCATCTAGGTATAATTGAACCGAGATGACCTGAGCATTTCTTGCATAAATAGACAAAGACTAACCACCATCTGATGCAAATTTGGAACTGTCATCAATGATATTTTTTTGAAAAATCATGTCTCGCGACATATTTGCAATAGATAAATGATTAACCTCAAGACAACAGACAAAGAAAAAATCATCCTCTTTCCTTGCCACTCTAGTTCAGTACATCATCGAGTATTCTCCAGAGAAATGATATCAAAAAATAAACAACCATGTTCAAAAAATGAAATACTGTGATTCCAAACATTATTCAAATTAGAGATCATCCAGATATGAGTCATGATAAGGTACGCAACTGAAAGTTATTGTGATATGGATCAATGATTGGATGTGTTAGTTTGAGTTGGTTGTTTTGCTTTGCCCGATTGGTTTCGATGTCATTGTCTCACTATTTTGGTAAAACGTGAAAGTTGATTGCCCCCAGTATGTCTATGTTTGCCCTTGGTATCAATACAACTTGCTGAAATGAATATGTACAATTATCAAGCCATGGTAAGACGTTATCGCTTGACGTAGATGATGACAACATGGTGCCAGTGTGACCCTAAGATGATGAAAAAGATGCATGGAAAAAGAAGGCTGAAAAGTTAAGTGCAGAACATGAACTAATAGATGGAGATCTTCAACTAGCGTTTGTTTGCTAGATTTTCACTATTTGTTTTTATTGGATTTTTCTTGTCAATAGACTGCCTGTTTGCCAGGTTTTCACCCTATGACAGTTTTTTTTTTGTTTTCTTCAAGACTTTTTCTGATTTTTTTGTATTTCTTTAGGATCCTTTTCTATTTTTTTGTATTTCTTCAGGACTTTTTCTGATGATGATAACTGCCTTAGACATAATAATTTTTCAAATGCATGTTGTTGATAGGTTCTGTAGGCCCATAAGGCGGGATCAAGTTGAACGTGCCAATCCTTCCCTGAATCATTCACAGTCTTTTTCAAGATTTTCAAGATTGTTTTATTTGAGGCCTCTGCTTGGCCATTCCCTTGTGGATAGTAAGGTGTTGAATATCTATGCTAAATGTGAAATCTCTCACAAAGTTCATCAACATCCTGATTTTTGAATGGATGTCCATTATCTGTAATAATGGAGTTGGGAATGCCATACCGACAGATAATATAATTGAGTATGAATGATGACATTTGTTTGCCGGTAACTTTAGTAAGAGGGACTGCCTCAATCCACTTGGTAAAATATTCTATAGCTGTGATGATGAACTTATGCCCATTTGATGAAGAAGGATGAATCTTGCCCACTAGATCTAACCCCCATTGAGAAAATGGCTAGGTTGGCATAAATGGTTGAAGTTCTTGTGCAGGAGCATGAATGAGATTCCCATTAATCTGACATTTTGAGCATGTTTTCACAAAAGTGAATGATTCCCTCTCCATTGTAGGCTAGTAGTAACCCATTCTAATCAATTTCTTGGATAAGGTCAGTCCACTCAAATGAGTACCACAGATGCCACCATGAACTTCTTGTAAAGCTTTGTCAGATTCCTCATGTTCAAGACATCGGAGTAAAGTACCATCAAGACCATGGGGATAAAGGGTGTCAGCGATAAGAGTGTAGCGAGTGAACTGGCGGATAAAATTGTGTTTTTGGTTACGGGATAAATCAGGTGGCAAGATATTGTCTTTGAGATAGGCATAAATTTTTTCGTACCAAGGAGAATCGGATCCTACCAAGTGGAAAATGATTTGGCTTTCAGGTGTATCATAAGCAGGTGTAAATGATTGTTCCACCAGAAATTCATAATGATTCTGAGTTTTTGGGAGCTGTAACAATGATGCGATTGTAGCCATGGCGTCAGCTGCTTTGTTATCAAGCCTTGGAATTTGTGTGAATTTTATGTCCACAAAATATTTCTTGAAGTCATCAACCATCTTTTTATATGGTAATAGTTTCTCATCTTTGGTTTGATATTCATCATTGATCTAATAAATGACCAGCTGTGAGTCGCCATACACCTATAATTCTGTAATTCTCCATTCTAGTGCTATTTTGAGCCCAGTGATCAATGCTTCATATTCGGCTATGTTGTTAGTGCATGGAAACATTAGCCTATATGATTGAAGAATGGTGTGTCCTTGAGGGGTGACGAAAAGTATGCCTGCCCCTGATGCATGTTGAGTGAAAGAACCATCAAAATATAAAGACCATGGTTGTTTAGATTCTGCAGTAAAGACATTAGCATCTGGAAATTCAATGTGTAGGGGATGATCTGCTTGTAATGGTGCTTCAGCTAATTGATCAGCGATAACTTGTCCTTTAATTGTTTTGCGATCAACATAATGAATGTCAAACTCACTTAGAATCATCACCTACTTTGCTAACCTTCCTGTCAATGATGCTTTGCTTAACAAATACTTGAGTGGATCAATCTTTGAAACCAGATTGATTGTATTGGTTAACATGTAATGCTGAAACTTCTGTGAAGCAAAGACTATTGCCATACAAGCCTTCTCAATAGAAGTGTAGTTGAGTTCATGACTTGTCAGTGTTCTACTGATGTAGTAGATTGCATGTTCCTTTCCTGTAGGGTCTTCTTGTCATCCCACTTGAAAGGAACATTTTAATGTAGTAGATGTGTGAAAGATAAACTTTTATTGGCCAATTGTGCAATGAACCTCCATATAGATTGAAGTCATCCTTGCAGTGATCTCAACTGACTGATGTTCTTTGGTGGAGGCATTTCCATAATTTCCTGTACTTTTGTAGGATCTACTTCAATTCCTTTTTCTGAAACAATGTACCCCAAAAGTTTTTCGAATTTGACCCCAAAAACACATTTCTTAGGGTTGAGGCGAACTTTGAATTTCTCTAATCTTGCAAATATTTTGGATAATATTTCAAGATGTCCTTCTCTGGTGTATGATTTTTCCAATATGTCATCCACATAATCTTCCATGAAGACATGCATCATGTCATGAAATATTGTAATCATGGCTCTTTGGTAGGTAGCCCCAGCATTCTGCAGACCAAAAGGCATGATGTTCCAACAATAAGTTTCCCATGGACATGTGAAAGCTGTTTTCTCCCAAGTGCAATCTTGATTTGGTTATAGCCAGAAAAACCATCCATTAATGAATACATGGCATGGCCAGCTGTTAGATCAACTATAGTGTCGATGTTTGGCAATGGGAAGTCATCCTTAGGACATTCTTTATTAAGATCTCTGATATCTATGCATATTCTCACAGTTTTATCTGGCTTGGATACAGGAACAATGTTGGAAATCCATTCTGCATAGTCGATTGGTCTGATGAAGCCCACATCAAGAAGTTTTCTCAGTTCTTCCTTAACCAATAATGCAACATGAGGGTGCATCTTTCTGAGTTTTTGTTTCACCGGCTTGGCCCCTGGTTTGATAGACAAGTGATGCATGATAAGATCAGGATCAAGATCGGGCATGTCAGCGTAAGACCACACGAAATTGACTTGATTTGCTTTCAGGAATTCCATGAACTTTGGTATTTCTTTTTCTGTCATTGATGCAGCTAACTGTAAAATTCTTGGTTTGTCAGAAGTCTCAAGATCGACAACATTTGTAGGTTCAATCAAAATAGGTGATCGCTCATGGTAGTGCTCTGGGAGAGTGTCAAGATTCCCATCGCCTGGTGCCTCAAAGAGGTTTTCACCATCAGATACACTCTTTATTTTATCTTTTGTTTGATCTAATACTACCAGATTCTAGTTTTCACCATTAGATCTTTCTTTTTTGTTTTTACTTTTGTAGCTGGGAGACTTGACACTCTCCTGATCAAAAAATCTATGTCAAAAATCGCTGGTGGAACAATCATTTGTATCATCTGCAGAAAGAAAATTTACGATAGCTTCATCACTTGGAAACATAGGTATATCAATAGGTTCAGGTGAATCCCAATCAATGAGATCAGGATGAATTAAAGGTAGAGGATTGTCAGGTTGTGTGAAATCGGCTATGGTTATGGTCATAACGGAGTGGTCCATAGGATCTGAGGTATGAGGTGGGTCAATGATGATACTATCCTCATGATAGTCTTGTTCGTTTAGATCTGTCTCAGTATCACTAGAATCATAGTTGACTTGTGGTTCATATTCTTGTGGTTGGGACCCTGAACCTTGACCTTCAATTAGAGTTGGGGCGTACTAGTGTATTACATCAACTTCTTTGTCCCTCCAGAAATCATCATTGTAAATGGTGTCCCATTCATATTCAGCAGAGTCTGTGTTAGAATTGTTGTCCAAGAAGTTTTGAACTGTTGTCAAGCATGCTTCTCATGAATCTGAGCCTTCTTGCAATGCGAAGACATCGCCATGTTTGGATGTGCTTTCTTTGGAGTGAGTATCATATCCCAATCTAGTTTTCTCTTTTGCATCGAGTCCATGGAGGTGAATGGGTTCAACTACTCCTTCCTTCCTTTTTTCGATAGGCCCTTCATCATAGCCCATCTTCTGCATGATTGAATACCCCTTTCCATATTTGTCTATGGGTAGTTTGACATTAGAGACTGCTTCATCTTCATCTTTATAGAGCCAATTTAGAATTTCTGTATCCTCAGGATTTTCCATGGGGAATTTTTCTTTGATGAATAGTCCATTAAATTTTGTGATTGGCTCTATTGGTGTTTTCTTTGATGTTGATGCTGCTAAATTGGCAAGACAAAGAGAGTATTCTCCAACTCCATGATCCTTGAATTTTATCTTTTTGTCAAAACTATTGGTCAATTGACTGATTTGTGTGTCAATCTTTAGAGAAGTCTTAGCATGAGCTTCTCGATTGTTAGGGACCAAAGTATCTTGACTAGCTTTTATGTTGGCACAAGTTTGAATATTGGAATTATCAGCAGGTATCGTGATTTCCTATCCATCATAAGGAAACTTAAGACATTGATGATAGGTTCATGGGACAGCTTGCATTTCATGGATCCAAGGACGACCCAACAAGATGTTATATGCAAGATCATAGTCCAGTACTTGACAGAAAGTATTCTTTATAACAGGGCCCACTCTGATTGGCAGCATGATTAGACCTTTGGATGCTCTTTCTTCATCATCATAAGCTTTTATGGTAATCTTTCTTCTGAAATCAATGGAGTCCTCAGAAAATCCTAAGGCTTTAAACAACTTCATGGTACAGATGTTCAAGCCAGCACCTCCATCTATTAGAACTCGTCTGATACGAAACTTGTGAATCATGACTTCTAAGTACAATGATGAATTATGGGGGTGAGTTATGGAAAAATCATCTTTGTCAGAGAATGAAAGGCAAGTGGGTGAGGACAAGTGTCCTACCATGGCTTGAAATTGATTCACATCCAAGTTAGTGGATACATTAGTTTATACGAGGGCTTTTTCAAGAATTTCCTTATGGGTTGGGGAAATCTTCAATAGTTCCAGAATAGAAATTTGAGCAGGTCTTTTCTGAAGCTGATTGACCAAATCATATTGATGTTGAGGTGGAGGTTCAGTGGATTTTGAAGAGGCGCGTTTTAAGACAACTTTAGCCTACGCTCTTGTTGTTGTGTTGTCTTCTCTATATTCCACCTTCTTGTTGACTTTAATGACATTTACCCGCTCGTCGTCTGTGTAGAGATGGTTGATTATATGATCATCATTGATATGATTCACATTTTTTTTAGAAGACTCACCCTTTTGATAATTAGGCAATGGATTGCGGAATGCTTGGTGGTCTGTGTTAGTTTGTTGATTTCCTTTTATTGTAATGATGTCATTGTCGATCAAGTCTTGAATGAAATTCTTCAAGGCTTGGCAGTTGTTTGTGCAATGACCTTTACACTGATGATAATCACAATAGTATGCCTCATTCCATGATGGAGGCTTTACACTGGGTTCATAATTTCGTTGAGGTAGAAAAGTAATGACATTTTTGGCCATCAACTCTTTGAATGCGGATTCTAAAGATTGTCCCAATGAAGTGAAAGTTCTTCTATTCGAGAAGAATGGAAATCTTTGTGGATTTGAATTCGAGGTGTTCCCTAAGGAATTGTGATTGTTATTGGTTCCTCGGTAACCTTGGTTATTGGAAGTCCCTTGGTTGGGAGTAGAGTGTTGATTTGTATTATTCCTCGGAGGAGGAGGATTATTTTCGTGATTGGCAATTGAGTTGACATTGTTGTTGCGAATGTTTGGAGCACTAAGGAAAAATGGTTTGGTCAAGGCATGATTCACATCAACAACACCATCATTCACCACATTTTTGTTGCGAGTCCAGAATTTGGACTTATCCTGATTATTGTGATGGTTGGATGAACTAGGATTTTCTTTATCATGTTTGATTATTCCTCTTTTGACCAAAGCATTTTTGATGGTTATGGCATCTTCAATCATTTTCTTAGAAGGAGGAAAATGTAAGTTCAAGTGATAGCTCATTTCTGAATTTAAACTGTTAATGAAAGTAACCATCTTTTCCTTTTCAGGAAAAGGACGTGGATATTTGGCAAACATTCTTCTCCATCTCTAAAGAAATGTAATGAAAGATTCACCAGGTTTCTGTGCAACCTTGTAAAGATCTATCATGGTGATCTGATGTTGTATGTTGTAGGTATATTGTGATATGAATAGGTTGATCAATTCTTCAAATGTCCTGACGGGAGGTGTGATATTAGATAACCATTCCATAGAGTGTACTCCAAGACTCCTAGGAAACAGTCATATCAAGTAAGTATCTTCATGAGCGAATTCCAATGTCATGTTCCTAAAGTCTCTAACGTGATCGATTGGATCCGTTTTCCCATTATAGCGATCAAATTTTAGCATTTCACAATGCTTGGGAAAAGGAATCATGTTAAGACTTCTATCAAAAGGATAAGGACAAATGTCCTCGAGAGTATATTTCTTCGTGGTTGTTCCCCCTTGTAATTCTTTAACTTGTCCTTGAAGTGCCTTGATTTGTTGGTCAAAGCACTAAGATCAGAAAGGGGTGTCTCTTCAGGTTTGTTTTTCAAGTTTTTAGTGTCAAAGTCATGAGGCAATTTAGCCCCTTGTTCGGCTAGATAGCGAAAATATTTTTCCTTATCTCGCTGCAAGATCTTTTCAATGGCTTTATGGAATTTTGGATCTTGCTCAACCTCTCTAAGACATTTCTCATCTTGTTCCTCATCACTATCTATTTGTGTTTTGTTCATGTCTTTGTATTGGTGGAATGGATTTTCTTCTCTGTTGTCCATGGTTTTGTTAAAAAGTGGATTTTGATTTATGCTGAAAAGGGGATTACTGCTTTCTCCTTCTTCTTGAGTGTTTTGAATATGACTTTCTTTTTGGATTGTATCCTTCAGTTTATTGTGTTGAGATCTTGTGGAGATAGGCATATGAATTTGAAAATTTCCTCTAGACTTAGATCATGATTTTTGACAAGTGCGATGATGATGATCTAATAAGATGTGGGATCTTATGATAAGATCAAGGATGCTCCTAATTTATTGATTGTGGCTTCCAAATGATGAAGGATTTCAAAATATTGTTGGGGAAGTTGAACCAAAAATTAGAAAGCTATTTTGAAAGGTGCACTCTAAAAGATTTTGACCTTCATTTTTAAAGAAATTCTCTCAAGATCTTTGAAGAATATGACTGGGGTGTGAAGGATATTCTATAGAAGGTTGTGGTATGTTGTCAAATTCAAGAGGTTGGTTATGATTATGTCGTTGTGATAGAGCTAATCTCTAATAATAACCTCAAGAATCTAAGAGATCTACAGCATATTCATCAGTGAATCCTCTAACAAAATCCTGATATCTGTGAAGAAATCCTCGATAGTGAAGCAAGACTTGTCAAATTTTGTACAAGAATTTTCTCTTTTGCAGTGTTTTCTTGTATCCTAATGATTTCTTGGGTTTTCTGATCCTTTTAGACAATGATTTCTTGGGAAAATTTGTTGACTTCCAATCTCTAAGCATGGGAAAAGTATTGGGAATGCTATTGAACCAATGGTATGAAAAACTCTTAAGTGGCTTTCAGTTTTTGTTCTTCATGCTCCTTTTGGATGATCTCTTTATCTGAATTAATGTAATGAAAGACACAACAAATTTTTTTGAAAACAATTGTTCTTAAAGCCCTATACTAACATGAAGTGTTTGATCAAGAAAAGTTTTTCATCAAATGTTTTCACGGGTTTTGCACATGAAAGATAATTCAGACAGACTCACTCTTAAATGCTCAAATAGGTCATTCTAGTAATCAACAACCCACATCTTAGAACTGTGTCGACTCACACAGCCATGTCACCCCCGAAGGGGCGCCCATGTTTTTCTCTTTTCCAGGCGCGTACTCAGAGTTACAGAAGTGGATACCAGATCCCCTGAGCAAACGATCCTTGGCAATTATATGGTGAGTATCTTGGGGGCAAATTCTTCCCTCCCCTTGCACTGTGATTATTAGAATGTTTGGAAACTGACTCGGCTGGCCACTATACTAGGTTCGTAGTAAGGATTTCCATTCGATGCAGCAATAATAAACTCCCTCAGGAGACCTCCCAACCTTTAGAACAAAGGCTTTGGGGATGGTTATCTTCCACACTACCAGAAAAAGAGGGTTTCCCCATATTTTCTTTAAATTTTATAGTGGGGTAGAATAGCTTGGCTTTGGCTTGAACCCACTTGAGTCGTTCTCGTAGGGTGAGTACTTTTTCCCACTATGACAGGCTCTCTAAAGGATGTAATTCAAGTAGTAAAATTCATGAAATGAAAAGGAAAGTCTGGTATTTTGATCACCCAGTTAAGGGGAGAGCATAGACCTATTGCCACAGTCAAAGTAAGCAGATGTTCTTTTTAAATTTCAAATCACAATGATCTAATCTAAGTGAAGATATTGCTTCACCAAAAATAGATTGTTCAATTTTAACTGCAAGATCATTGTTTGGTGACTATCCTAGATTGCTTCATTTTATCTAGATGTGGCTACCCTAGGATTGCTTCACTTTACAATTCAGAAAAAGAAAAAGAATTTTGTCTGCGGAAGGTGTCAGACTCAAAATTCTGTATTTTTGTTACAGTCTATATGTGCTCGAACAGAAGCTATATGCACCCGAAGATATATGCGCCAGAAAAGAGGGTAAATGCGCTGAAACAGATGCTATATGCACCTAAACAGTCACTATATGCGCCGAAACAGATGCTATATGCGCCTAAAAAGATGATATATGCGCGTTAAAAAAGATTATATGCTTTTAAAACAATTTCTATGTATGCCAAAAGAAAGTTACTGTATGTGCCTAAACAGTCATGGTATGTGCCTAAACAGTCACGGCATGCACCTAAACAGTCATGGGATGTGCTCCAAAATTCTGCAAAACAAAAAGTCAGAAACCTCGTATGCGCCTCAGGAAATTTCAAATGCGCCTAAACGTCAAATTTTTTTTTGAAAGTTGATTCCAGAACACGGAAACTGTCAACAGAAACTTGCAGAAAATGTTAAATTTGTGGGTTAGAGCCCCACGATGGGCGCCATTTTATGTGTGAGTGAAAAATGTATTAATGTATATGAAATCAAACACATATTAATAAGACATTGTATCAAGAAAAGCTGAAAAGGAAATAGAAATATGCAAATCATTATCGTAGCTTTCCCGAAATCATCTTATCTTCCTCTAACTCCAGTGTTTTGTTGTTTTCGAATGGCTCTCAGATCAACAGATCAAGCTCAACAAAATAACAACTAAAGAACGAGATTTAAACATGCACACTATGCTAAAATAAAAGTATGGATGTGATGCTGAAAATAATATGAATGCATAAGATGATTTCATGAACGTAGATATGCGAAAGTGAGTGCATGCGTAAGTATGCGAAGGTGTAGGTAACCAAAGCTTGGATTTGCACCGGCTTTTATAGAGTTTTTGAATGTATTCGATTGGCTGATTCGATCGACGGTCTGGATTAAGCTTGTTCGAACAGATGGTGCAAGATTTTTTGAGAGTGGAGAAGAGGATGGAAGGTTTCCCTTTTCTTCAATTTCCATCATAGAGATTCAAAGGGAAACTTCCATTTCGAAGGATGAGTTAAGAATTTGGAAGGGTGAGTTAGCATGAGTTAGAAATTAAATAAAATATATTTATTTAATTTGGAAGTGCAGATGAAAATGGAAACTCACATAATTAAATAATTCATATTTAATTATGTTTAGAAATGAAATTAGGGAAAATATTAAATAAAATATTTAATATTTAATTTGAGGATGAAGAATATTCCATTATTTGAATATTCAAAATATTCAAACTTTAGAACCAAATGATAATTAAATATAAATAAATTATGAAAATTTATTTAATTTAATTAAGTGGAAGGTGGAAATGTTAATAATTAAATAAAATTATTTATTTAATTAAGGTAGAAGAATTAGAAAATGAACGATATAAATAAATGATTAAATTTATTTATATGTAGATGACTTCAAGAGAATTAATTAAATAAATCATATTTAATTAATTAACAAGCTTAATCATGACCATTTTTAGACGTATACA